>OU342960.1:15647500-16085000 GCA_910592155.1 Ypsolopha scabrella
TACAGCAAATAAATCGTATAAAGGTAATAAAAATATAAATTATTTTGTCAAAAATTGGTGCGACGATGACCTAAGCGAGGAAGAATTATGGTGTTAGGTGGACATGTACGTAAATTCGGGAGCTGATAGAAACGGAGTTAAGCGAGGTGACCAAGCCTAGATTTTTAACAGAAAGTACATACTTGGTGAAGATGATGAAGACGGACGGACTTATACATACATATACTTAAGTCTACAGTCCCTTAAGGCTGTGAAAAAATCAAACTTCTAAGTTGAGGTAAAAAAGATACGGTCGCTTATGCTGCAAAAAACGTATATTTCGACACTCTCAAGGGAACAAAAATTTATATGGTACTTTCCGTTGACCTAGAACTATAAAATTTGGCAAGTAATACTGTCTTGTACTACAAATATAGGTATAGGGAAAAATCTGAAAACTATACATTTGTAATTAGGTCATAAAAAATATAGTCTTCAATGGAACCTTCGGTGGGCGAGTCCGACTCGCACTTGTCCGGTTTTTTTATTATCATCGTAGTAATCTTGGTCAACAGGTAGGCTATAAGGGGTGTTCATTGAATAACGCTTAGCCGAAAACGGGGCAGAGATTGAATAAACGAAGGTAGAGCCGTGGACAAAAACTGGTGTAGGAATAAAAGTTTCTGATACGTCTTTCACTTCTTAGAAAGACTTACATGTGTTGTTGTTTCAGTAGGTTGATACCGATGCAGCTGAATTTTGCATTTTTACACAACAAAAAATATATATACATCATTTAATTATATCACCAAGAGGGAGTAATGGGTGTTTACGAGTGTGGACTATCAACAGAAAAGTTAGCATTCGCACACACCCTTTTCGCCGACGATTTCCTCGTTCCAACATGATAGGTGGTGAGCCTTGTCACCGCTCTTCAAGCATAAATACATAGACGTTTTTAGGGCATGCAGTTTCATCTCACAGTGTTTCCAATTTAACAGATACAAATATATATATCAATTCTGAAAAACCTAATTGGTACATTCTCGATCGGCAGGATTCACTCGCTGGTCACAAGGTAGAGAGTTCAGCGTCCCACTTACTGAGCTATCACTACAGCTTTGCGAATTTCTCTTAAGTGAAAAGGACATTTCAGTAATTCTTTTAATCACTGGCGTTCTGTCGACTACAGAGACACTTTTGCGATTGTCAGTTACCAGGATAGCCAGCAATATATCTGAAGTAGATTAAATGCTACGTATCTTCAAACGGCAGCAGCGTCCTCCCTTTGAAAAAAATCTATCACAGTAATCAACAAGAAGGGTCTAGCATTGTGATTAAGGCAAACGCCTACACAAGTACCAAGCCTTTTTAAATATTTCAGTAAACTTCTATTTATTTTGTATAAATTAAATACATACATATGTAATGCGTTAGTTAGGTTGTTACCTTCAAGTCACTATTAAAAAAATCGCATAGAATTTTGGCAGTGAAATATATTTCATAATTATGTACTACATCAAACATCATTCTATATACTTTACACCTATTTGTGATGTTAATCGTGATCAATGCCGCCATATTTTGTATGATTGTTTGTTCACTTATTATTTGGGAACAACTAAAAGGATTTTGATGAAATTTAAAGTTTTAGCTAAGACGTTTTTTGAAAAGGGTTACCGGTAATGTATCATTGTGATATAATTCACGGGAGCAGCGCAGTATTTTTTTTTTCAAGTTTCTTAAACTAAGGCAATTCTTCTTCAAGCGCGGGAGCTGTGGGCAAAAGGTAATTGAAAATATAAAATTGCTCAGATTTCAGTGTAAGAAAATGCGACGCAGTTTTCGCGGCGACGTCTTAGGAGAATGACGTTTCACTTATGCAGCGAGTGTCCTTCCCCTTTGTGGGACATAAATTGTAAAGGGACCTCTTCGAGCTAGAGTAATGCTGCACTTAAATACGCACGCGTCTCGTGGCTCGGCAGTTACCTGCTCAACCTAAACATGCAGTTTAGTTAAATGGACGAAAAATTTAAATGTTGATTTGCTAAAGAAGGGCTCAGTTAAAAGCATTAAGAATACTAGAACTTGTATGAAATGACTGTTGATTGCGAAAGAAGCGAAAGACGTGTGTCGGATTTGGAGCAGCATTAAAAAGTTTATAATTTTCTTTTTAATTCCGAATTCTTACATCATAATTTATTTATTATCACACTTGCATTCCCTTATACTAGTAACGGTGGCAACGCAGCGTAGCAAACGCTACGCCTCCATAACCTTCGCTCTTTGTTTGTAGACCCCCACCCAGTCGGTATTAGGTAATTCAAAGTAATAAGATATTTCTAAAAATATTTAGACGTAATGTCGATGTAAATAATTACGAATTCGATTATTTATTTTATTTATAGTCAGATAATTATCTAATCAGTCTGTGAAAATAGAATATAAACAAAATATAAAATAACGTTAGCCAAATTTTGGAAATTTAAGTTAAAAACTGCGTATTTTGTAAGGCTTTACTATTATTATTAAAAAAATAAGCTTAATTTTTCCTATAGAGATTTTCTTTGAATAAAGTCATAGTCGATAAGAATCTCACATGTCCATGTGAGTTTTAGCTGTCAAACAGTTTAAATTAAAAGTATTGCTAAGTTAGTAGACCACATATTAATAAACCCTTTTTATTTATAAAATAACTGAATTTTTAAACAAAACTCTTTAAGTTATTTGTTTTATTTTATTCTGCTGACAAAAAAAAGTATCAACATGTTCTCATTTCTATTTCTAAAATAAATTGAACTCCAGTGACTGGTGCTAGCTATAAAGTAGATTTTACCTGGTGACTCTTAATTAATCTGGCGCTTTCCTACTCTAATTTTTCATATTTCGTATTCACATATTTCAAGTAGATTTACTTAACACCACGGATTTATAACCTACCATGTTTATAGCCACGGATAAGTTAAGGAATTAAAAATCACTAACATTGTCGTATGCACCTTATAAAAAAAGGAAACAGTACATTCAAGAAATTAATTTTTATTGCGTTTATTTATTTTCAAATTAAATTAGGCTAACAAGATACACAAACTTAAATAAACTAACTATAAAGAAAACAGAAGATATAATAACAGAAATTAAATTTTCCAAAAAAAAAAAAACATAAACCGGCATACACACAATAATCATAAAAAAAAGATGGCCTCCAGATCACTGGCCGCGTTACCTCTCTTTTATTTATTTCTATACATTTTTCTCAAGCATGGTAGAACCTCGTCTATTTAAAAAATAGAATTAATTGCGAATTATTCTATGAAATAAACTAAACTAAAACTACCTATCAAAATTATTTAATCAAATTAGATAAAAAATTGAGCCGAAATCGCTGTCCTCACGTGGAAGAGTACTCAGGATACTGGCAGCAGTACCTCGTTGAATTGCTAGGTCTCCTAGCCCTGGGATCTCCGGAAGCGTCGACCAATTGCGACGACAGTTCTTTGTAGAGCTGCCGCGCTCCCGGCCCCCTCGGCCCGAGGGTTTCAACGCCAAAAATTTTTTATATTAACTATTTATGTGAGAACCTTGTCACGAAGCTCCACGAACTCCCCCTTAAGAAACCCTACGTACGCTGTGACTGTTGTAATTAAAGCAAAATTAAAGTTTTCTTGTCTGCATCCGTCCTGTTTTAGTTGACGTTTCGTTTGGATGCTCTGCGAAGTTTCATGAGAATATGCGATAAGAAATTATAAGTAAAATAGTTTTAAAGCAGAGAAGATAACTAAAATGAACGACAAAAGTCGATGTATTCTTTTCTACAGAGCGAGTTAGAGGGATTGTCAGGAGAAATACGATTCAACGAGGAAGGTCACAGGAACAACTTCTCGCTTCAAGTTGTAGAAATGACTTTGGACGGCAGCATGACACAGGTAAAGCAAAAAAGAACATATTCACGCAGAAAACAACTAACTATAGATGTGAGAATCTGTGCACCGGGATTCAAGCCCTAGACTTCTCAGTTTTGTAGCGTATAACAGATAGGATATTGTCGAACAGTTCAGACTTTTACAAATTGTGTTTCGACGTCCTTCTTTGCTGGGTAGTGCTTGCCTGAGGTAGGAATAAACCACCTTTTATCATGAAAAAATTAATGCGTAGTTTCTACTACCTGGTAAATAATACTAGGTAACAAAACAGTTGATACTATTTTGCTCGAAACATCAATGAAACTTTCATTGAGCTTATGATAGATGTAATTTATCCCAATACTTTAAATTATTAATGTTGCGCCGGTAATAATTATTATTGCGTTTGCAACAACGCATTTCAAGCATTACCAATGTTCTGTTGTAGTGACAGCTTATTGGCATAATAATTACCAACAGTTTGTGGTTTCTATAATGTGAGTTCTATTATCATTTGTGCTACAGCGTTACTAAAAGTAGTTATCTAAAATATGTAGTGTGCTAATATAAATAATTAACAAGTTTCTAAACCATCGAAAGTTCGGCCTGAACTTTTAAATATACCAACAATTTAACATTGAGTTTATTTTATAGCACATCGGTTTGATTATAATTCGTTCGTAAATGATTTCGTTAGCGAAACTGCTCGAGCTTACTTTGATTTTTTGAATTTTTTAAAAAACAGGGTTGATTGTAACTCACCCAGTACAGTTATAATATAGCTTAAATTCAAGCTATAACTCAGAACGCTTAAGCCATAGCGTACTTATTTATAAAGTTTTATTTTTCCCAGGACACTGACGGACTAAAATCCACATCAAAACTCAGTTGATTAGCATGTTAGTACTAAACAGGGAAACTGTTTTGTGTCTGTTTTTGCCTATTCAAATTCGTAATATCTTAACTTCTTTTCTTTCTTCTTTTTTGTATACACTTCTACTTATCCAATGGTAATGCTTCATCATAACGGTTAAACTCTTTAAAAAATTGGGTGCTTTAATTACGTGCAACTGAATCTTTCCAGTCACAATTTTGTAACGCATGCTATACATATTCAGTTTAAAATATATAGAAGATGGAAAATATTGCAAAATAGAATCTGTTGCACAAACGAAGAATCAATAAATTCGCTCTGATTACCAAAGATAAATTCTATAGCTTCTGATAAAAACTGTATATAAAATATTTTTTTTAATTCCAGATTGGTACATGGTACGATGACAAAGGCTTTGTACCAATGATTGCTAAACTTCATCCTCTAAACATCATAGGAATGTATGATAGGAACAAGACTTACATTGTCACGACTATACTCGAAACTCCCTATTTAATGAGACAAGTTCCCGATTATAGTGACAAATCTTTAAGAAATTTCAAAGGATTCTGTAAGGATTTGACTGAAATTATATCGCAGAAACTAAATATCAAAGGTAAGTTATACGCAAGAAAACCACTCCACATTTATATTTTAATTGTATTTCTTCTCTATGCAATGAATACGACTAAAATCATGAACAATAATGAGGATCTTTTTACATCACAATACAATTTTATCTAAATTGATGCGTAAGTTTAGATCTGTGAACTTACGTTTCTACGGCGAGATATAAAGCCCCTTTTCCCTTTTTTAGGGTTCCGTACCCAAAACAAACGTCAAACGGGACCTTATTACTATATCTCCGCTGTCTGTCTGTACGTCCGTCTGTCACAGGGGTCTACAGCTTCAGCCGTAATAGGTAGACAGTTAAAATTTTCACAGGATATGGATAGTTATGGCCTCCACCACAACAAATAGTAAAAGTATATTTTTTCAAGGTTATTTGTAAGATGGTAAAATCGTAGAGGTAAAACATACAAGTTTCAAATTTGGTCAGATTGTTATGCAAACCTACACTAAAGTAAAAGAATAATTAATAAAACGTAAGGTTCCTTAATCAAAGAATGCCGAATTATTTGACAAGCGCTATCATTTTATGTTGCTTTTATGTTGCTTATACATATTGTTCTTTATTATCATGTTTTAGGGTTCCTTACCCGTTTTGTGTGGTGGTACAGAACCGTTTGTGCGTGAGTCCAAGTCGCACTTGGCCAAATTATTAACCTAGTTAAATGTTGACCAATACTTGGTATATTGTATTAAGTTAATGTTGTTTGTTTATAGTTGAGATGCGTTTGGTTTTGGATGGAAATTTTGGTAACGCAGATCCATCAAGCCCCGGTGGATGGAACGGAATGATAGGCGAACTTTTGAGGAAGGTAAATGTTTCTACTAAACATGAACTTCAAAAAGAAATTTCAGATTACTATAAATAAAAATATTATCATTAATACAGCTGATGACACAATAGTACAATCATGCACGGCAGTACTATTGGTTCTTTTTGCTTGTGGTTTTGGAACCGTACAAATTGAAAGCTTATTATTATTATATTACACTATTATTACATGGAAAACTATTATCCCTTTGATGTTACTCCATGAAAATATATAACTAACTTTAAAATCTAGTATGTACTTTGCAATGTTTTGGTATGTACTTTTAAGAAATTTTAATCGTTTATCTGACTATTGATATGCGCTTCCCTAAACTTAATAATTACTTAAATTACCTATTTTTTATCTCATATCAACTTGTGCATAACATTATCTATAATCTGTTCTAATAGCCTTAAATAAAGATCTTCGCATCATATTTAAAATTACAGAGCAAATTAACATGACTATAGTAAAGTATATACAAAATAGCAAATTACTAATGCATCTTGTATTTTGAGTGCTTTTATATAATTATGTCGTAGCCCGAACATATAATTGGCCATAATATGATTTGATTATCAAGAAATTTACGTAATGTCTTTCAAATAAATAGGGCGAGCAAAGCGTGGAGAAGCGTATTACGTGGGACGCACTATAAGTTTCCGGAATGAATATGAAAAAATACTATTAAAGGTACAAAATTAATTTATTGTTTTTCAAAATAATCTCCCTTGGCGTCTATGCACTTTTTCATTCGATCAAACCAGTTTTAAAAACTTTTGTGCCACTCCCCTGTGGTGACCTCTGAAACGTGTTTTTCATACTCCTCGACAGCCTCTTCTGGTGATGAAAATCGTTGACCGCGTAATTGGTTCTTAATTTTTGGGAACAGAAAAAAGTCACAAGGTGCCAGGTCGGGACTGTATGCAGGATGACTCATGAGTTCTACATTTTTCATCTTCAAAAAGTCGTTTGTCTGTCTGGCCGTGTGAGAACTAGCATTGTCGTGGTGCAGGATGATACGGCGTTTACGGTTATTTTTACGGAGTTCGTCAATAACTTCCGGCAAACAAATGGTCGTGTACCAGTCACTATTCACGGTACGACGATTCTCTAAAGCAACAGTAGCCACGTGTCCAGTTTTATTAAAAAAAGAAGCAATCATCCGCTTAGATGCACTTTTCACGCGCGCCACTTTGGTTGGTTTCGGCTCATCTTGAAAGACCCATACGCTCGATTGCTGCTTTGTTTTGGGATCGTAGCAATAAATCCATGTTTCTTCACCTGTTACTATGTCCCACACCAAATTTGACGCACCTTCGTTGAATCTGGTAAGCATGGCACTGCACCAAGTGACGCGGTCCGTTTTTTGAGCCTCGGTCAAGTTGTGTGGGATCCACCGCGAGCACAGCTTTCTCACACCCAAATGTTTGTGTAGGATTGATTGTATTTGACTCATGCCTATTTCTAAGGATGCGCGAATTTCATGGTAGGTCACATGCCTGTCTGTTTCAATCATACGGCGCACAGCATCGATGTTTTTGTTGGTCACAGCGGTGGACGGCCGACCATCGCGAGATTCGTCACTGAGATTGATACGACCACGCTTGAATTCTGCAAACCAGCTATAAACAGTCGTCTTGCATGGTGCTTCATTGCCAAAAGCTGTTTCAAGCCGAGCGATGCTCTGTTGAGCTGTCAAATTACACTTAAAATCGTAGAAAATCATACTACGAAAATTTTCCCGAGTTAAATCCATGTTGATGCAGACACACAATTTTTTAAATGGCGCCACAAGGTAAAAACAAAAGACAGTCAGATGAAACAAACTGCATTCTACAGCCAAAGAGTTCTATTTTCAAATGTTGCAATAAATTTTTAAATATTGTTTATGTAAGTGGCCAGTTCCGGAAACTTTTAGTGTTACCTATGTATATTGCTTGTGATCATAAATTCTTATCTTCTTAACAGAATTCATGATTTGGCCAATCAAATCATGGTTTGGCTAATCAAATCATGATATGGCCAATTTTACGACCAGATTACGATATTTTGAAGGAATTTTCAGCTCTGTTTATGTACGCTGTTTATTCATATTGCACTGTTTATTTCCTTGTTTGGATTTTATCCTGTATCAAATGAAAATAAATCGAATAAAAGGGGAAAATATTTTACTGAAATATTTTAGTGCACTACTCCTCTTATTGTAGTTTTTTTGTTTTTATGTTATTTGATTTTTAGTAAATAGACATGCAAATAATTTGCCAAACAAATTAAACACGGAAAAAATGCAGGTTGTCCATATATAAACAGTAGGTATTAGATTGGAGATACTAGATAATAATTTTAGAAAAAACTAAGAAATATTTTTCTCGATATATTTCGGCTCTCGGTATGAAGCCGTCATCAGTGGAATAAAACATTTTGACGTAGGTATTTAAGTATTTATATTACCTGTTTCTTTGGAAAAGTTGTTCAGTTTAAATACCTGTTCATGTACAACCAGTGTGTAATGTACCAACAAAAATGGTATGAAAGATCTGTAAATCAAACACCCCTTCAGCTTCCGTTATTAAAAATATACCAGAGTTAACCAGCGTAGTCATTTTTGAGTATGCTTGGTTGCCGTTCCTAGAAGAACACTTAAAACTTTCTTCTTTAAAATAACTTTCCTTTCAATTGACTTTCTATGATATATTTCCACCTTGCCATTCACAAGAAATAATCTACGACGCCATAAAATGGAAACATTGGTATCACAGGTCAGTTTTAATATGAAATAGAACCTCTCCCATAAATGGTTTCCTTTTTCATAACAACTTGCGTAAGCATAAATCTTAGCGTCGCTTCTCCATATCGCCTACGTATCTATAGGGGTGAGTAAACGAGCTCACGCTGTCATGTGCGAACCGGTGCGAATGGTATGTATGGATGCTTTTCAAGGCAAGGAATCAGAAGACACGGGCCGCGCATAGCATCGCGCTGCATAGCTTGAGTTCATTCCCACATCTACTTCTCGATTAAGAAGACAGTCCCCGCTAAACCGTAATTTATTCGTTCTGGTGTTAAGAATATATTACATGTTAAAATAAGTACTTCTGCCAAGAATTTAATGCATACTCGTACAGTTATACAAACTTCTAAAGTCATTCCAATATTGAGAAAATGGAAAATACTAATGATGGCTCTAAGAAAAGTTTTCATATCGAGCCATAAGGCGATAATTACTGCTGGTGACCCTGGATGCATGCATCTCAATCACTCGCACGTTTCGTCCCGTATTGATCATTCTGTCGCTCGATGGAGAATCAAGTTGCGAACGCGCTAAAATTGACCTAAAAATATCTACAATTATCATAACTAAAATTCTTCAAAAATATTCAAGGAAATCAATTTCATGTTATAATATCTTTAATTTGACTAAGTTTCAATGTGTTACTTACTTTGCATTTAATTAAACTGGATATTTGTTTTAAATAAGACCTAAAGTATTTATTTAGATAGATCTGGATGCAAATTTAAAATTTTAATCAAGGGAAATCATTTCACATATTCTGTAGTTTATCATACATTTTTTTTTTTTTTACTTTTGATATCTCTGATAAAAACTAGCCATTAATTTCGACTTTCATGGTCACCAGCATGTATAGCCCTCTTAAGGTGAAGGTTTTAGGCATGAATTCATACATATTATACAACCATCCATTAGTCTCGCACTGCGGTACTTTCGGCATGGAGTACACAGTGGTGGATGCAACCATGACCTATCCTCTTAAAATGTTAATTTGGTTATAAAAAACTCAAAACCTCGAAAAATAAATATTATGGATTCGGGATATAACGTAAAATAAACCATTACTTGATCTGAACGGCCATATCATAAAATCTGTTAAAACTATCGCAATATGCAAAAGCACAGCATTAAGTCGTTCGTTCACTTTATACCAACGTACAGTCAGCAAAAGATAAAGGTATGCCTATGCCCATCGCAAACACTTTGATCTTAATCTTCATTGATTGATTGATTGATCTTGATCAATTGTAAATTTGTGTATGTATTGACCTAGTATACCTTATCTCATCTATCACTTACCTGTGGGTCTTAGGATCAAAGTGTTTGCGATGGGCCTGCTTTATCTTTTGCTGACTGTACCATAATGCTACAAAAATATTTTAACATTTTTGTTGGGCCCCTTGCAAACAATTAAAGTTTCATATTTTTCCCGGATTATCGTTGTTTGTGGGTAAGATTTTGTTCTAATATTAAATAGTCTCCATTATAACAAATGTGAAAGTATTTTTTTTTATAATCCAAAAACTGAAAGCAATTAGACATAGAAGAAGAAAATATATGTAAATAATTGATTTTAATTTCTGGCTATAAATAAACAACCAAACAGATTGTACTGGTTTACTGATTGTAAAAAAACAATAATCTTTTTTGCTTAGTTCGCAACCTTAAGTTTAAGTTCTCAAACATTACGTACGCATAAGTAAAAAAAATGCATTTTCCAAATTTTCACTTAAAATTTGAAATACTATAATTTTTTTTTGTTTTGTTTTTCTCTGTGTAAGATATCAAATTAGCAATAAAAACAAAAGTCGTATTTTATTTGAGAAATTACCCGTATACTCGTATCTATCAATCAATTAGCAGAGTATTTTTTTTCCAATTCATTAATTGATTGATATAGATCCAAACCAAAAGTTGAGACTTTGACATGGTTTTGTTTGATAAATCGTTTTTACAAATATAGTCTCAATTAAATTGAGTTTTCATAATATGCAGAAGTAAAATTCGTAGCTGAGTAATTGAAAACATAAAACATTTTACACAGGAGGCGGATATGGCTATAGCGTCCCTGACGATGTCTTCGGAAAGGCAATTGGTTGTTGACTTCAGTATTCCGTTCTTGTCTTTGGATCAGCCTGATGAAAGGAGATCTAAGTTTAACCCTGGGATCTTCAGCTTCCTCCGTCCATTATCAAAAGAAGTCTGGGTAAGTGAATAAAAGTTCCATGGCTTGAGTAAAAGTTCAACGCAACGACTATCAGTGTGTCTGTGTGGATCTAGAATTAGTGTATTGAATTCCGAATAATTATTTAATATACCTACCTCTGTTATAAATATACATTTAAAATATAAACCACTTCTTGTCTTAATATTATTGGTATGTGTATATATATATATATATATATATATATATATATATATATATATATATATATATATATGTACCTATAAAGATAAATTTAAATATACATAAATAAAATAATATTTAAAACTAATAATATATTTCAGCCCTAAGTAGGTCGTCGTCGTCAGTCGACTGACCACACTAAATTAAAAAGCTCATCAAAGTTAATAATTTTTAAATAGTGTTATATTATATCAAATGTATGGCTACAGGCCCATCGAAATGCCCACAGATATATTTGTTGCATAATATTTTTAATAAAAATACAAATCATTCGACACTGAAAAATAAAATCAAATGTATCGTTGTCAAAAATTTGTATATACCACAATATTTAAAGTGACGCTTGGAATAACAGACGGAAAAATACCGAACTTTACTACAAAGTTTTCGTCTTTTGATTGAAAAGAGTAATAATAGTATTATGTAAACTTAATTCAGTAGTTAGTAACTTTGGTTGAACCCTAACGCGTTTGCTTTTTCTTTTTGCTACGACGTCGACGTAGCGAGCAGTACAACTTCATGTTGTAAACGCTACGTTATGTTAAACTTACAATTATTTTCTACATACATAGTAAATTCAAAACAGCAATATGACCCGTCATCTTTGACATTGAGCACCTCATTTCGCATCAGGTAGAACTGACTTTATGACGTTTCATTATATTGTTTAAAATAGCGCGCTGTTGCGACAACCAAAACTTCGCGCGTTTTCAAAAATTCTGTTTTTCTCTTAAAAAAAATTATTATAGAAAAGTACCTTTTCCTTAATTACCCTTAATTTTCATATAATTTGGTCATGTATTTTGCATAAAATGAATCACAAATTGAACTATTAAAAAGTCTACAAAGGGATGTACCTAGAACATATATTTTTCAGACATAAAATATCACAATAAGAAACACCAGGTCTGAAATGAAAATGTTGGGATAATTCCCCTTATCTTAGGAGCCATCAACAAGATTTGAACTTCATGGAATATTAAAATTATTGCAAACAGTTTTTAGTTTTTTGATTCAACAAAACTATTAAACGTGAAAAGCTCTCGCTTACTTTACAAACTAAATATCACGTCAATTCAACGACGCGATTAATAACAGCATATAGTTTTATTCCAGTTTGTAATTACATTAATTATTTGCAAATAATTGGAAAGTATTTTAAGAGAAGCAGTATCTGTTCCAAATCAAGTCATATTTTCTTATTACTAGTAAACCTAATTACTTCATCTAATGTTTAATTTGTTTTTCTTTTTCTTACAGATAAGCGTAGGGTTTGGTATGTTTGGCGTAAGTGCGGTACTATACTTAGTATCTAAATACTCGTCTCCAGAATGGCGATTTATGGCGTACTCAGACAGTCCAACCGACCACAATGAAGTTACTGCCGGACCCGCCAAGGTATGTTAAGTATCTCTTAGTTCCGATAGATTAAGGTCCGTTAGGTGCCAACGTAGCACTACAAAATTATGCCGTATAAATGGAGAGGTATAATTAAATGAAACCATAATATGTTCTAATCATATGAATAATAATAACAATATCATACTAAATCATTTTCCCAAAGAAACGAACGCGTGGAAATTAAAAAATGTTTTTATTTCTAAATGCTCTGAAAGTCAGTCGTATTTAACTCGGAATGAGGGATGTAAGAAAATTTTAAAATGGAATCATGCTCCAGTCAGTTACTAGTATGTCACTGGTCTAGCTAAATGGCAATGCAAAATATTTTTCCTGTGGTTTGCCTAATGTATTTTTATTTTGATATTATGTATTTTATTTTTGTTAAAATATATAAAAATGTGGTTTACAAAGGATAGGTGAATAATGTTAAATGAATTTTTTTAAGTTACACAATAAATTGGTTTTATTTTTTAATCAATAACACTGGCTAGCACGACAAGATTGCACGAAAAAAGAAAAAGTCACATGAGAAATGGCGGCCGTAAAATTTTCTTCTTGAAAAGGTTGCTGGGAAGAAATTTTTGAGTTTTTTTATTTCCTTGCATTAGTGATAAAAATAACAACGTTTAACACGGGTGTAAGTGATCAATTACACCGTCGAAACATAAGCACCTTCATTCGCTTCGCTCGCTCTTGCGCCTAAATATCTTAGGTGCAATTGATCACTTATCTCCCTTGAATAACTATCTATTATGAAATTTCCAAGACCTACTGTAATGGGGTAGTCTAATATTTTTTTCATTCCATCCATCCATCAGCCTGTTTCGTCCACTGCTGGACATAGGCCTTTCCAGGATATCGCTACTCTTGGTGGTCCTCCTGGAAGAAATGCCCATACTCACACTTGCTGGGCGGGGGGTTGGTGAGCGCGGTGCCGAAACCCTTATTTCATTCCCATCCATCCATCAGCCTGTTCCGTCCACTGCTGGACATAGGCCTTTCCAGGATTTCACCACTCTTGGCGGTCCTCCTGGAAGAAATGCCCATACTCACACACGCTGGGCAGGTGGGTTGGTGAGCGCGGTGCCGAAACCTTTGCACTAGTGACGCCGCTGCCCGTCACTAGTCTGTTTTATATAAGGTTCGGCAATTGGGGGTGGATATACCGCCATCCGTCGGGCCCAGGCAATGGTGGGACGCCTGGTTTTGCCTGAGAGCTGTTCTCTTACTCTCCCCCGAATAACTTCGGGAGGATTTGCGAGTAAGATGGTGGTACCTCCACAGTCGAGCCCGGCATCAGCTCCACCACCTTTTTTCATTAGCACGACTTTATTTCTTAGGGAAAGTTGTTCAGTATGATCCGTGGAGTATATGTTTCCTTAAACATACCAGTACATTTTCACTTAGTATACAGGTCGACTTTTAACCTAACCCCGATAATGTGATATTTTGTAGAAGAATGGTCTGGTCTTAGAAAAACCATTCAAAATTACATTCTTCATTATGTTTTAAAGTTAGAGTCTTGTGAAGATTTTAGTAAAATAACATAATTGATCGTGCGAAATTATTTTTTTTATTGATCCCACTATTTTGGACTATTTTAAACTTGTTCCGTATGGGAATGGCTAACATAACTATACATTTTATTTCCAAATAACATTTTTTAATAATATTTTTCTTCTATTTTTTAATGTTTTTAGATTTAAAATGTGTTGTACTAACGTTTCCTAATAATCTCTTAAATTATCGGGGTTTGTTTAAAAGTCACCTGTATACGAGTAAGTGGGAGTTATTGTGAGGTTTTCGACAATTATTAAACAATCTTTCGAATTGTTTGCTCTTTCGTTACTGCGTATCAATTGGGTTCTTATTTCACCTCTAAGGAAATTATCCGAGGTCAGTGTTGGTCCTTGTGACACAAAAACAAAACAAACAAACGTTAAAAGCCATACATCCTAAGATTAAGTCAGCTTAAAAATAATTTTACAATATTGCTTAACTTTAGATGTTATGATGATGCGTTTAACAGGTGTGATTACTACTGGTAGTGTTTTCTTTAAATAGTGTATAGCCAAATCTTTTTAAACATTTTGAATAAGTCACGCAAAGAGTTTTATGGCTTAAGAAAATGACTTTTGATCCTTTAATAATTGCCAGACAGTACAAGATAAAACAATAACATCATTCACTAAACCATAGTATTAGTGTAACAGAAACATGTTGTGTCTTCAGAATTGTATGCTAATCTTGAATCAACTATTACAGACGGCAATTGTGAACGAATTTAGCTTTTGGAACGCTTTCTGGTTTACATTGGGCTCGTTCATGCAACAAGGCAGTGAGGTTTCACCAAGGTTAGTTATTTTGATTTTATGAAATTTGGATGTGGTTTATAAGTATGAAAATTCAAGACAGATTTTTATTTATCTGTATAGGCTCTTGTACCTAATATGTCGTGGCCATATTATAGTAGAATTGATAATTTTATGATTTGGATTGCTATACCGGCACGTGCGGAAAAATTGTTACGACGGAATTTTTGTGATTTGAAAAGTAATAACAAATTACGGATATGTATTGTTTTTTTTATTGAAAACCTATGGGTAGCGTTCCCTATATTTCCGTAGCTTTCTGGAATATGCCCAAAAATTGCTAAGGCAGATTGCGGGTGATTTTAAAAGGGATTTTCTACGTATGTGTATTGTTTTTTTTTTGCTCTTGAAAACCTATTGTGAACGTTCCTTATATTTTCTTTGATAAGACTTGGCTACTCCAATTTACATCGCATTACATTCATCTATCATAATTATAAACAAAAGTCGAACAACTGATATTGAAAATGAGAAAAAATACCAGAATAGCCTTCCAGATTCTACGATTATACGATATGGCCACCACATATACTCGTAGATAAGGTCCTGAAACTCAAAGTGAAACAAATTCAAGAGGTGACTAAATATAGATATAAAATCGCACCTACGAAAAAAATATTATAATTTTGCCCTTTTCTTTTTCACTTTATTATAAAATTTAAATTTACTGGGGCATGAAATATTAAATTAGGCAAAAAAAAACTTCTTTATTCTTGAATATTTGTCAACAATCGATTCTACAATTAATTTGTCTTTTTATGTTCTAAGTTCTTTTCATGAAAGAAGTACTACAAATTGAGGCATTTTCGTATTTATAACTTCTTGAAAAGCACTTTGAATCCTTTCAAAATGTACGTTAAATATACCTACATTCTAACATATCTCCAGAAAATTTGCATTGGTATTTTTTTCTGCAGAAATGTATCGGGGAGGATAATAAGCGCAGCGTGGTGGTTCTTTACCCTCATACTGATCTCTATCTACACGGCCAACATGGCTTCGTACTTAACCGCTACACGAATGTCCGAGCCAGTTTCATATAACCGAGTCACATCGTGTTCAAAAGTGAGTTTCATTATCAGATTTGTTATATCATTATTATTATTTTCAGCATTATTCATAAATATTTTTTACTGGAAAAATATTCATTTAACTGGGGTAAAAACCAAAAACTAACTATAGGTATATTACTTTATAACTTGTTTATTATTAATATCCTCACCCCCCTTTTACCATCGGAATAGTCGGCGAGTAGCAAATTTTTTCTACTCGAATAATGTCGTATTCTAACAGCTCGAACGCAACGCTTTAAATCTTCGTTTGTCATTCGTATACAGCTGAAATGTTGATTTCTCTATGATCGCGTCCGTATATCCGGATTAGACCATGAGGGAAAAGTCGATAACCTTAACTCATCGAGTAACAGCATGACACAGTCACTGTGGGAAGCAGGACAAAAAGTAACTCTAAAAAAGCTGGCTGACCTTGGCCAAACCTGGAACGTTTTGTACAGTAATGAAAAAAAAACATAAAATTGTTCAGATGGAAAAAAGGGATAGGCCAAATTATGTCAGACTAAGGGATTTCCTAGTATCTTGGTCAAATCCACAATACAACGTTGGTTGCATGCTGGTACTTGATAAGTTAAAATCTACTCCCGAATGCGACCTTAAAATTAGTCATACATACTAAACTGCCAAGCCGACTCACTACCGAAAATGTATTTCTAGCTTTACAAAGCTAGCTTTTTGGACAGCTTTTTTAAGAGTTACTTTTTATCCTACTTCCAACAGTGATTGTGCTCATACTGGTACTCGATGGGTTAAGGTTACCGTCTATGCCCTCCTGGTCTAGATAGTTTTATTATAACGCAGGTTTCAAAGAAGTATAAATAGGTACCTTCAGAAAAAGTGTACTTTATTTTAGGTTCCACTGATGCATAACGTTCGTTGCCGTCGTGGCCAAGCGTAGGCTTACTTGTAAAGAAGAACAAAAACAGCCCTGTATTTTATATTTTAAAAATGTATTTATATTTATTTATCACATTAATTGTATTCCTTATTCACAACGAACTATCAGTTAAAAATATTGTATTTTTAGGATCACATCAACGATATATTGGCTTTGACAGCCATGCCACAAGACAAGCCAGACCTGGGCTGGAAAGCAGCTCTCCAAGCTATGTATGAGAAAGCCACAGGGGCTGGAGATATTCCAGACGGGTCCATCGAAAAGAAATGTGAAATGGTTATATCTTTATCTGACACAGGATTCAAGGAATTCGCTGTCGCATTTCCAAAACAATCAAATCTAAGGTGATATCCTACTTAATCTGTTAATTTTGATGCTTGCGAATGCATAATTATGCCCAGCGACGTGGTTTTAGCATCAGCGAATGTCATTGCTAGCAAATTGAACTTTTATGATAAATTCTTTTCCAACTATAGATTTCATTTTAGGGCGGGCGTGAACTTAGCGATACAGTCCTTGAAAGATGACGGTGAAATGATGAAGCTTGTAAAAAAGTGGTTCTTGGGGCGAGAATGTGACAGCGTGATTGATCGGGTTAGTACTCGTTTTTTGGCATTTCATCATTTTACCCTATACATATTTTTCAACATAATCTGATATTTTTAGGCTGTTCACGGGCAAGAGTTAACTTTGAGCCAAGTGGCGGGGTTATTCTACGTGCTGCTCGCTGGCTTGGCTATGTCCCTTGGAGTAGCTTTGTTCGAGTTTTGTTCCCAAGGACGAACAGAGGCTGCACGTGACAACGTGCCCTTACACTCGGCCCTTCGCACCAAAGTCCGACAAACTTCTGCGGAGAGGAAATCTTCTCCGTCACGCAGCCCTCAACACGAACCTGAGAGGCCTGGATGGAATGGAGCTAATTATGCTGGAGTGAGTAGTTTGTATCTCTGTTTGGAGAACTTTGAGAACTTATAAACTTATCATAAGTATGTACGAGTAAGGTATTATTTTAATATTATTTGACGAAACTCGAAATATAAGTAGTAGTTGTCCATATGAACAACTCTCTGTATTGGGGAGCTGAATGAAATTCATAACTTTTTAAACTTTCCCTCGTACAAATAGCCACGATCAGCTGACTGGTTCTCGATGAGTAGGTGAAAACAAGTTCTGAGAGATTTGCATAATCCTCGTAGAAAAATGTGTACATACATATGGTGTAGTAGTATTACCTATGTTTTGAGTTTCACCAACTATTTTTCCTTTTATAAACGACAACCTACCATGAAAAAAACGAGCTAAATTTTAGAAGGCAGTTTTTTTTGTTCATTTTGGTGGGTCATTCGTGAATATATTGAAAATTACAAAATAATATCATTCTTTTTTATCATGCAATGCAGGCAAAATATATATATTTTTATCTATAACCCATCTACTTACCTATAAATCAAAATGAATATTTCGTGATTGTATCCATCTTTGAACAGTTCTACACCGCAGCCAATCAGATAGGCCAGGAGGAGACTGCACTGAATTCCAGTTTCACGCAGGTCTGATCTTCAGCTCGGGACTCCTCGGCCACCCTGCGTCGCACGTCCCAATGCCATTCGAGGCACAACCCTACTGGCGTTGACCTCTACCAACTCTAAGTCTCTATTGGACAACGTATCTTAGGTTGATAGTAAGCCAGTGATTGATGACAGACTTTTAAAACTAAGGCTATGTGATAGTTATCAAATCTACACAGGAAAGTAGCTTAATTACGTGTTATTAATCGTTTATTGTTGTTTTACAACGTATCTCTAGATGTAACATGTCATAGTTATATATTTGTGCCAAATATTGGATTTATGGTTGTTGTCAGCAGTCAGTCAGAAGATTCACTCTTAGACAAAGGATCAGGATGCGATTTCTCACCAAAATAATTAATTTTTGAGTACTCATGAGCAAACTGTATTCTGTGGGATTCTTTGTGAAGGGAAGGTGTGGTTATGTGGAATCTTGTATATATACATAATGATCCAGTACCGGATCTTTCTAATTACTTTCAAATTTAGTGTTTTGCTTTTAGTCATACAAAAACGAAAAAAAAGTTTCTTTTACACTAATAATATAGTAGTAAGAAAGTCGTATTTGCACACTGAATATTTTTACGAAATTTTAAATGAAATGGGTTATTAGTATTGTAGTAAAAGGGAAAAAAATAAATTTTTAGAACTTTTGTATCTCCCATATGTTCCGTTTTAACTCGAATTTTGTTTTCTTTATTATCATCGAAAATGTTACCTGAGAAAAAAACGGGGCAGAGATTGAATAAACGCTGGCAAACCGCGCGGGCAAAAGTATAGAATACAGTTTGCTAACAAGTATTACATAAGGTGGCTTTAGTTTATAAAGCCAAATTCATACTGGAGACTCGGTTATTGGTCGGGACTAAGGTTCGGGACTTCCTTCACTATTTAAGTCGAGGCTGTTCTTCAACAAGTATAGAGGCACTAAAAAGTATTCTTCGTATTTTGCAATGATTATTGGCCCTGACCGCTTACCGAACCGAGTCACCAGTATGAATTTGGCTATTTAAAGGAACGTCACCATATATTTGCATTTGGTTCTCGGAACATTCCTATAACGCACTAAGTGATAAATATTACGTGTTATGATGATATTTATTTCGGAATGTTGATGTTTTGCTATACAGCTTATTTTTTTTTTTTTTGATAGTAAATTCCACTAGAAGTTTATGTATGTTAGAGACCAGCCATAGTTGACGAGTGGTATCAACATTTTTAAGTAAATGAATAAATTCGAAAATCAAACAGAACTTAAGGTTTAATTGAGTAAAATAAACAATAAACCAGGGTATATGAATAAATAGTTACTAATTTAAAATAAAATTGGTAAATTGTTAGACGTCAAATAGTTAAATTTTATTCAGTATGATTTCGCTTTTGTGATATGATTTGTGTAATATATTGTTTTGTATATTCGTATGTTTAGTTCATAGTTTGAACCGATTTAAATTATGTAATCTATAATCATATCATTATACCTATTCTATTCATAATATCGAAGTGATAAACAAACATTATTTAAATGTTGTCAAACGTTGACTCTAAGTCACTTTGTTATATTAAAATTCAGCGGGTTGTATCAGAGATACAACCATACATTATTCAAGTGGATACTTCTTAAGTCACGTCTTTACTCAGTCAAAGATGAAGGAATTAATAGCAGCCATTTAGACATCATAATAATATGTCAGTGATGGTAGCGCAATTGCAATCAATAAATGCGCAGATCAAATCAAAAGCTTATCATAAAGTTCTTCTCACGAAAGAATACCCCTATCGAAATACTTTTATTGTCAAGTACTAAATACGAAAATGCCTTGATCTGTGGGACTTCTTTTGTGGAGTTTGTCCCAGAAGTGACGTACCTATATGTTCTAAACCGGGGGGGCCTGCCTGGGGTGGGGGCTCTTTACAGATGCAAACATGGAAGTATCCACTTCAAAAGTACATACTAAACTGATATATGTAAATTAGATATCTGTGTAGTAAGAGTGTTGTAAAAATAATAAGATACCTATGAAATTTTAGAAAAATAAGATAATGATAAGTTATCCTTTTTGGATTTTTTGAGCATTCGTTAAACGTTTTTGGAAAAATTGTTACTTTCAAGCATCCGTCCTATTATATTATTCTTGATGCTGTAAGGGAATTGCAAGATTGCCACTGACATTGTGTGAGGATAAATACGACTATAATAATAAATGTATAAAAAAGTAAATTGTAATGGTGCGTAGGGGTACCTTCGTTTATTGGTAACACAATATGAAATATAAAATGTGATGAAACGCTCGCATGCGGAATTTATAACTATTACCAAAACTAGAGTGGACCTCTAGGATCCCCTTTGTGTTTCTTCGTCCTGAACGCAGTGGTGTGAAAATTTATTTAATTTCATGTTGTGTTAAGATTAGGTAACGCGCCTTAAAAATAGTATCTAGGTACCTGCCTAGATGCAGATTTTGCTTAAAATTAAGTACATATATGTGTATATATGAATATAATTTGCAATATTCCACTAAACAATTCTTGTCATGCTATTCAAAATGCAGACTCGTATACCGCCCACCCTCCCGCATAAAACATGCAACAAGCAAGCAATACGAGTATACAAGCAAAGCAATCTTAAATAACAAGCAAGAAAACTTATCAACACATGTTTCGCCTCTGAACGAGGCATCCTCGGAAAGTGTTGGTAGCTCGGCTTCTCCGCAGCAACTGTTGTGTTGCTCGCCCAGTCGCTCTGCAGCAACTAATAGCATTTGATTCGATTCTTGGCATTTGTACAAAAATAAGGCCTAAAACAACTTCAAGCTAAGAACAACACTGTTATTACGCTTATGTTGTGAGTATATCATGAAGTAAGAAATCAAAATTAAAAAAAACTTTAAAAATAGGTGCGAAGGCGAGTGGAGCGAAGGAAAATACTAGGCTTACACATAAATACATTTGGGGGGCAGAGCAAAGCGGAGCAGAGCGAGGCAAACCCTGTAGTTTTAACTAAATCCACGATATACCGACGAATATTACGCAAAATGCAAATTTTTGTTACATTACGGTAGTTTCAAAATATCTTCTTAGGCATTTGTAAAGAGGTTTCCTCTTCATTTCCGGAAAAAATCATCAGGACGTCAACGTAACAAATGAATAGATGACGTCGAAGAGTGGATTGCATTAAAAAGTTTCAGAGACTTGAAGTATAAAACAACGTATCGCAAGTAATTAAGCCACCAAAGTTATTAACACAATGACACCCAATGATGATTGTGTTGAATTATTTTGAAACTATGGTAATTATAAAGACCGGGAAGTGGTGGTTACAGGCTGTTGCGTAGTATTAGTCATTCTTCCGCTTCAGACTTCCGTAGATTTATGCGGAAGTCTCTGGAAAGACTGATTAACGCTTTGCTTGATGTCACTCTGTCAGTTTATAGGTGAGTGCGCTTCTCTCTCGATCATATCGACGCTTTCCATTAAATTTTCAATATAAATTTACAAAAAATTTAAAGTTTATATGTATATGTATATAGCAATTCATTTGTATACAATTGTTAATAGTCAAAAGCTTAATTTTGAGCTTACTTTGTGCATATGATTTCGTTATAAATATGATGAGTCTACCCTTAAAATGAAGGTCTGTCAAGTTTTGTCGTACTCGATTTACGAAGAGTATATACCGACATGTACGTATTTGCCTGCAGTCCCGCCCTGTACTGTGTTATACTCGTACATATAATTTTATTTTAAATTGTGATACATTGTTATCTTGCTTCTATCGGCCCTTTCATTTTCATTTCATTTCATTTTCTTTATTGGGAAACAAACAGTTATCATGTCTTACATACTTAGTGATAATATTATAGCTTACAATTTAACCAAAAACAGATTCCACTTAACAATTTTAAAAACAAATAAAATTAATGCACGACAAATACACAACATGCAAAACTAAAAACTTCAGCACAAACAGTACAGCCAAATGGCTTTAAAAATTAATTATATATAATTTAAAAAAAAGAATCAAAAGTAAACAAGCAAAGAAAAAAAAAATAATACATGCTTAATTTTTTTTGATAAAAGTGTTATATAACTCACTCTTGAATTGACCCAACGAAAGATGCAAAATATCAATATCACTGAAGTCCTTATTGTAAGTATCACAAGCCCTGATTAAAAATCTATTTTTAACATACTTTGTACCAGCAAAAGGAACGCTGAACAAGTTTCTTTTACGAGAATTGTAAGTTTGACACTTGAATCCTATTCTGCTTAACAGATAAGGAGAGTCCAAATAATTATTTAAAATTTTAAAAAGGAAAGTTTGATCACGACAAGTTCGCCTGACACGTTTCACGGACAGATACTAATATATAATATAACGGTTTATGTTTTTTGACAAAACCCTGCCATTTTCTCCCATGAATCTTTCAGCGATAATGGCCGCTGTAAAATGCGTGTTGAATTGTGTAGATAGGATTGCAGTGGAATTGCCAACTGACAAAGTGGTATTTCTCTCGCAAACCGCTATAAATTGAACAATTAAGACTATGAACAACGCAACCAAATGGAGCCAACGGGACTACAGAATTCTTGTTATCTGTTCTTTACAGCATACTTCAACCATGAAGCAGGTTTAGCACGTAGCATTTTTATTTTTACATTAATCAAATATTCACTATCTACTTACTTGTTTTGGATGTTACACTAAAAAACATCATCAAAAATATTTTCCCTGTGACATACATACATATACTACTTACCACGACAGTATCGTAAAGCGATGTTAAAATACTCGTAATATGAACGTTTTTTTCACCGCCCTTATAAGCTAAATATCTTTATAAATATTATCGTTTTAGGCCAATCAGCGCTTAATATACGGACTAGATAAACGCTTTCACAGACAACCTTCAATATGACGAATAAACTAAAACCAGGCTGAACGGCTAAGAACTTTGCTTAAGGACGAGTACAAAAGCACTTTTGTAGTTTCATTCGTGAATTTAAGGCATTGCTATGATAACATTTCTGAATATATATTTAAATCTGGGGCACGGCTGTGCCCCCGCCAACTCGAGCTAAACAGCGGCACGGCCGCGTACCATCCTTTTCTCGGAACAGTTCAGGCCATTTTCGACTCCCCTATAACTTTGTTGTGGATAAAATTAGAAGCCTGAATTTTCAGTAACCAAGCAGGCATTGTATATTTCAAATTTCATTTAATTTGCACCAGTAGTTTTACTTGGTTACTGAAAATTCAGGTTTCAAGTTTTACCCACAACAAAGTTATAGGGGGGTCTAAAATGGCCTGAACTGTTTCGAGAAAAGGATGGTACGGCCGTGCCGCCTTTTAGCTCGACTTGGCGGGGGTACTGCCGTGCCTCCAAATTAGAAACAAATATAAAGACAAGAATTTGAAAAAATTCCTCGTGCCAGGATTCGAGGCGACCTCTATTGGAAGTGTATTCCTTTTTAAAAACCAAAGCCAATGATTCAGTTAACAATTTATCATATAATGGGCTTTTGTCAATAAATCCTTCCACTTTTGTGATGTGCAATATACAATCTAAAGATAGGGTGATTGAACCTCATCAAATATATACTATGAAATGTAAATAATGCTTGCTTCAGACTTTTAATAAATATATATCCAATTCTGAAAAAAAAACCTTTTTTGTACCCCAAATCTGCCTTAATAATTATTCCGGCACGTGCTTTCCGTACAAGTAGTGGTGTGCTCTAAAAACCAATTTTTGACAATGGAAAATCTCTTCTTTTTTCGTAAAACTATATTACGAATAATTAACATTAAAGACACTTTTTTACTGTAAGATTTAGCAAAAACCATGTATTTCAGGTCGGTTCACATTACCTACTACGATAAACCTTCGAACAGAATATAAATGTATTTATATATTTCGTGGCCTTAACGTACAATTCGGAATATAATAATCTGCCTAGGGAGATTGTATTTCTGTTTTAAAACTAGGGGGCAGTGGCGTGCATACAACTTTTTGCTGGAAAAGCAATAAGAAGGTCCAATTTTGTTGCATTTTATGCACGTCACAGCAAGGGGATTCTACTCACTCCGCTCCGCTTCGCTCGGCTCCCAAAATTTTAGTAACATGTTAACCTAACAGACTCCTCCTCGCTCCGCATCGCTTATCGATAGACCTATTTTAAATATTTGGTGTTTTTTTTTTGATTTCATACTATGTACAGAGGTCATTCATGATATGCCTAATTCTATGATTTTCCGACGACATATATTTATGAAAACCTAGTTTGGTCTTCCTAAGTAGATTTAATGGACTTTTGAGCAGAATGAAATGAGAAAACGAAACGACAAAGCCAATATTTTTTAATTTAATTGGTAAAACTCGGAATATACCACCTCGAAAATGTTTGGCTGTTTTTATGGATACTCCCTTTTAATGATTTTTGAAATTGTCTGTCAATCGTATATGTAACTATGTCGTAATAAATTGTAAAGTAGTTAATAACCAAAAAATAGATGTAAAAAAATATACTGCAACGCGTTTCACCAAGGCTTATCACAAATAAATATGTTAGAAAATCCCATTTACTGAAAACACAAGTAAAAAAATTCAAGGATAACTTCAATTTTGTTTTTATAAAATGAATTAAAATGGTCCATTGATAACAAGTACTAAGCATTTAAAAACAATAAAACCCTTACAGAAAAGAGAAATAAATGATTTTTCCGGCTTACATTTTGTACAATTGCTTAATGACGTTATTTCTTATCTACGAGTACAATGTAAGATAATATTAATTATTATTATTCTTGAAATGACTGATTTACATGATCTTTTCTTAGTTAATAAATATATATAGTAAATTTAGCGTAAGGTCTTTCCCAAATTAGTAAAATGTGCCGTGAACGTTCATTTTGCTAAACTAGAATAATTTAAGAGAGTACGTTTCGATCTCGGTGCAAAATGCACAACTTATTATTGAAATTATTAACACCTGATAATTATTAAACAATGAATTATTTTTATTTCATACATTTTAATTAAAAGAAGTAATTATAATATTGTGCATTTTGCACCGAGATCGAAATGGTTCTCCTTAAAGTAAACATGTCTTAACTGTATTTAATACCATATGTTTATATAATTTTATGTGCCAATGTAATTCCTTCTCTTGTACATAAAAATAGCCTTTAGGAGAATTAAAATGCTTTAAAATAAAAGTTATATTCTTTCTTCTCAGTTAATAGTCATATTATGAAGTTTATTTCAATGATAATAATGTTGTGAGGTAAATACAATACACAAGAATTACCAACTATACATAAATTCTACAAGGTCTAAGAAAGTTGATGTTTCTTTTTCTTGTTGGCATACTGTCGTCCAATACATACATACGGCACAAGCACTTGGAATCGGTAGAGAGAAATGCTTCTAAATATCATGAACTTTACACAGTTCACAGAGTGTACTACCAACAACTTGAATACTGTCAATAAGTACAAGTATGCACTCGTAAATTGCAGAAAGTAGCTCGTAGAATAGTAGCGCAAGCAATCTGTTATACTCTAAACCTAGATTCAGTCCAAGAGTTTGTACTTTTTGATGTTTGAAAGTGCTGAGTTCTCACTAGATACGGTCATCTTTCGAAAAATAGTAATATTATAAATTATTTTATCGACATAAAATATATACGTGTATGTTTTTTGTAGTACCTTTGCATAACGCTTTTATTTTGGCGGACCAGTCACGTATACACACATGCATTACAAAACTTGTGCGTGTTGCCCGCTGATTCGTTTTAACAGTGTTATGCATTGGAGGCGGCACACGTTCAAAAACATTTTCGCAGATTCACCTGCTGATTAATTTTGATTTTGATTTGATTAATAAAACCGACACTTTATTCCGCTTACATTAAATTAACCAGTATACTGCACAAGACGACAGTAATTGCATAATTCAAAAATTTTCTTGTTAAAAATAGTTTTATTTTCTAATATCCTGGAACATAAGTATAATATATGAGTAAAATAAAGATTTTTAAACTAATGTACTTATCTCTAAGATAAAATTAATAATCTTAAAACATTATGTGGAAATTCCTAATTATACACCGTGAACGTTTGGTAATTTAAAATGAATAAAGACGGTGAAAATGTTTTTTTCTTTATTTCTTCAGCTGCACTTGGTAAACATCACTTACTTAAAAAATATTTTTCTATAATTCTTCATCAAACTGTGGTCACCTTATCCAAATCCTACAAGTTCCATGGTAATTAATTACCAAAATAAATGAACATATCTATTAAGGTGTGTTATTAGTTATCGCGAGTACGACCCCAATACAAAGTTAATAATGTGTGAAAATTGCGAAACTTTAAAGTTAATTAAAATAAATGAACATATATAAAAAAACACATTTTTGGCGACATATCTGTTGCAAGGAGATAAAAATAAACATAAAACCATTGCGGTATTAAAATGCAGAAGATATCTTAATGTGAGGAGCTCTGAACCGGGAGTCGAACCTGTGACCTTACGCATACCGGGAAATTTCTCTACGAACTGGACTATAAAATATCTGTAAAAAGCCGTATAAAGGTTACATATACTTGTACCTTTACTATGGACTCAGATAACATAAGGCTTGGCCCATGATGCACGATAATCTTACAGAGAGATTTAGAACTTCGGTATGTTTTCAGAAAGTTTACATTAGAACGCTCGCTTTGCGCGCTCAGGGCACGCAAAATCAGTGAATTTTCGGGGTTTTTCTGGATTTTACGGAGAATTATTTGGTGTAGGAGTTTTTTCCACTGACATTGGAAAATAAACCACGTTTTCTTGTTATAGCAGTAATTTCTGACATAAAACTCAAGCCGCTTAGACATAAAACGAATTGATAACATAAAAAGGCATCATTTTCAAAAATAAAATCTATCGAGTGGAATGTGTCCAGTTAAGTCGGCGATCTAACTACGGAAAGACAAGAGTCTGAAAAAACACGTGTCCAAGTTTTAAATTGATCAGATAAGTAGTTGACTTAGCATATTAAAACAAAAACCGTTGAAAGACCAAAGGCAAGCCCTTAATATAGGTGCATACACATAATTAAGGCTACAAGAGCTACAAAAGTGCTGCAATTTAGAAAAAAAATATTCTTCCTTACCGGAGTAATTATTAAAAGTTTGTTTACTTATATGCCTAGAAATAGCAATGAACTATATATTTTTAAATAGCAACATGTACAACTAAAATTTAAACTTATGCCAATAGTGGCCGTTTTTGGCAAAACTCAATTTATTCTGTAATATAAGGTATATAATATACATTTATTATAAGACAAAATTTACGCTTGTCGAAAATGTCTATGAAAACGATGTCTTTGCTCGTATTTCTTGACAATTAATTGAGCAGATTTTCAATAACTAGTCTGTTAGGTAATTAATGTTTTCTTTCTAAACTGGCAGCACTTTCGCAGTTCTTAGGCCCTTAAGTATATCATTACGATGTAGAAAATCAGAAATTTAAACCTGAGTGTGTAGATCTCTGAACTGAACCTGAGCCCGGAAACTTTTGTTGTCATATTTACCAAGATCGCTACACAGCTCACAAATTATTTAAGTGCCTATGTGATCCACTAGCAGGCGTGATTCAAGTCCTTCTGAGGTAATCTTCCTAATATTAGCTTGAATTTTCCTGCTACACCCATATTCGGTGTAGACTATACCACATTGACATATTATTTTCTGTTTGTGATTAGAACATTTTGTGTCAAAAATATAATTTTATTTAATGCACGTAAGATTTTTTGTTACAAATTCAAAAGAAATCTATTGTTGAAGGTGTTACTGTTTTAACTACATTGTAAGCGGCCAATTTTCATGGACTAATAATGTTGAAGTGCATTTTAGCTAGGCTTAGCACTAGATGACTTGGCAAACACAAAGGATGGGTGGGTGAGTTCAGGGCATTAGCCTTCGTCACGTGCACCCAAGCTCTTTGAAGGAAATCCATGTAAACTTCAGACTACGGTACCCTAATTCGCAACAATATTATTGAATCTTGTAGCGTCGTTCTCGCACACAATTACATTCTCTGACAGCTGTCTTGTTAAGAGGGATCTTTCCCAAGCACGTCTTCTAAATGTCGCTACAGTCAATCATTTCTTTTATCTGAAGGCACAATTTGGCGGCTTTCCTAGTTATTCCTGGCTGTTCCTGGACAATTATACTAAATTACTTAAAATCTTGTAGACATAATTATATTTCTTGAAATTAAATGAAATTATATTGTTTATGGCACCCTGGTCTTAATATATACATACATGTAATATTTTCGTGAGTCAGGTTCAGGTGTCCATAAATAGTCATCGTCTGATGTCAGTGTTGTTTATTAAGTCCTGATCCGTAGTGCGCACCAAGTGACCATATGTAGGAGTATTCCCATGTCCTTAATTTTATGTCTGTCAGTGGTGGGTTAAATGATTTTATGACTCTGACGGTGAAATAGTTATTAAAAGTTTGGTTATGGGAGCGGACATGAATGGGGATGGGGAGATTGTTATTATGGATCGTCGATGTGTGCCTGTGTTGATTAATGCGGATGTGTAGTTCGTTCCGGGTTTCACCTACGTAGAATGCCAAACAGTGTCGGCATTCTAGTAGGTAAATGCAGTTCTGTGTCTTGCAGTTGTTGTTAGGTTGAGTTTTGTATGTATGTGTGGTGTGATGTGTGTTGATCTGTGTGCTTGTATTGATGATTGGACATGTTTTGCACCGTGGTCGTCGACATGGTGATGTACCAGGAGATATTGTGATGTTGACATTTTGTTGTGGTTGCTGTTTTGTTTTTGTGAGTAATGATTTGAGGTTTGGATTTTGTCGATAACATATTTGTGGATTTTTGGGAATTAAGTTTCTTGTTTCGTCGTTTTGTTGGAGAATGGGTAGACGATCGGTGATGAGTGTTTTAAGTTTCTGGCTTCCATGAAAATATGTCGTGATTAGTCGTGGTTGGTTAGAAGAAGTGTTATTGTTGTTGCAGTTGTTGTTGTTGTTGTTGTTGTTGTTGTTGTTGTTGTTGTTGTGGTTGTTGTTGTTGTTGTTGTTGTTGTTGTTTGGGCCGCCTGGTTTTGCCTGAGAGCTGTTCTCTTACTCTCCCCCGAACAACTTCACCATGTTTATAGATATGGAAAAAAATCACAGAAATAGTATATAGTTCACAAGTTTATGAGTACAGGTCGCTCCAAACTTTTGGCCCCCTCTAAACACGACAATGTATGGAACTAGAAGTTTGGCATTGATCTATATTAGTAGACACTTATAAAATGTACTGGGCAACTACGGAACCCTACACTGTGCGTGGCCCGACACGCATTTGGCCGGTTTTTTATTTAAAATTATTCAATTTAGTGTGATGTGCTGACAACCTGATATTAGTAGAATTGACAAATATATTGCATGTTTAAGTACCCGTAGATTAATAAATTGGTTTTGTTATTACCGAAACGTATATTTTTAATTGCACAAGTGTGTCTTACCAATTGACAACGTTGACTCTTTTAACAATTTTTGCTCCTAATTTATTTATTTACTAAGCTAGAATTATTGAAATTTAAAATGATACAACCACAAGATGCCTGCGTATCTAAAAACATTATTTACATATTCCAAGATATGAATATGAAATACATTTGCTTTTACCTCGATGTGCAAAACTGATGAAAATTTTAAAAAGGAGATGAAACTACAAAAAGTCACAATTTAGTTTTCATTTTATCTATAGTCAAGCAATCAAGGCTTATACCTAAACAAGTGGTTGAAGAAAACACTTGTACTGTTTCACAAAATTATTATATTTATATTTCTGACTAGTTTTGCCTTAACGGCATTTTCTAGGATTTAATAAACGTACTTGTATATCACAAAAGCTGTTCATGTATGTCTCCTAAAAGTGTTTTTTTTTTTTAAATCAATCTCCGCTTTTCTTTTATTTCAAGATTGTTAAGGTAACAAATTAGGTCATTGGTTTTGTGACAATGTTTTAGTAAGAGTTTACGGGCGATTAAACTATGAACAAAAGGATATCTATAGAACTGAACATCCGGCATAAAATATGTTAACCGTCTGACTGAACCTGCGAAGCGGTTTGCTGAAATGTGGCAAAATCTTTTTTCGTCATTTCCCACGCAAGAAACCGAACGAAGTCGACTGGTTGAGAGCGTTTTTTCCCCAGAACTCATAAATCAGGAGGCGGCAGATGGTGTTGACCTACACCATTATTGCCATGTTGCTAGCTGAGAATTATTATGACTCTCACTTTTGAAATGTCGTTTTCAAATAAGAGCTTCGAAAAATTACCCGTTGCGGTTATTTGTTGCGTGGTTAGATAAATAAAAGCTTCAGCAAAATATTAAGAAAGAGGATGTTTTGAAATATGTAATATGTAAAAATAAAAATAGTTAATTATTGGAATAATCCAAACAAATCCTTTAAAAACACGTTTCCTTTTTGGTTTATTTAAGTTTTTACCTTTAATTTAAAACCAAGTATTAAAACTAAAAATATTTTAGAAAATATTATGTAGTGAATCAATTCTATTGATCTTTGGTCATTTTTCTTGCTGGATAAGTGTCCAAATAGGTAAAAACTGCACAAAAAACATCTGATTTTGCTCTATAATCCACAAAAAAAGATAAAAGAATTATAGTTTTACCCGTTACAGCGATAAGTAAAATGTAGCGGCAAATCCGCGCATGCATAATTTATTTAATAATTCATGCCCTATTAAATTCAAGTTTATTGTTGATTTTCCGTGTTAAGCCGCAATAAAAATAATTTTACTCAATAGTAAAATTGGAATTGGAATTCACACTCAGTAGCAGCTTGTAAATACTAATTTACGTTGTCAGGACACGATAAAACTCCAATTCCATTGGTGCCGTTAACTTTATTAACCCCTGAATCACTAAAATCAGGTAGGTATCGAATTTTAAACGACACGTACCGATGATTACATCTGGTGTAATGTAACAGTAGGTACGAGGAGTTGGACCGTTTAACTGCAACCGAAGACAATACGGGTTACTGAGCATTTGAACAATCTGTCTTGATAACGTTCGGCTATACTCAGGATGTGGTAATAAATTAGATCTTAATCAAGAGGCGCAGTGAGCAGTCCCGCGTTTAGCCTGAACCAATATGTGATTCGAAGACACATTTGTCGAGAACCGGCTTTCGTTTTAGTCCTCTGCAGATTTTAGGGACCGGTTTGGGACACTCTGTATTCTCTAAATCCTTTTGTCCGGATTCATTTTCATTTCCCCTCCTTTTGATGTCTATTTGTGCAGAATAGGGATTATTCTCAAACAGTAGTAAGTCCTCTAAGGGTTGAAAAGTAAAGGTGTTCAAAAGGGAAGGGATGATTGTGTCAGTTTAGCTATGATACGATTTGCTTTTAGTATTATTGGAGATTTGTTGAGCTATATAAGATTTACTTAATGTTTGTGAGATTATTGTCACGGTTTATAGTGACTTTTCTCTAGATTTTTTTTTTCAAAGTCTATTAGCCCCATTTTTTTTGCGAAAATCTTTATGATTTACTCGTAAAATCATTGTTCAACACCCAGTCGAAAATAAGATTTGTTATTATGTTTTATCTTTGTGCACAAAGTCAAGACATAGGTAGTTTCTTAACAAAATGCTGTTATTTAGGTTGCTTTTGATCAGTTGGAAAAAATCTTATTTAGTCCATCACAAAACTAGTAATTTCGGAAGTTTCCTCATTTAGAAACTTTACAGTAACTCATGTTTGTGGTAAATATTCCGTTCAATTTTCTATTTTTAAATTTAATATTCAAATAGTGTATAAAACGAATATAAATAGATAATTAACATATAGGTATATCGTTGCAGTATAGAAACACAAAAGACAAGTAAATTTGGATGTGAGGTTCTCTGAACCGGGATCCAAACCCGGGACACCACGCTGCCGCAAAAATATAACGTTAATTTGTATCTCCTTACAATGGATAAATCAACAAGTGTTTAAAGTATTAAAATATATTTCTATCAAAGTTAACATAGTTAAATCCTTGATAGATATAAATAAATGTTAATCGACGGATTTTAATAGGATTTTCACTGAATACAGAGGAAAATGTTTAAGGGAATGTACTATTGCGTCAATAAATAAAGTTGAATGAACAGGTAAATTGATATTAATTATACAGGGAGAGTGGGTACAGGCAGTTGCATAGCACCAATCATTCCTCTGTTACAAACTTAAATTGATTTAGTCCCTGAAAAGACTGATTAAGAGGCGTGTAGTCGGCGGCTTGAAGTCAGTCGCGCATGGGATCGCTATGCTTGCTATTTCATTCTACAGTCAACTTCGGATTATAGAGCACTGACTGACTGTTATTGGTTGGCCCAAACGTTCATTTCCCAAGCTCTTACTGAACTAACCGAACACGGTGTGAGAGGCAAGCAAACGCGAGACAACATTCATCTTTTGAAAAAACTCGTGAATGGTTTTGGTGGTTCCTATGATTTCAGGAGAAATATCCAAAAGAAAAAAATATTTTTAAATAGTATAAAAAATACTATGCTGTGAAACGCTTCTAGGACATTACGGTTCATAAACATTCATCAAAATATGTGTAAAATCCAGGACTTTAATACGCTTGTAACTTGTGTATGTAGGTATTTGATTTTGATAAATGTTTTAGTTTCACGTCATAGATATTGTATGGAATATGTTGAAAGAGAAAAAATAATAAGCGAGTACCTATAAATAAGGATATGATCAGTGAACTGCGCTTGTATGGGAGCCCCGGCGAATAGAGTCGTCTTAACGCCTCATCTACCGCCAATCTCCCAGTATCTGGGCGAAGTGCAATATGTATTGTTCATGAATAAATAAATTAATTGAAATGCTTGCTTAATTTTGGTTGTTATTGACGCTTTCCATCAAGCGGGGTAGTGGTCAAGCGAAAGTCCCTAGTAAACAAAAAAATGTCTTAGGAATTTTCCGACTCCTGTCAGAAAGGGGCTAAATTTTCTCTAAAGTTTAGTGATGTTATTTTTTATTATAAATTCAATAACTTCACAATATTTCGGTATTAACCTTATGTATGTTTATTTTTGGTTTCTTTTTCTTATTGGAATTCTTTTTTCTGCTTTAATAAAGATAATTTAAAGAAAATTACATAGGTAAGTAGTCCTTTGTTTCTTGAAAATTTTAAACATAACCTATTTTCTTGCAGGGGGAAGATTTCATGTAACGTAACACTGAAATTTCTGTTGTTATATTTTTTTTTCGTAATTAAGATAGTTGAACACGTAACACCTTCAATGTCAACCTTTGTAACTCGTGGTGCATTCAGCTGGCTAGCGACTAAGGCTCCAAGGATCGGCGGTTAGATTTGTGGGCAGCACACTTTTAGTTCAAAAGTATCGGCAATCATCATTACTTCCCTGGTAGTATTTTTCATTGGCTTTCATTCGCCAACAATTGGCAAATCATTGGGTTATAGTTAGTTATTTGGCCATAGTAGAGCCAACATTGGCCAAATGATACTAATATTAGCAATATAGCCACCCGATAACTAACAATGGGCCAACTGCAACTTCTGCTACCGTTGGGTGAACAATGTTGAGATAAAGCATTGTTAACGTCGTATGCGCAATGTCGTAAACCGTATGATTTTATTTGTATTAACACGACTATTTCATAAACTGTACGTATGAAATATTGACCAATTTATATAGAAATAGGGGCACATTTTTAAAGCATTTTTATCGTTTTGTTTCGATGTATGACTTTATTCACTTCCTGAGTTCAATACAAAAAAAATGGCTGGCAACACTATGTAGGCCCTACGGTCACAGAATGTACAATATTTAGCGGGACAAATGTGGGGGTAGAGGGGATAGGAAGCGCGCGCGGGTGTGCTCAAGCAAGCGTCAGACCGTCACGTTCTTTCTGTTACCATTAATTAGGTACCCATTTATTGAGTCATTCGGTGAAAATCCAACCCTGGGTTAGTTCTAAGTAATTACAATAAATTCTACATATTAAGTGATTACATACAAATACTTTTTTTGTATCTAGTCATATGGCTGTTCATATAAAAGTTTCAAAAACTCACAACTATCGCGATATCGTTTTGTCACTGTCTATCTATGGGATGTCGAAGTCAAATAGTCTTGTCATATGTCACTATTGTATTAAAATTACAATGTAAGTTATTATAACCTGAGGGCTAGGAATAAATAACCCCGAGTGACCTATTACGAAAACAATATTTGAAGCATTGAGAGCAAAAAAGGCTAACATTTCCGGACACAATTAAAAATCAATTGAACCCATTGTTGTGTAACTGTCAGTAACATACGTAGGTCCTACAATGCAAAGCAACCAGTGGCCCAACTAGAAAATAGTGGCCAAACCTAACTGTTTGCCAACAAAAGATAGCTATGTGGGCCAACCGTGCACCAACAGTAAATGCTACTAGGGTTATGCCTGCTGTTCGCGGTGATCAAGGCAAACTCCCTTCACAGTGATCCATGATACGTGCCTTTCTAATAAGGATCTTTCGATAGGACGACGTCCTATTGGTCAGTGGCGTAGCTAGCATGGGTGACACCCGGTGCGGATATCGATGTTGTGACCCCTAGAGTGAAAACTGTTAAAATAAATAAAAATCCGATAAACGTCAAGTATAATTTTATTTATTATATACAGTACTATAATATTAATTATAGTAGTTCCGTACCATATCTATAGAAACGGCAAAAAAAACACGTTTGTTGTATGCCCCCCTGATATATTCGTTTTATTTTAATTTAATTATTTATTTTTAAAGTAAATATATAACTAAATTTTCTGTAAATATTTCAAGCGTCTACCTGTTGCCGTTATCAATATCGAGCAAAAACGAGCAAAAATTACACCCCCTTTAATATTTATTTCATTCTGTATTTTAATATTTGTTGTTATAGCGGCAACAGAAATACATCATCTGTGAAAATTTCAGCTGTCTAACTATCACGCCTCATGAGATACAGCCTGGTGACAGACGGACAGCGCAGTCTTTGTAATAGGGCCCCGTTGGTTTCCCTTAGGTTACGGAACCCAAAAAGGGGGGATAAGCATGAAAATTGGGTAAAAAAATACAACTAACAACTTTTTATTATTATTAATATTTCTTTTTTTCATTTTTTTTTTGTTGTTTATCTTTCTAGCTTTCCAACAACATCCATATTGCTAATGTATTTTAAATAATATAATAACTACTTATAAATATTATATTTGTATGAGCCGGTAGTACCTGTGCCGATCGGCACTTGAGTGGGCTAACGGGTTTGGAGTAAAATTCGTTCATAGCTGCGCTCTCATTTTATAAAATTGTAAACTTAAAGCAAATTATCCTGTATGATTGCCGTTTAATAAATGTTTTACGAGGGAAATAAGGTCGTATTTAAGAAAAATATTAATGTCTCAAACTTTTCAACAAACAAGACATACTCGTACCCGCTATATTACCATCACAATTAGATCAATGAGTCAACCAAAAGCTAACAATAATTATCTTTTCCATTGGCCTGATTCTGATGGTCAGTTAACAGATGGTTTTTAATGGCAGATTGATTTATTTTATAGTTTCCGAGTTATATAATGATTTATAGAGGTTTTTATATTTTAAATTAAATCTTATAATTAAGCGGTTTTAATTTTTAGGGTTCCATACCTCATAATGAAAATAAAAAACCGATCAATTTGTTGCCCGTCTATCTGTCTGTCTGTCTACCTCTTTTTTTTTGGGACCCGTTGGAGATACCAAGCTGTAACTAATACCTCGTACAGAAGTCTGCGGCCCCATTATGCTGTTACAAGATCAGGCTTCCAAATCAACGCAAAAAAAGTTATTGCCCTTGCGTAAATGACTCACATTGAAAACTATAGGGTACTTCACGTTGACTTATAAACATGAAATTCCGTTCCGAATTTGGTCTTGTAACTAGCACTCATTACAAGAAAAAATCTTAAATTAAATTATACTCCATTTTATTTAAGAAGACATAACTACCAACTTAATTGGACAGTTTGGATACATAGAGTTTTATATACCGTAAGTGTCACGTTAGGTTGGACCTTATAACTGCTCGTGAAAAAGTTTGTGTTTTAAGCCGTATGTATGGAACGCTCAGGGCACGGGGTCTACTCGCACTTGACCGTTTTAGGGTTCCGTACCTCAAAAGTAAAAAACGGAACCCTCATAGGATCACTTTGTTGTCCGTCTATCTGTCAAGACCTTTTATCTCGGGAACACATGATGGTATCGAGTTGAAATTAAAACCTTACACTCAAGTCCACAGTCCTTCCAAGCTGTGAAAAAATCAAACTTCTAAGTTAACTTTAAAAAAAGATACAGGCATTTATGCCGTAAAAACGTATATTTCGACACTCTCAAGGGAATCAAAATTTATAGGGTATTTTCCGTTGACCTAGAACTATGAAATTTGTAAGTAATACCATCTTATACTACAAGTATGGGGAAAAATCTGAAAACTATACATTTTTAATTAAATCATAAAAATATAGTCTTTAACGGAACCCTCGGTGGGCGAGTCCGACTCGCACTTGTCCAGTGTTTTTACTGTTATTGTTTTTGTAGTAAAACATTCTGTGCACACCTCTAGTGTTGATACAGAAAACGTCCAAGTTCTGTGTCTCCGATGTTAATTACCTATATTATCTTGTATTTCTTTAGTCTACTTGTGTCCTTCTTATCAAATTAATGTAAGTTCCCTGAAATCTTACGCATTATCAAGTTCGAAAATTAATCAGCTCGCGATTTCCGTAAAACTATTAAGCGGTATGCAGATCATGTTTTTCACTCATCCCATGAGAAGCTTATGTTTTCAATTGTAACGATAAGGTATCTAAATCCAATGTATCGCTTGGAATCAAATTTGAAATAAATCCCTTCTGGATATGGGTCAAGTGGTGATGGCTTACGCTCTTTAAACTAAAATCGATATTAATCTGTAAGATGGACAACGACCTATTGTTTTGGGATGATGAGATTAAAAAGGGTTGAGAGCAAATGAAATCGCTGGCAAAAGCTAGTTAAAACATAATTTGTATTCAAATATGATTGAAACAAAGTGAACAACCACTCTACATAATTCAGACGTAGTAATGTATAGTAAATGGAAGTCAATTGGAGGAGCAGGGTGCGTGAGCGAAGATGACTGCAAGATACGAGGAGGTCATTGGTGAGACCGTGATTTATTTATATGGTACCGAGGAGCTTCTAGTCCCTGTCTCTGAATGTGGGTCTAGGACTATCTGATATGGAATCTGTTCATCTAATGCGAGTTCGTATCATAGAGTAAGTAGTATTACTTAGAGGGATATATATCGTTTTTAGGGTTTCGTACCCGAAAGGTTCCAGACGGGACCCTATTACTAAGCCTCCGCTGTGTGTCTGTCTATCCGTCCGTCCGTCCGTCTGTCGTAGGGGTCTACAGCTTCAGCCGTAATAAGTGGCGAGATAAAATTTTCACAAAATGTGTATTATTATGGCTTCTATAAGGCAAAATAATAAAAAAATGCATATATTCAAACCTAAGGAGGTCTCCACACAAAAAAGATGCATTTTTTTATGATTATTGTTTCAAGTCTATTTTAAAAATAGTAATACGTACAAGTATCAAATTTAAGAAGAAAAGAAAAACAAGAAGTAATAAAAATTTGGATTAGATACGCGAAAAGAGCCGATTTATTTTGCAGGCGCTATTAATTTAGGGGCTTGTTTTGTAAGCCTTGATGTTGCTATGGCCTGTAAGTTTGTATCATAGAGGTAGTATTACTTAGAGGGATATAGATCGTTTTTAGGTTTTTGTACCCGCGTTGTTTGTTTGGTGGTATGGGACCCCTTGTGCGCAAGCTCAACTCGTACTTAGCCAGATTTTTATTTTATCAGTTATGATCAGTTGGGGAAGGGTAGTATTCTGATTTGTGCTCACAGATGGTATGTACATAATGTTAGATAATTTGAGCAAGTTAGTTCTTGCTCTTCATGTCTGTTATGTATGTCAATTTTTAGGGTTCCGTTTTGTAAGAAAAACCACTTAAGTTGTGATATCTTACTGTCCCTCGCATAATCCAGGCCATAGGTGCATAGGTTACAGAATTAACACTAAACAGAAAAATAAAGAAAATGTTGATGACGCTACATTTATTGTACAAAAAGCAGTAATAAAAAGCATGCTTACATTAACGGAACCTGACAACTATTTTACGCAGTATTCTATAACTAGAATTGCATTTGGAACATATACGCCAAATTTCAAGTGTAGGCCCTGTCCATAAAATAAACAAAAGTTTGTTTGTAAATCGATGTCTAACCCCTTGCCAAAAAGTCTGATAACGTTTCAAATATAAAAACTGTAACCATTTCGCCTGCAAGCTAGAGATTTGTGACATATGGACGGACCGAAAGCAGAGCGACATTAATAGGGCTTTCTGTTGCCCTTTGGGTGCGGAACCCTAAAAACTATCTCCAAAAGTCAAATATCTCGTAGTAGTATATTAAAAACTTTGTGAACATTTCTAAACAAATAGGTACACCTACATATTTGGGGCCTCCGTTCATAGCAGGTTCGATTTCAATTGGCAGAGTCAGGTCTCTAGCGGATTGCGCTGAAACGTGCCGAGGCAGTACGTTGTTTATGCAGACAGCAAAATATGCCAATCGATGACTTGTTGCTGTATCCAACAGCACTCGATAACGGTTGTTCTATGTACCAAGATACTCTATGCAATCAATGATATCGTTTGTTTACATAAAAGTTCACAATAATATCAAAGGGGAGTCCATTTTCAAGATTTTTGAATGACTATACTAAGCCTATCACATCATTATAAAATTAATGTGAAACTAGTATATGTTTTTCACACCTTTATTTTTTGGCTACGATTGCCGTTTCTATTGGAAAACGTTCGAATTTATTTTTGAAAGTAGTTTCTTTTTGAGTGTTTTTTTTATTTGATAAATCCACAGACATATAATTATTATATCATTATTACTCAGTAGCAGACCAAACATAAGGATTCAATAGCGTGGCAAGTATCCATACAAAAAATAAGCTACATTTAGGCTTCGTGGTACGAAGAAATGTACAAAAATGGGTTGTTTTGGCTGGCTTATGCTTAGAACAAATTTTTTAATTCTTAAGCTAATTTCTTGTGTATATTTTGTTTGGAAACAAGCAATATTTATATTTAAAAGAGCCCGAAGTTCACTGAGCTAAAATTGTCACGCGTCGACTCTATGCGTTTATTATTAATGTTAGGTCTGCTACTATATTATATGTCTGTGGTTATTTCTTATATTTTACAATCGATAAGAACATCTTGTTATTTCGCGACAAAAAAAATCTATCAATAATTCAAGATAATGGCAGTTGACGACTCGCAATTTTCTCGTATTAAGTCTTGGCCCATAGTGCACTAATCTTACTGAGTGATTTTGAACTTCAGTATGTTGTCAGAAAGTCTCATTACAAAACTGATTTTTGCGCGCTGTCGGTCGGCACGCATAATCAGTGTATTTTCGAGGTTTTTCTGCCTTAAACGAAAAAGTATTTGGTCCAGGTATTTCCTAGCTTTACAATTGAAAAAAAAACTATGTTTTCTTGCTATAGCAGTAATTTCAAACATAAAACTCAAGCAGCTTAGATAATAATAGTAGATTGTTATACGTGTGCATAAAATGAGCCATATTACCGAGATATTTAGCTGCCTGAGCCGTGGCGAAGGCAGCTATAGTTCGAGGTAATTTGGCTCGTTTGTAGCCGAGTTCAACACTCTGCTATTAACTTCGATTGTGAGGATGAAACTGTGATTTTGTTAGCAAATATTTGTCCGAGAAGGTATTTACTTGTTTTCCGCTTCTCCAATACATGAAATTCTATTTTGAAATATTTGCTTAGATTTTGGTGGCAATGTCTGCTGAAGAACAACTTTATTTGCTTTTCTTTCCATTAATGTGTCAGGAGTAAGTATTATTTCATCATCCCTTGATGACATATTTAACTTTCAGTAAAATTTATTACAAATTTAAATAAAAAAAAAATAAAAATATGTACTGCTGAGAAAAAACAACAGCTCTTTCCCGCCACTTCTTTTTTGTCCACCGATTGGGAAGGCAAAGGTAACATAGCCCACACAGCCATGTCTAAATATCGCAAATAAATAATTAGACATGCATGTCTGAGGTTTATTGATTTTACATAATATTTGTTCAAGTCACTGTATATCCTTTTGAGCATCGTCTGAAGAGTCCGTGTTCATCGCTGTCCTGTCAGTTTGCGCTAAAATGATAGAATCTTAGCGCGAACACTATTGAGTTTGAAAAAGTTTGTCAATGAAATTGTACTGTGTATTTGGCTGTAAGGCCTATTGCCATAGTCTTAGAAGAAGTAAACACTTTTTTGCACTAGAACATAAAAATAGTTTTAGTCCGCTTACACCTAGCATAAATAGGAACTTTAAGAGCATGAGAAGTGAAAAACGTATTTATCACTTAAAAAGGTATCATTTTCAAAAATAAAATCTATCGAGTAAAATGTATCAAACTAGGTAATTGTCTTTAGAAAAGAAAGATAAAAAGGTCTGAAAATATATGTGTGTGAGTAATGTGGGAGTTTTACATTAATCAGGTAAGTACTTGACTCAGCATATTTTAGCAAAAAGCCTTGGAATGTAGAATACCACGCCTTATCAAGAAATCAAATTACGTGTAAAAGTTGTAAAAAGTTGCATCTTGTAAAAAATGCATCATTATAAGTCCAGGAAATAGGTTGTTTTTGGAAAAGTAAATATTAGACGGCTTTGTTCGTACGAATGTCTGCCATCTTACAATCTTACTTAAAGAGCATATAATATACTACGAATATAATATACTACTTAACAAGAGTCGGGACTTCCATATAACTGAATAATGCGTATTTGGGCCACAACTAGTAACAAACTACAAAAATAAATGACAAATAACAAACAACGCTGCCAACATAAGTGTGTAGGGATGTACTACAGATGTAATAATAAATTGTAATAATAAATTTTGTCGATATCGACATATTTTTTTTACTGTAGGAATTACATGTGTAATGGAAAAGGCCAATTCCGAAGACTTCAGTTTTATCTTAAGGGCTTTCAATAATTTTTATGTGACAGTTTTGCAATAATACGTTTCTAGTTTTAACAGCTCTAGATAAAACTGAAGCGTTAGGACTTTTTATGCAAATAAAAGGAAATAAAAAGCTTCCTGTTAAATTTATTTTATTCGTTTTACATAAAAAATTTGACCAAAGATGTTGACTTGGACATGGGCCTGAAATAGACGGCTCTGAAAAAAAAACAATTACGTCGACGTATTTTAAATAATCATAAGTTCGCAACTTCAATATGGCTGGCACATAAATTAAAAAAAAACCTGACTATTGCGAGTCGGATTTGCCCACCGAGGGTTCCGTACAAATTTTTTGATACAAATTATAAATATTTCATGAAATTTAATTAATTAAATTACTTATTATATTTTTAATTATACTTGTAGTATAAGACGGTATATTTGCCAAATTTTATAGTTCCAGGTAACGGGAAATACCCTTAAAATTTTGACACACAGATGGACGGATGGACGGACAGACAGACGGATAGATGGACAACAAATTGATCCTATAAGGGTTTCGTTTTTTCCTTTTGAGGTAAGGTACCCTAATAATATTTTTAATAAAATAAAATAAGTACGTGCCCTTATCCAAATACATGTGACAAGTAAACTCATGCAAAATCGCATCAGAAATTGATTCTTCTTTGAGTTGATTTGAAGGTTTTGAACCGAGTTTTCTTATTGAAATGTTTGTCATCAAAGTTCTTTCCACAGACTTAATGAGTAAAAATTTTCAATTGGCAGATAAATAAGCTCTGCACTTCCGGTGACTTTTACTTACTGCTTTCTTTTGTAATAATAGTAGGTATATATTTTAAAAACAGTTTCACAATATCGGAATTACAAAAAAAAACACGGCCGCTTTTTGAAAGTGCTTTGACTTTTTTGTCAGTTTATTTTTTCTCCATAACTTTTGTTGATCCAACCTTTTGCTTAACCAATCAGCAAAAAATAAATCACACAAAACATTTTCCATATTTTAGGCAAAAATTATTATATCCTAAATTATAATTATTTGAGGCCTGTCAGCGAAAAAAGGCACATTTCTTTAAGGCAAATTAAAATTAAACGTCATCTTAAAAATATATTGCACTCTGATATTAGGATGAAATTATGACACCCTTACCTCAGTGGAAATGTTATGATTTATCGACACAATCCCATTACTACTAAATTTAATTAAATGTTACGAAAATGTTTTCATTTTTAAATTTATTTATATAACACCAAATAAGTCGCAAGATGGGGACAGAGGTACTTACCGAGTCTCTTTTAAAAGAAATTTGGCCATAAATGTATAATATGTTGTTACCAACATTTCGACCGCTTCGCACCTCACATATTTTACGCTTTTTATAGTTCATTGCATGATGCAAATATTCGTTCTGGATTTTGATATTTGAGATTGTCGGCACTTGGTGGAATTTATCAAACATTGTTATGATAAAAACACTTGTACTTTTCCACGGATAATATTTAATACTACACCTCCCAACTGGTTTCACTATATAAGCAACATCAGGGGCCTTTTAATTAACTTATATATATAATTATTTTCAACAATGTTTCTGTTACTAGATGTTCGTGCAATAAACGATATAAATAACTTGGGGGTAGATTGAATACGCATGACAGACAAACCTAAGATTAAAATGTTTACTAAATTCACCGTTTTGTTCACGATTGCTGATAATGTGTTTGGCATTCCGCATTTTGACTAAACGTTGCGTAAAAGTTGGGTATGCATCAAACAGTTGTCAAAGGGATGTCACACTAAAAAAATCCCGAGAAACTTAATTAAAAAGCCCCCGATGATGTTTATATAGTGAAACCGGTTGGGTAGTGTAGTATTAAATATTATCTGTGGAAAAGTACAAGTGTTTTCATCACAACAATATTTTTTCTATTTACTTCTCTATTAATAAAACAGAATAGTACGAAACTTAAAGACTTGTATCAATGTAACACAACTAAATCTCATTAGAATCAGAGATATTAAGTTATACAAATAAACAAATCACCGCCATTTTGACTTGACACAACGTTAGACAGAGAAAAGCTAAGTGAGCAAAAGAGTAAGAACATATCGCCATTCGTCTTTTCGCAATTTTCATACATTTTTCCATTTAAAGGGAGTTGCGCTAGGCTGATCTTACTGTTGACGAAGTGTAGACGGCTCTGATTGACCAATGGGCTGTCAAAATATGTTTTCAATTGTTGCGTTCCAACTTGCGCTTTATCGTTTACGTATTATACTAGTGTACATGTAGTAAAGCTGTGTAATTTAGTACAAGCTGAGTAACTTTGTATAAATTCATGTACAAAGCATGTCACAAAAAGCAAATATCTCGTTTCTTCATACTTTTATACATTTATGGTTATTATACAGCTTTTATTTTGTCAGAATCTTTTATATTTGACTTGATTTAATGAATTGAACATTATGAATTCATTTAATTTACTGTACCTGCCATTCACCAATTGTACTCAGGATAATTATTCCGCGCATATTTCAGCGTACGTGAGTTTCAGGTTTATCATAGCAAAGCCGCTGTGCACCAAAGGAAGGCCTCTCCTTAAGTACCTACTTCTGGTGGATATTATTTGCAAACACAGGCCATTAACCAAAAGCAAAATAAAAAATTACAATAATTTAATCTAAAAGTGTGAAAGCGGGCAAAACATTTTCTAAAGCTTGGGAAATAATTATTCACAGTGTGAAGGACCTCGAATTAAGCTGAAAATTTATGAGGTCGGGCGAATGCAATCAAGATGAAAGCCTCGCCACAGATGACGAGCCTCCATCCCTCCGACCCTAGCTCTACACCGATGATCATGCACCCACAACGTGCTCATACATTATATTGTTCCTTCACAGATTTACCTTAAACAAAGAAGCCATTTCAAACAAATGTGTTAAGAGTCCTGCGGGCCTATTATGTAACATTGCATCGTTTGCCAACTGGTTGCCAAACACTACAAACATAGATAAAAACTGAACTTTCAAAATTGCCTTTAATGTGTATTGAGCTGTTTACAAATTTTGACGTCACTTTAAGTATGAACGTATCCTTAGATAATCGGAATTCCTTATTATTCTATATTTTCAATGTTTGGCAACCAGTTGGCAACGGACTCAAAGGTACCTAATCTAGGGGCTGGTTAAAATACACGCTTGTAGGAGAAAAAACTACTCAAACTTTGAGTGACCATATAAGCGAAGGGCGAAACAAAAGAAAGGAAAGCACTGTTACTGAAATACTTGTTTCTTTTTGCCAAGTGCCGTATTTAATTTATCATAACGATACGTACTGACCAAATTGTCGACAAAGGTACCCAAAATAGAAGAGCTTGTATGTCACACATAATAGATGATGCGTTCTGATCATAACAGATGGAGATCCGTAGACTATACCAATTTCTACAAGCCTATAATAATCTTATAAAAAAACCGGACAAATGTGAGTTGGACTCGCCCACCGAGGGTTCCGGACAAATTAGTAAAAATTTAAAAAAATCTACAAAAATATTTGGTCACCCGTATAATTACAACCACGCATACCATTGCTTAACCTCGATGATTTATTATGATTTAATTACAAATATATAGTTTTAAGATTTTTTCCTATACTTTTAGTATTAGACGGTATTACCTGCCAAATTTCATAGTTCTAGGTCAACGGGAAATATCCTATAAATTTTGATTCCCTTTAGAGTATCGAAATACACATTTTTTGCGGCATAAACGGCCGTATCTTTTTTTACGTTTATTCAGAAGTTGGATTTTTTCACAGCTTCAAGGGACTTTAAATATGAGTATATGGTTTTAATTTCATCTCGATACCTCTTTGCGTTCTCGAGATAAAGGGTATTGACAGACAGACGGACAACAAAGTGATCCTACAAGGGTTCCGTTTTTTCCTCCTGAGGTACGGAACCCTGAAAATGCTATAAATTATTGATTATTTAATCCAAACAAATATGCAGTAAGTAGTCTAATGGTGCTAAGGAGAAGACCATGTCAGTGAAACAAAAAGACAAAAGTTTAGAAGTCCATTTAACTACCGCAATTCAGTGGAAGGGAAGTTGGGTTTTTAACTGAAATTCCCCTGCGTTTGTCGTCGTTTCGTCGGGAGAATGACACACACTCAGCCTTAAGTACCCGCCCTATGATTAATGACCACATAATGTCGACATTCGTAATTTAATGCCAGCAAGAACCTTAATCAAGAACGCTTATTCTTCTAAGTGATACTTCTATAGTTACTTATATCTATAGTAATATATAAATCTACTAGCCTTTCGCTCTTGGCTCCGTTCACGTTTATTCAATCTCTGCCCCGTTTTCGGTTTGGGATATTCAATGTGTACCAAGGGTGCAAGGGTTTCGGCTCTTGAGTATGGGCAATTCTTCCAGGAGGAAATTCTGGAAAGGCCTATGTCCAGCAGTGGACAAAACAGGCTGATGGATGGATGGATGTATGTACAGACACGAAGTTTTTACTACTTTATTATTGTTAGTATGGTTTTCGTCCCTAAGCTAGCGTTCCAAATCACTTTTCAAGATTAAAATATTGCTCGCTGTCAGACAAAAGTAGCTCGATGCTGGTTCCAAAAAAGTAAATTCTAAAAGTAGATGTTTTGGAAGCAGCATCGAGCTACTTTTGTCTGACAGCGAGCAATATTTTAATCTTGAAAAAGTGATTTGGAACGCTAGCTTAGGGGCGAAAACCATACTAACAATAATAAAGTAGTAAAAACTTCGTGTCTGTACATACATCCATCCATCCATCCAACCTAAAAGTAGATGTTTTGGAAGCAGCATCGAGCTACTTTTGTCTGATAGCAAGCAATATTTTAATCTTGAAAAGGATTTGGAACGCTACCTTAATGTTTTAGGGTTCCGTACTTATATTTTGTGGTGGTACGAAATCCTTAGTGCACGAGTTCGAATCATACTTGTCCGGATTTTTTTTAAGGCGCCATGGAATTTCATTTTTTATTAGGTACTTAAGTATTGGTGTTACTTTTAAATCAAGACCTAACCTAACTCCGCGTAAGGCACGGAAAATCACAACATGTCGATATTATACTATAGAGTATGTATTAAATATATTCAAAAAAATCAAAAAGTTTATTCATTTTCACAGTAGTTCTTGGAATCGCCTTTTAAGCAAAATATTGCCAGTCCCAGGTGACCCTGCTCCTTCATAGCTTCACTTCTGACACTGTGAAGTTTGATTAACTCACCATTAACATAAGTATTCTAATGAAATTCTGGGTAACATTACTAGTTTGAATTAACATTAAACAAAACTGGAATGATGACACCAACAACAGTTGTGAATAAAACCATCATATTTTTTTCATTTATTTCTTATTTATTTAAATAGAGCTTAACAAAAGTAGTTATTTTTAGACACATAATATGTGAGAGGTATATTTTTGTTATCTATATATACTATTAATAAACTAGTTAAAGTCGTGTCTGTACAAAGAATATTTTCGCGAAATTTTAAATGAAATGGGTTATCGGTGCTGTACTGAGGCCAAAACAACAATTTTTAGAATTTTTGTCTCTCTGTCTGTCTCTGTCTGTCTGTCTGTATGTTCCGTTTTAACTCGAGGACCACTAGGCGGATTTGGATGTCGTTTTTGTAATATCATTGTTATGACCCTGGTCAAAACATCGGCTATAAGGGGTGTTCATAAAATAACGCCCAAGCTGGAAACGGGGCAAGGATTGAATAAACGCTTTTATAACTCGAGAACTAATCAACGGATTTGATTGCGGTTATCTTGATTATCATTGTAGTAACCTTAGTCAACACATCGACTATAAGGACTGTTCTTAAAATAAAGCCAAAGCCGGAAACGGGGCAAAGATTGAATAAACGCTTTTATAACCCGAGAACCAATCAACAAATTTGAATGCAGTTTTCTTTATCATTGTGGTTATCCTGGTCAACACATAGACTATAAGGGGTGTTCATAAAATAACGTCCAAGCCAAAAACGGAGCAAAGATTCACCGAACGCGAGCGAAGCTGTGGTTAATAAAGTTGGTAAACTGTGGTATTAGTAAACTTACCTGCACACGGCTATGAGGCTCATTCTCTGTCACGATCGAATACTCTCTGTATTACTGGTGTCGATTATTCTAGTTACAGTCATACTTGAGAGTACCTGACTGCCTCTCGTCGTTATACATATGTCATAACAATATGTTTATTGTTCAACATACGTTACAACTAAAATGCTTAAACATATTAAAATAAAACAAATCAACCGACCGAATTCATACTGGAGACTCGGTTAGTGATCACTTGATTGGGAACTAAGTTCAGTAATCCTTATTGCCAAATTCGATTTTTTGCTCCCTTACTGGTTGGACTAGTTAAGGTAGTATAATTCCTAGCCTAGGCAGTAAGGGAACAAAAAAAAATTGTAATTTCACCAAAAGGATACCATAATTGAAGCTTGTTCCTGAAAGAAAGCGCTCAGATTTTTAAAAATAGAAACAACTGCGACGAAATATTGGTTCAGCTTTCGTATCTTCAATAAGACGTTTTCTTTCGAAGTCAGCGCATTCTCTTATTAAGAGTCTTCAAAATTCGCGAATTAAATTAAAGCATAATTATTATTTTAGAAGGAAATAATTCCTCTCAAACTTGCAACTTAATTTAAATATTATTTTGTCCTTTTTAGATCACTTCTGAAGTCGTCAAGTTTTCTATTTTAAATTATTATTAAATTTGTTTACTAAGTCCCTCAAATGAATTAAATTGTCAAAGCAAACAAATATAATATCAAAACAGAGTATAACCCGTATTGGTAGTGATCATTCACGTTTCATGTTCCTGGGTGGTTCATTCGGAAATTAAAACGTCATTTCAGTAATATTATAGGCATTCCATTAGAAACAAAATTGCCACTTTAATTACGAGTTTAGAAAAATACACCTATTTAGCCTCTCATTCTAAACATACGCGGTTAAAGTGTAAACCTTAAAGGCATCTTTACTCTATGGTCCGTAAAATGGAAAACAAAAGCGAAACAATTTCTTTTCCGGGTTCGAATCCCGGTTCAGAGCTCCTCCCGTCCAGTTTTACTTTTCAGATTTTCTATACCGTAATGATATAAATAAAACTTGTTATCTCCTTGCAATGGACAAATCGCCAAGTGATTAAACATATAGAAATTTATTTCTATCATAATTTCTTTGACAGTTTTGTAAAACCTTGTTTGTAGAATAAAAAGATTGGCCAATCATAAGTCGGACTCCGCACAAAGGTTTTCATACCACCACAAAATATTGATTATATGGAGACATCCCTTCGGTTTTAACATTTGGCACCCTTTGAGCACGGAGGGACTCTAAAAACATTATGATAAATAACAACAATAAAGATACCATAGGAACAAAGGCCGCAAAATCCAAGGCGCTAAAATCGTAGCGCCTTACAAACAATTCGGTGTCATCTGAGTACGGAGCCTTAATTTGTATTATTCGTTGCATTACTTTCAGGTATGTACTAGAATTTTATCAAATTTGGAACTTGTGTGTTTCCTTTTTTGGCCCATATCTCCTAAACGGCTGAAGCTGTTCATGATACTCTAAGAAAAGGGCTCGACGAGCTCTACCCGAACCATATGTATGTATAATGATAATAATAATAACACAAAAAGGAAAGCTAAACTTACTAAACACTTTAAAATCAGACTAAATAAAATACTCGAGTCACAACTTTACTCTCGACACATCATTAAACCACCACATATTCCATACCCATACAGATTTATTCATTCGGAATAATAAAATGGTCTAAGACGGAACTATTAAAATTACAAATAATAGTTAACACTAGCTTAACAAAACACCGCAAACATCATCCAAAGTTCTGGGTGCAAAGACTAACACTACCACGCCAAGAAGGGGGAAGAGGCTTAATTGACATTAAGAACTTGAACAACAAACAAATAACCACACTTAGAAACTTCTTTCACACACGATCACAAGACTCAAATTTCTACAAAACAATAGCCCAAGCAGATAATTACCTCACACCACTCAACTTGCACTCCTTAGATAAACAACACAATGAAATCCTAACCGATGAAAAAGAAAAAAATACTGCTTGGGAACAAAAGTCTCTACACGGAAGACACCGGAAAGATCTATTACAACCCCATGTTGATATTAAAGCGTCAAACTCATGTTTGCGACAGTGTGAGCCTTTTCCCGAAACTGAAGTTTTTATGTTGGATATACAAGATCAGGTTATAGCTACACGCAATTACCAAAAACACATTTTACGCCAAACCAACTTACCTACAGACCAGTGTCGGCTTTGCCACAGTGCATCAGAAACTATACAATACATCACAAGCGCCTGTAAATTTATCGCATAAACTGACTACAGGCACCGTCATGACCAGCCCCCTGATTCTGGATCGTAAACTCAGTTGCCAAACCAAGTTTCTATCGTCTAAAACTTACATATCCGCTTATATAAGGATAAGTTCGCACTTGAAATGACTTCACAATTCGTCATTAGTTCAATACCCATTAAAGGTTATTTTGGAAGTTCATTTTTTATCTGTTTTTGGTGAATAGCAACTATAGCTAGCAACCGAAACTCAGTTACGTAATAGCTCCCGCAGGTTGCTGCAATTATTCATCAGATTATAGCCTACAAATACAAACCCATCCCTGAAAAAGTAGCATATTATAATTATCAGCCATCTAGTGTTTTAGAAGACAAAAATTACAAAATTCACTGGGACAGAACATTCATAACGGACAAGACCATTCATTATAACAGACCAGACATAACTATGCTAGACAAAAACAAGAAAAGTGTTTACCTCATTGACATTGCTATCCCAAAATTCACTCCGAAAAGATCGCTAAATACATGGACTTGTCCATAGAATTGAAGACTCAATGGCACATCAACACAGTAAAAACTTTACCCATCATAATTTCCTCAACAGGTGTCATCCCCGAAACATTACATACTAGCCTTAAGATATTGAACATCCATTCATCAACCTTCGTCCTTCTCCAAAAAGCCGTAATATTGAATACTTGCAGGATTGTACGTAAATTCTTAGGACACGAATAAATGTACAGATGCACTTGGCTTTGGCCAAGATCTGAGAGCGAAAAAAATAAAAACAACATAATATTAATAATTATATACATATATAATGTATAATACATATATAATAATAGTATATATATACAATACCTATACATATAATAATACAGTAGAAACTGCTGTCTGTCCATTAAAAAAAGTCAGAGAAGTAGAAAGGGGGTGACTAAAGAAGAGTAATAGAACACAAATCTACGTCTTTCTGTCTTTCCGTCTGTCTGTCTGTCTGTTTGTTCACGCACATCTCTAAAACTACTGAACGGATTTTCATGTAGTGTCCACAGCTTCACAGAGCCTAATTTGGAATAGAATATAGGCTTTATTTAATTAAAATCGGATATCGGAATAAAAAGTTATCGTCATTTAAAGATTTTTGGAATTTACTTTTCTACTGGTTGTAAAAAAAAAAAACCTTTGATAATGCTATAACAGCGAAACCGGTAAGGGAAATAATATAAATAAGTGGACAAGTACAAGTGTTTTTCAATCAAAAATGTATCAAAAGTTCCACCAAGTGCCAACAATCACGAGCATCAACTCCGGTTGTAATTAGAAGTTATGTAGCAAATAATAATTCCCGAACGTTTGTAAAATTTGGTTAGAATGCAGACCTCTCGAGTTTGGGCTTATTCGATTGGTCTTTATTAGCACTTTGGTAAAACATGGTAACCAGGGTCATAATGATGGGATTGGAAGATGGGTATGGGATCTCCTCAACGGACAACAGCAGACCCTTCAAGTTTGGGCGTATTTGATTGGTATTTATTAGCACTTTGGTAAAACACGGTGACCAAGGTCTGCTGATGAGACTGGAAGGTGGTTACGGGATCTCCTCAACGGACAACAGCTGATCCTTTAGGTTTGGGCTTAATTGATTGGTCTCTATTAGCACTTTGGTAAAACATGGTGACCAGGGTCTGATCATGGGACTGGAAGATGAGAACGGCATCTCCTCAACAGACAACAACATACCCTTCGTGTCGCGGGCAAAAGCTAGTATAAAATAAAAAATAAAACCGGCCAAGTGCGAGTTGGACTCGCGTACGAAGGGTTGCGTACCATTATCTATAAAAACGGCAAAAAAATCATGTATTATTATTATTGCTTACGCTAAAGTATTGCAACACGTACAACCTTGTAACAGTTGACTGTACATGCTGCCGAGAACAAAGAAGAATATAAATCTAGAACCTTAAAAACATTAACCTCAATAAATTAAGTAACAATTTATAAATATTGTAAAACATAATAAAATAAACTTAGGCATTTTAAACTTCACTGATTACACTTGGTCTTCACTGGTACTCTCGTCTGCAGAAGTCGTATACAGTTTCCGCGGCTGCGGCACTGGTATGTCCTGGACAGTGAGCGTCCTTTGTAGTCTCCTTGATACGGTGTATAGGTGTACATGTACATCGTGTACGCTGAGAGTTTGAGTGGATTGCTGCTTAAGTTCTGCAATCTGTGCCTTTAGTCTATTCCAAATGGCTGGATGATCTTCTTGAAAGTCCGGTAGCGTAATATTTGAAAGCAAGTTGGTGTTAATTATCTTATTTAAGATGGACATTTGTGGTGTCTCTATCTTCTCAGCTTCTGTGTTGATACGTTTATAAAAGTTTTTATGCGAGAAGATGCTGAAAGTATCTCCCTTTAAAGGGCAGCCTTGACCTAAACTAACGATGCCATTGCCCGACAGAGTTTTTATTTCCGTGCCAGCTGGGCATAAAATGCGCACTGTGCATTCTTCGCAGCAAGCGTATAGCCATTCTGTTTGTCATGTAACTTGATCCATCTGTCAGTGCAAGTTAATAGTTCCGAAGTACAGGTTGATTTTACTAATTTCACGTCACATATAGATTGTCTTCCTCTCATATCGTAGACTGGTGTGTCGATGGGGCATAGTATTTTCGTTTGTGATATGTGAATGCATGTTTGCATGTCCTTTTGCGACAATAACAGGGCTATATCTTTTCTCATGAAAATGATGCCCGATATTGATGCCTGATAACCTGACGCCTTAACCCTAACAACTGGGTGGCATTTTCTGACACCAGTGAAATCTGTGAACCTTGATCTAGGAGTGCCTTGAAGTCGATGAATGATCCATCGGAGGCCTTGATGTTGAGTGATAAAGTTGTCAGTAAAATTTCTTCATCTTCATTTGCAACGTAATTTACATCGTTTTGACGTTATTGTGAATTTAATGAAGACGTCGATGTTGTAGGTACGGACGACGGTCTTGGGGTCGAGTTCTTCGAGTGAGAAGGCACGTAAACCGCTGCATCGTGAAAAAGTGTGTTGTTATTTCGATCGCAAATCTTGCATTTTTTATTCGATGGGCATATAGTGTTATTATGTTTGGCACCGCGTTCACCAACCCGCCTGCCCAGCATGTGTGAGTATGTGCATTTCTTCCAGGAGAACCGTCAAGAGTGGCAAAATCCTGGAAAGGCCTATGTCCAGCAGTGGACGAAGCAGGCTGATGGATGGATGGATGTTTGTAAAGACAATTTTGACAAACTTGAAGTTTTGCAATTGTCTTCATGATTATGTCAGAAGGTTGGTTCAAAAACCGTTTGCACTGAAACAATTCGTGATCTAGGACGCGTAGTAGGCATTTATGCTTGCATGATGTCACAACAGCCTAATAATTTCTCGGAAATGGTTTCCGCGAGTTGAAGTTGCTCTTGTTATACTTCGGATGATGTTGGTCAGGTTGCTTGACGGACGCTGCTCGATCCTTTCCCTTTCTTTAATTATGTTTGAAAGCCATAAATTTTTATGAATGGCAAAAATGCACTCCATTGTTGTGTCGTATAATCTTTTGAGTTCATATGACGTTTGCCTTTGAATGATTGGTTGGTTAAGAAAGACTTCAATTTGGTTAGTAAATAGAACCAAGGGAATGTTAAATCTATTAGTCCAAGGTTCCATGCCGTATCGTAGTTTTCTGTGGTTATGTTCAAGTGCAGTATTAGACGCTCGGCTTCTCCCTTAAATTTACTCTTGAGATGCTGCATCTTTTGAGTCTTGGTTAGGTACTTGCTCTTGTGAATAGTCTCATTAAAAAGATCGCAAAATGTGGGCCTCTGAGTGTCCTTCCCAAAAAAGGGACTGTGTAGGTCCGACTTGCATTTGGCTGGTTTTAGTATTTGTTTTCATAGCGGCAACAGAAATACATCATCTGTGAAAATTTCAACTGTCTAACTATCACGGTTTATGAGATACAGCCTGGTGACAGATGGACAGACAGACGGACAGCGGAGCCTTATAAGGTCTGGTTACCCTTTGGGTACGGAGCCCTAAAAATTGTTTTTGTCTATCTTTCTGTCGGTCTGTCTGTCTGTATGTTCCGTTTTAACTCGAGAACCCCTCAACGGCTTTGGTTATTTTATTGTAATCATAGCGACCCTGTTCAAAAGTCAACACATTGCTTATAAGGGCTTTCATAAAATAACGCCACAGCCAAAAACGGGACCAATATTGAATAAACGCTTTTAACTTGAGAACCACTAAACGGACTTGGATACTTATTTTAAATGATCATCGTAGTTACCCTGATCAACACACAAACTATAAGGTGTGTTTCTAAAATAACGCCCAAACTGAAAACGCGAATAAAAGCTGGCGAAGCCGCGGGCGAAAAATTGTATTAAATATAAATGAATAAGCGCCCGTGTTCAGGTATAAATGCAATTGCTAAAAATATTTCTCAGAGTACTTAATGATGTTACCTGCCACAAAAGGCAAAAAAGATCCAGTCTACTAATGGACAGAAGTTGTCAAGAGAGAAAGTTACTCGCAGTGTCGAGTAGACAGTTCTGTAAGAAAACACAAGCTGCCATTTCGTTGTCACTTCAGTACTAATATTCTGAAGTAACACGAATACACCAAAACTACCTACACAAAGTGTCCCAAAAATATATGATAAAACTTGGTAGGAGAGACATTTTTATTGCCTTAAATAGGTTTAGATCTTTAAACGACTAAAACACAAAATCATATGATTTTTTTATAGAGTTTTCATTATTTTTATAATATAATGTTTGTTTGCTGACAACTTTTATCTCGGTCGATAGGTTTCTTATTTTGTATATAAAATACATTACAATAATATAGCTAGAGAAAGTTTCAGCAATTAAAAGTTTATTTCGATTCTACAAACTGTACTGTAACCCATAACAGTAAAGGCTGTGATTACAATACAGGATACAAGTCAAGTCATTGGACGCTGAGCACCTACCACTGTCTGTTCCTAGGTAGACCAACAGAGTGAAACAGAGCACTGTATCAAGCTCGATATGGTCCTTCATTTTAGAGGTGCTGATTCTTAAAACATGCACCAGACTTGTTTACCAAGCAAAAATACAAATATTTATAATAGAAAGTATAAATGGAAATATAACGACGAAAGAAATTTATGAAGCGCGATTGGTAGGAAGTTATTCGGGGTAAGAGAACAGCTCTCACGCAAAACCAGGTGGCCCACCATTGCCTGCGACTGATGGATGGCGGTATATCCATCCCCAATTGCCGGACCTTATTGAAAATACACGGTGACGGGCAGCGGCGTCACTGGTGCAAGGGTTTCAGCACCGCGCTCACCAACCCGCCTGCCCAGCGTGCGTGAGTATAGGCATTTCTTCCAGGAGGACCACCAAGAGTGGCGAAATCTTGGAAAGGCCTATGTCCGGCAGTGGACGAAACAGGCTAATGGATGAATGGATGGATTGGAAGCAAAGGCTCGACCAGGCCACCATAGAAGGACATATGCAGACTTAATTGACGATTGAAGTGAATAAGAGCAAAGTCAGAAGCAGCTGATCGAAATCCTGAATATAAGAGCTTGTGTGATTAGATTGATGGATGTGGAAGGACCGAAAGAGGTGTGACAGGATCGTAGGATATGATAATTACAGGACCCTTAGGAAAAGAAACGTAGGTTACCGTTTGTTCTTGATAAAAATTACCCAGGAAAGGATGAGTTTAGTTGGGGCATGTAAGCAGTTGTAGCGTACAGTTCTTTCTATTGTAAATTGTTCCTTACAAAACTTGAATTGAAAAGTCAGGCTCAATTTGAATGCAGTAAAACTTTGCAAAAGCTTTTATTTCTTGTCAGAAAGCAAACGAATTTACGACTGTCGATGAATCGTATGTTTTTTTATTCAAGTTTTCCTCTTCGCAAAATTTTTTCTTAATTCTGAATGGTTGTTTTATTACTTAGGGACAACTTTTTTATTGTGTACTTTTTTAGTTGTGGGAAATTTTAAAATAGTTAATTTATAGTACTCGTATTGGTTAGTTCTTTAGAATAAAATATATGTACTTATCACGAACTATTGTTAAATTGCATTAACTTTGCCGATTTATTACGTTGTCAATAAAACAACTAAAGCTGAAATATGACATTAGATTCGACGTTTGCATGGAGGAAATGGACGTATGTGACAAACATCTGACACTTCGATTTGGGCGCATTGTTTTTCAAACAAGAGTATTTTGTATGGGACCATGTGAGTTGCGGCTACGCATACATCTATCTGAATGTTAATTCTATAGTTATAATAATCTTATTTCTAATTCTATGGAAATCCGAAATAAATTAATAACATATCTAATCTTTCGTAAGACTTTACAATTAACTTCCAAAAGAGGTCCTTAAACAGAGAATAGTTTAAACAGTATATTAAGCACGGCCCATTGAATAAAATGTACATTTAATATAAATTGATATTTCGACTTTAATAAGGCATGGTGCTTTAAGTGATCTTTGCTATAATAGTAGTAAGTACAATTTCCTAGCTTATGATTTCTCAAATGACTTTACGTTAAACTGTTAATACATTACTATATATTTTCCATATGTCATAAATTCCTGCTGTCTTGTATTTTTTATCCCTTAACCTCAACTTAAATACTTTGTATATTATAAGTTTTTTATATCATATAAGTTAAGTACTTTGTATAGTTTATGCCTTTGTAAACAAAAATATAAAAAGACATGGTGTTGGTAATTTTCTTGCCTTTCTTCTTAGCAAGACTAATCGAATGAGCGGAGTTAGGCATTATATTTATTTGTTGTTTATTTATTTATCAACTCATTTGTTTATGGCATGATGTAGGTATATAAAATATTTTTATTTACATATATTATAAACAATTTTATTAAATTTAATTAAACTAAATTTTAAATATTTTTGTTGTTTCTCCTTGAATCATGTATTTTTTAATATTATTTTAAATAAGCGTAACTTTAAAATATTTTTGTAGTAGGTATTTTTCCGTATTATATTTACTATTTTATCTTTTTCTATTGTTTTTAAGATTATTATCAACGTTTAAAAAGTGTATTATGTGTACCAATTTTACAAAATATATATATATTATAATTATTGCATGTTGATTTCAAATATCTATTATCTGAGTGTTGTAAATTTAAAATAAGTACGTAGATTTCATACCTCTCATTAGATACATACGTTAATGTTAATTTGAACTTGGGTAATTATTAGTAATTAGGGCAATGTAATCGTACCTTGTGCTATATGAAGGAAGCCATGCATTGCACATCCTTGAATAAATTTACACTCCAATAATCAAAGCTAAATTCTAATTGATCACTGAAGATCTGACTTTGCCTAGGTCTTTATTATGTTCTGTGTGTGGCCTTTTGTGAGGTGGACTTGGTCCTCGCTAGATTTGATTGGCTGCATATCCAACAGGGCTTTTGGTGGCCAATCGCAAATGCAAATTAATTTATCATGTAATGGAAACCAGGGCACGTCCTAGCACGCATTAGTTATTCATTGAAGCTCGTCCATAGAAGCCGGGGCTGTACGTTAATACTTGTATAGTATATCTAACAATCAACACCACGCAAAACCTAACATTACGTAGGCTGTTAAATTATACACATATTTTTAAAAGTAGATCAAACAATTTATTCTAACATCAGTTATTTATAAATATTTCAAAAAACATGTTATAAGCAATGACAAGTCTTATTGTTACTAGTTCCACTGTGTTTATTTCACCTCTGTTAATGACCGGTTTCGTTTAAAAACTTCTTCAGGCAAATTAAAGAAACATTTATGTATTTCATTTGATGTGTTTACATCTAAATAACATTTTATTAATAAAAGCTTAAATAAGTATATGTATAGGTATACACATTTTAAACATTTTCGCAGAAGAAATTGGAAAGTATTTTTGTATTTATTCATATTTCTGACATTATCCATTAATATAGTGAACCGTGCTGAAATAATAATCATCAAACAAAAAAAAATTCGCTTGGCAATATTCTCTTTAATTATTCTTGAACTAATCGAAACAAAAACTCCTGTTCACATCTTCTGTTTTATTTGAAAAAGTTTTAAACCCGAATCACCTCTTTTCTGCTCAATTACCCCCGAGTACCTTAGACAGACCTGTGATAAATTTACACCGTGACCTGCATTAACCGAGTCGGATAAGTCTTCCGGAAATTTTATCTTTACTTTTTATCTTATTGTCGCAGATTTCTGGTGTCAGTTTCCCAACACGTAGTACAAAAAATATCAGGAGGCTGTTAAAAGGTAAATTTAAAAAACGTGTCCGAAATTACAATGTAGGGTTTTATGCGGCCTTACAGGAAAAAAATATTCCCCATTTTGACACGCAACTTTTATGGTAACCATATTTCTTAGACTAAAGTTGTTTCTTATAGTTAATATTTGTGACAATAATGCCCGCCGCGTATTCAAACGACAAACAAGGCGAAGCCTAACTAACTCCGAATTTAGGTCCATGCTTACCATAAAGTTCGGTTTCACCAAACTATTTTTACTATGTGATTCCTAACCTAAGAGTAGCCTAAGTTTTTGATACTTGTCTTTGGTTTTGTTAGTAAAGTTGTCCGTTTACGGTTTTTTGACGTTTTACAGTAGTACTAAGCTTAAATCTCAAAATCGCGACTGTCACATATGTCAGTTTAGGGGCGCTTAAGTATTACGCACCCCCAAATCGGTATCGTAACTTTAGGTAATTCCTAACGTCGTTAGTCATGACTTAAGAGTTAGTGAAACGTGTTTTTACTCTAGGCAACTCCTAAATATAGGCATCTGATTTAGGCGTCTCCTATGGTTAGTGAAAACGGGCATAAGTACATTATAAAGATGAACCTTTGGGTTTTATCCAAACTTAAAATCGTTTTGTTCACTTCCCAGTACAAAGTGGTTCAATCAGCTGGCTTTTAAATTTCTATGGAAAGGTGAAAAAAAAGTTCGGGCAGAAAAGTTTTGGAGAGCGGTATATTAAGGATACTCTATCATATCTTGATTTTTTTTCACTTTGAATTGTAGGACCTTGTATATCAGACTGGTGACGCGTAACGGTATCACTGGTGCGAGGATTTCGGCACCGCGCTCACTAACCCGCGTGCCAAGCTTGGGTGAGTATGGGCATTTCTTCCAGAAGGACCGCCAAGAATGGGGAAATCTTAAAAAGACCTGTGTCCAGCAGCGTACGAACCAAGCTGACAGACTGATCCATGGATTAGAAAAGTAATACTCTTTCTTTTTTTTTTATTTAGACCTTTATTCTTGTACTATCATTTCAACGATAGCTTTTACAACCCAACATCACACTAGTTTGTTACTCTTTCACGCTGAAACGGCTGAACGGATTTGGATGAAATTTAGAATGGATATAGCTTATACCCTAACTTGACACATAGGTTCCTTTTTATCCCGGAACAAAGCATGTCGTTAAACCAAATAACACGCGGAAGGAGCTGCGAGCAAAAGCTAGTAATACTATATAGGTACATACAACTGATCCGTTGATCCAATCGCCGTAATTTGGGCACAAATCCAAATTTTTCAGGGCATGCGATTCCCATTCACCGTAGCTGACTTCATATTTCAGCAGCTGCTAAGTATACGTACAGAATAATATTGGATTAGGGCTATGGTATCAACATTGACAGTCGTACAAACTGATCCCCACTGCTAAGTTGTTTCTAGATAATTAAATTTATACATATATAACAATATTTATATATAGATTTTTTAAATCATTTCATTATTTGCAGCTTAATCCATACAGCAGCAAATAATCAATACAGTGGAAAAGTGAATGAAACCGAAACTTAATACGTTTATAGACTACCACAGTGCTTCATTTCCGTTTCTTGCTGTCGAGATAAACATACATGTTTTGTACTCTACAAGGTACGAACATACACTGTACATATGTATAATGGTCTCTATGTTATTTATTTGTAAGCTTGTAGCTTTATCCCTCACAAAACTTTACGAGTATTATTTTTATAGATGATTGGTTTTCTTCTGAGCGCAGACTAAGAACCCGGAAGTTGCGAGTTCAACCCGAGGGGTACAATAAATGTCCGGGATGTCTATGCCCCAGTTTCTATTTGCAGTTAGTAGTCGTTAAAAAGAGGAAATAAGAGTAATTCTGCGTTAACTTTCTTTAATAATTACAAGTTTTCTGTAGAAATTGACTTTCGAAAGACGAGATGTTTTGGTAGCTCAATCGTTCTAATCTTGACCCAGGTTTGAATCCCCTGCCATGCACAAATGTTTTTTTTTTCGGTTTACGGTGAAGAAATACGAAGTGAGATAAACCTGCATGGCCTTAAAAGTGTGTATGAATCGTCGTAAGCCGCGCGCATTTTCGTGAAAAACCGAAGTAAACCACATTCCCACTACGCAATCATATATGAAATTATTTCCTGTTAAAAATATATTTACATGTAAACTTAACACGCTCCTCATTGCTAGGCAATTCAACGTCGCAATTTTTAACTATTTCTTGAAAGACTTTCGTAATTGATTTAATCTCGCTTTTTCGTAAATAATCTCCTTTTTTCAATAATTTTGTATGGTCGCGTAGTCAGTCGTTCTTAACGCCATAATAAGGTTTGTAACGTAAAAGCGGCTTTTTCGCGAGAAGAGGGTGTTTTGACTGTTGTTCTTATAACAGAATACCCTAAAAATGTTGTGGCGAAATGTTTGTCTATGTTTATAAAAATATAATAATTGCTGATAGTTTCTTCTTTTATTATTTAATATATATACTGTACAATAAAAATAAAATGTATAAATGTATGTTGGTATATACTCAACTGATGCTGGGTCCAGATCGGATTATTAAGTATTTGTCTATATAATTTATATACATTTTATTTTTATTTTACAGTTATAATTTGTGTATGTTTGAACGACAAGAGAAAAAGAAAAAAAAAACCGGCCAAGTGCGAGTCGGACTCGCGCACGAACGGTTCCGTACCATTATCTACAAAAACGGCAAAAAATCACGTTTGTTATACAACAAACGGGAGCCCCCTTTAACATTTATTTTATTCTGTTATTTAGTATTTCTTGTTACAACAACAAATATACATCACCTGTGATAATTTAAACTGTCTAACTATCACGGTTCATGAGATACAGCCTGGTGACAGACGGACGGACAGCGGAGTCTTAGTAATAGGGTCCCGTTGGTTACCCTTTGGGTACGGAACCCTGATTATACTTACAACGATTATCGTTTTCTCACTAAAATTCAAACGCACAGTGAAATTACATGAAGTAATTACCTAAGTTGCAACCACTTAGGGCCCATAATACCTTAATTCGCAGTCCTGCTCTAACGCTTCTGCTTTTTAATTGTCTATCCTTGTTATTTTGAAATCGCGGCTACAATTATGGTTTTTTCATTTTTATGTTACAGTCTGCAGCTGATTTATACTAATATCAGTTATATTATACAAAGTCTCAGATCTAATTTCGAGTATTCATTGACTGGTATCGGTTTATTGTACGTTTAGAGGTAACTTTGTATTTTTTTTCTATCCATAAAATTTAATGGAATCAAGTTTTCACCACAGCGTTGACATAGCATTAGTCCTCAACTTTATCATTTTATGAATTTCAGAGTAATTGTTGCAGTATTCGTTGGTATAAAGCAGGATCATGCGAAGCAAAGTGAGGTATTATACACTCTAAACTAAAATTATTATTTCGTTGGTTAGAATCAAAAGCTTTTTGTTTTATATTATCAAATGAGTTGGCGTTGACTAAATTCTATGAAATTTATCGTGAATACATTAATTTTGAGTCCCCAGTCGTATATGTATATATTATTTTTGGTATTAATTGTCAGAACAATACCGGTGGTAAGTATCTTCGCTGAATGTTAATTAAACTACACGCCCGCGACTTCATCCACGTAGATTTGGGATCTGTACCCATTAGGAATGCATTTTAAAAAGTTTACACCACGTTTCATCCACTCATGGCATGGGGTGATTAAAAAAAAACCTTTCTGGTTGCACGATGTTGCAAACTGTATTTTTTGTTCTTAGTTGTTTAGTCTGTGCGTTGTCTGTCATTCAGTAAGTTATGGAACTATTTTATATGTTTGTTGGTAGATTACGACATAATGTATTTAGATTTTCAGTATTAAGGGAGAAAACCCAGCTCACTAAACTATAATCTTAACAGTCCTCAAATTCTGACAGAATATGAAAGTATTACAACGAAAAAAATATTAAATGCTTCAATTTTAGATCCATAAAATCTCACCCAGTTATTACAAAGGACGTTTGTTCGAGATGATCAAGAATTATACGCTTACTTAAAGAAGGTTCTAGAAAGTTTGGTATCCCTAATCAGTCGGCGACTTCCGGTCCCTTTAAACCTCTAAAGCTCAAAGGGGAAATAAAAAGATATTTACATTGCAAATTTCGCAAGTTTGATTTTGATCGCTACTTTACCGAGGAAATGGCTGAGAAACAAGGTCGCTAGAGAACCAATCTGAAGTACGGAAAATGCAAATTTCGGGGAACCAGAGCAGGAAACTAAGTAAATCTTTACACACTCAGACCGCTCGGATGCTCGTGTCTTTTGAGGGCCGAAAAACGAAATGGACCACTGAACAAGGCTTTTTTATATGAGGACCCTAAACATCCCGGTAATTTTTAAATGACCGAAAGACAACAACAACGGTAACGAGTTTTTGATTTATGTTTTAGTCTAATCGACGAAGGGGTTGAAAGAACACTAATTCCTCCATTGGTAAAACTTTTGACATGATTAGCACGAAAGTGTAACCATATTAAAATCTAAAACAGAAATATAAAAAGTCCAGTTGCCCCTCATTTCATATTTCATCTGTATGTCTTTTAATTAGAAGCAAACTTATGCTTCTTATGAAAAGACATCATTAAAGATATCATATAAATGGTTTCTATGGTTCTTTGTGTGTGTTTATTTAGTGTTTCTTCTAAAAAAACGTTATTTTATTTTTATTTTATTTTATTATTTATTTTAAAATTATACCGTAATTTAATATATTTAGAGCATTCTTGACGGAATACCGAAAGTCTGATACTCCATTAACTCCCATCACATAATTCCATAGCTACAGCTAGATCTTCTTTAATCCAGGTAACTATTCGCTGTTGAACGCCAGATTTTCATTAATATTTATTTGGTAACAAGATCTTGAAAATAAGTTATATGTTTGTAAGAAAAAATAATATACATTAAAATACGTGGGACACAAACATAATAAAATATCTACATTTTTTTGACGGTTTTCTAACAATATAACAAATCCTACTAATATTATAAATGCAAAAAGCGTGCGTGCGTGAGAGCGTGTGTGTGTGTATGTTTGTTACTCTTTCACGCTGAAACGGCTGTACGGATTTGGGTGAAATTTAGAATGGATATAGCTTATAACCTAACTTAACATATAGGCTACTTTTCATCCCGGAAAAAAGCATGGTTCCTGTAGGATAGATCCATATCATTGAAAAATCAGGTGTCTAATTAGTGCGGTTTTTTTAGTTTGTGGAGAAATAAGACAAGGCTTTGTTATTTCATACATCAGGTGTCTAATAAGGGCGGTCCTTATCGTTTGTTGTGATATAAGACAAGACTATGTTATCTCATCACATTTCACACTAATATTATAAATACGAAAGTTTGTGTATATGTTTGTTACTCTTTCACGCTGAAATAGCTGAACGGATTTGGATGACATTCAGAATGGATATAGCTTATACCCTAACTTAACACATAGGCTACTTTTTATCCCGGAAAAAAGCATGTCGTTAAACCGAATAACACGTGGGCGGAGCCGCGGGCAAAACTAGTAGTAGCATAAAAACAAAATCTATGTACTAATAATAAAGTAGTAAAAAAGTCGTGTCTGTACATTTAATATTTTCGCGAAATTTCAAATGAAATGGGTTATTGGTACTGTACTGAAGCAGAAACAACAATTTTTAGAATTTTTGTCTGTCTGTCTGTCTGTCTATCTGTCTGTCTGTATGTTCCGTTAACGGATTTGGATGCGTTTTTTTTATTATTATCGTAGTGACGCTGGTCAACACATAGGCTGTTCATAAAAAAACGCCTAAGCCGGAAACGGAGCAAAGATTGAATTAACGCTTTTATAACTCGAGAACCCATCAAACGGATTTGAATGCGGTTTTCTTTATTATCATTGTAGTCACCTTTGTTAACACATCGACTGTAAGGTGTGTTCATAAAATAACACTTAAGCTGGAAACGGGGCAAAGATTGAATAAATGCTTTTTAACTCGAGAACCGCTTCACGAATTTGCATGCGGTTTTCTTTCTTATCATCGTAGTTACCCTGGTCAACACATAGAGTACAAGGGATATTCATAAAATAACTCCGAAGCTGAAAACAGGGCAAAGATTGAATAAACGATTTTATAGCTCGAGAACCACTTCACGGATTTGCATGCGGTTTTCTTTCTTATCATCGTAGTTACCCTGGTCAACACATAGAGTACAAGGGATATTCATAAAATAACTCCGAAGCTGAAAACAGGGCAAAGATTGAATAAACGATTTTATAGCTCGAGAACCACTTCACGGATTTGCATGCGGTTTTCTTTCTTATCATCGTAGTTACCCTGGTCAACACATAGAGTACAAGGGATATTCATAAAATAACTCCGAAGCTGAAAACAGGGCAAAGATTGAATAAACGATTTTATAGCTCGAGAACCACTTCACGGATTTGCATGCGGTTTTCTTTCTTATCATCGTAGTTACCCTGGTCAACACATAGAGTACAAGGGATATTCATAAAATAACTCCGAAGCTGAAAACAGGGCAAAGATTGAATAAACGATTTTATAGCTCGAGAACCACTTCACGGATTTGCATGCGGTTTTCTTTCTTATCATCGTAGTTACCCTGGTCAACACATAGAGTACAAGGGATATTCATAAAATAACTCCGAAGCTGAAAACAGGGCAAAGATTGAATAAACGATTTTATAGCTCGAGAACCACTTCACGGATTTGCATGCGGTTTTCTTTCTTATCATCGTAGTTACCCTGGTCAACACATAGAGTACAAGGGATATTCATAAAATAACTCCGAAGCTGAAAACAGGGCAAAGATTGAATAAACGATTTTATAGCTCGAGAACCACTTCACGGATTTGCATGCGGTTTTCTTTCTTATCATCGTAGTTACCCTGGTCAACACATAGAGTACAAGGGATATTCATAAAATAACTCCGAAGCTGAAAACAGGGCAAAGATTGAATAAACGATTTTATAGCTCGAGAACCACTTCACGGATTTGCATGCGGTTTTCTTTCTTATCATCGTAGTTACCCTGGTCAACACATAGAGTACAAGGGATATTCATAAAATAACTCCGAAGCTGAAAACAGGGCAAAGATTGAATAAACGATTTTATAGCTCGAGAACCACTCAACGGATTTGCATGCGGTTTTCTTTATTATCATCGTAGTTACTCTGGTCAACACATAGACTACAAGAGGTATTCATAAAATAACGCCCAAGCCGAAAACGGGGCAAAGATTGAATAGACGCGATCGGTAAAGGTTTATACTCGTATAAATCTATGGGAAGTCTGATTCGAATTTATATCCGAAACCCACGCGAACGAAGTCGCGGGCAAAAGCTAGTACTTTAAATTTATTAAAAGAATACACTGCACCCTACTAAATTACTCGGCTGAAACAGAAATTGGCGCGAAACGTTTATTTTCAAAGTAAGCCACGTGCATGACTCTGAGACGTCGCTGTTGCAGTAAAGCGGGAAAGGGGTACGCGTTCAAATGATTGTGCCACAGGTTCGTCTACTATTTTAGGAGTGCTAGATTTTAAAATTGTGACAACTATCCTACTGGGGCATCTATACTGAAATTAATCTACATGTTATCTGCTAAGTTTCAATTTTATTTTGAGATGTATATATGCTACGGGTAATACTAGAAGACAGAATAAACCTAGGTTTACCTGGGAAATCTATATATATAAAATTCAAAGTCCTCTCTGACTGAGATATCAAGCAACAGATTAAACCGCTGGTCTTAGAGACATGAAATTTGGAGTGTATGTTCTTTGTGAATTGCAGGTATCCACAAAGAAAGGGTTTTTCACAATTCTCCCCTTACGAGAGTGAAATAGGGGGTTGAATTTCTGTAAAACTTTTTATTCTCTGGATCGATTGACTCGAAAATTGGTACACACACTCTTCAATTAAAATTAATAAGGCTTCGAAAATCCTACATGGCATGGTAGACGGACGCATGAAGCACGGTAGCGCAGGGCATGGGGGGACTGCGCCTACTGCGCGCGGCGCTGGATTATTTACCTATTAGTAAGTAGGTAGGATTTTTATGAGGTAGTGGTGTATCTGTAATATGTATCTGATATTATTATGAACTAATATTTGCAAGTTATAGGTAAGTACATGTAAAAAAACACGTTTATTTCTCCATTGAATAAAATTAAATACAATAAGAGCAGTTGGTGAGTTCACTTGAAAGAAAAGCAAAATGATATATTGTTTGCAAAGAAATACTGCGGTATACTGGTATGCAAAAAATATAGCCTTCTCAAAAAGAACATGTATTTTAAAATATGTTTTGTCTTAGAAATAACTATCTTCTATTGTCATTGTCACTAAATATAACTTAAATGTTATTTTATATGTACGTACTGACTGTGTTTTGTATTTTGTACTGTACAAACAAACAAACTGCGGTAAGTATCTAATTCGTTCTAAATAATATTAATTATTTATTATCCACTTCGTGTTTTCTCCTTATTCCTTTCACACACGGTTTGAGTTCTGTTACAACCATACTACTCTCATTCTAGAGATTAGTTTAGTTTTACGGATAATTTCGTCCTGCTTTGCTTGGGATATTGTCAATTTGTATACCTATCTATATTTAATTGAGGGGTAGTAAAAGCGCCTATAATGTTAGTGTCTGAAAAAAAAGAGTTATTTGTTTCCTGTAGGCCACGCGGGCGAAGCCGCGAGCAGAAGCTAGTGTTTTGTATATATCGCTCGGCGCTCAATGTTTATTAACATGTCAACCTAACACGTTCCTTTTCGCTGCGCTCGTCATCTAACCTATTTTTGACTTGTTTTGGACTTTACCCGACCTCGAGCTTTACCCGTAACATATGTATCTTTTCAAGATCCACAAAGTGTCAAAAATCACAATCATAACAAGGAATTAACACTTTACACAAACACTTAGATTTTGATTCGAGATAATCTCATGATCACAGTGCTGCCTTTTATACTTATAGGCCATCGCTTATCTGGTTGGCGCTTAATGACAGCTTCTCAATTTACAAAATATTGCTAAACGATACTACTCGTAGGCGCCCAATCAGCCAGCGCTGCCTTTTATAGGTACAGCTTATTAAGTTGAAATTTTCAAATGTGAAATCTCAAGTAAGAGTCCCGCGGTCTGCAAGCGGCTAATCACGCTTACTAAAGCAGCCAACTGTTGCTTTCTCGGCATCATAAATAGGTGAACCATTTAAAGTTGAACGTCCGGTTCAATAGCAAGTTAAACTGTGTATATACGAGTATAACAACATTTAGTAAGTCGCTTCCTTGGGACCGTAAAGTATACAAGCAATAAATGTCAAGCGCAAACAGCCAAGTTTTACAACATAAAAGTTTGTGAGCGGTCATTGAGACTTGAGACGGCCGCCGAGAACGAACGAATCAGTAAGTATTATTGTAAGTGTACCTAAATATATATATACAGGAAGTTTCCTGAAACGATTTCCACCCAATTATGGTGTCAGGAGAAGTCAAAGGAAACATTGATCCGTATCGTATTTTACAAGAAAATTTGAATTTCTTTCCTCAGTGTTGATTAATTTAAACCTACTTTTACCAATTTTTCCAGCATTTTCTGTAACCTGGAGTATATATGACGTGCTAGATTTATTTAACCACGTGTTCTTCTGGTCATATAGGTAAACTTTTGTTTTGTGACTTTTTGCAGAAACGTCAATTGTTCAGTATTTTCCGTAAACTGCAGTATAAATGACGTGCTGAATTAATTTAACCATGAGCTCTTCTGATCATATAGGTAAAACTTTGTTTTTTGACATTTTGCAGAAACATAATTACTTTTTTGGTTTCCCACAGAAAATGAAAGGTATTAAAATTTTAAAAGGAGAGGTGAATTTCCTATTCGCATTAATTCAACAGTTTTTGAAAGTGATTCAGTCTGGTTTAACCAACGTTAATATTGTCTTATGACTGACTATTTAAAAAGAGACAGCTGAGACAAAGTGACAGTTGCGTGTTATAGTTAAATATAACAAAACCCAAAACAAACACAACACCTATTTCTGAAATATTATTCAAACCGTTGATGACGGTCACTCTATTAAAATGTATCTAATATATGAATAAACTACACTGGTGGACAAAAAAATCGACTCAAGCATTGTTGTCCTACATTCAAGAGAATAACCCAATCATACAAACATAAACATATGAAATATATATATCATTTTAAAGGTATAGGCCTCCACCTTTGAATAAATGCATTTTGGTTTAAAAGTATTCGCTATACAGGACGTGAAATTCATTTACCGTATTTGAACAGTTTTTAACTCGTACAGATACGTACGCGTTAAGCTCCCTTTATCCCGTTAAAAGGACGTGCAATTATTTTTTTTCCTCGCTTGCTTACACAATTTCAACTTGTTAACACCTACCCTAATTACCCAGTGATTACGTCATCCGAAAATGGACACCACGCCATTAGAGGCCACTCAAGTGCTTGCCCTATTGCGATTGGGGCGGAACCAACGAAGTCTTCAGACGCTTCGTGGAGACCGGCGGCGTCATTCGGAGGCCAGGGTCTGGCAGAACAAGATGCACTTCTGAGCAAGATGACCGCTTCATCGTTTTAAGTTATTTAAGAAATCGTCACATGACCGCAGTTGAGATCCAACAAGAACTCAGACAAGTACGAGATCGGGCTGTAAGTCAGCGAACGATCGCTAGAAGACTAAAGAAAGCTAACCTGACACCAAAAAGACCAGCAACCGGGCCCCAACTGACCACAGCTCATCGGCAAGCGCGACTTCAATTTGCCCGAGAACACGTAAACTGGACCTTGGACCAATGGCGCTCCATTTTGTTCTCTGACGAGTCCCGAATGTGCTTGCATGGCAACGACGGAAGAGCACGGAAGAGCCTATACCTTTAAAATGATTTACGGATTATGTAAGTTTACGCTTGTATGATTGGGTTATTTCCTTAAATGTAGAACAACAATGCTTGAGTCGATTTTTTTGTCCACCACTATAATAAAAAAGTAATTTCAGAAAAATAAGGAATTACGTCTCACGAGTGCTTATACCATAGCAAAAACAGTAGGTATTAGCTAGGTACCTACCTACTTTTATCTAATTACATAGTATTTTGCGATATGTTCGGCATTGGTTCCGCGTGCTAGATTATAATACCCATAATATGCCCGGTAGGTATAATTGGGAATAAGCTATTACCATTTCTTGTCTTTTTTTGGGTTCCGTAGTCCGACAAGGAACCCTTATAGTTTTGCCATGCCCGTCTATCCGTCCGTCCGTCCGTCTGTCCGCGGCTTAGCCCAGAGACTGTTAGTTCTAGAAAGCTGTAATTTGGCATGAGTATACATATTAACCACGCCGACAAAAAGGTAAAATAGAATAATAAAAAAAAATTACAATAATATACGGTGATTGGGGATGAATTTATTTTTTCTCATCTATCCCATAGTGTGGGGTATCGTTAGATAGGCAGTTCAAAAAAATTGTGGGTTTGTGATAACGATTTTTCAATTTAGGGATCCGTTGGCGAAATATTAAGCATTAAAGTGCCCCCCCCCTGCCAGCTAAACGGTTGTTTATGGATATGTGAAAAAATTCACAGAAGTAGTACATATAATGAATTTAAAAGAACTATCACAGCTAAGGTCACGCCAAACTTTTAATCCCCTCCAAACATAACAATCTATGGGCCGTTCTTCGGGATAGCAACTTCCGAGAAGACAAGAAGTTTGGCACGATTTGTATTAGTAGACCAACTTATAAAATGTACTGGGCAACTTGGGAACACTACATTGCGCGGGGTCCGACACGCACTTGGCAAGTTTTAAGAAGTTATGTGGCTTATATTTCAATGGGTATTCTAAAAGTCTTATTAACTTTCTGTGATACTATTTCATTTTATTAATTTTATTTTGAATAAATGTGTACATTTGTGAGTATTATAAGATATAAGATAGATAAGATTTGTTACGTATATTTCAAGTCATTTGTCAAATATATTGTTTAATTTATGGGATGAAATGAAGCCCATAGCATATGCAAAATCTTTGCTCAGTTCCTTAAATAGTTAAGGCGTAAAGAAGTAACAATCAACACTTTTCAATAGAAACTTACACCATAGCGCCATTCCATGGGAACTGATTTATGAAATAAAAAGTAGCCTAAGCTATATTTATTATTCCAGGTCTTGAGCTGCATTTGTGCAAAGTTTTAGCCCAATCGCTACCGTAGCTATGGCGTGAAGAATTAACACGTCGCCTTTCTACAGAAACTTGTCACCTCATTGCCATACCGTGGAAAAATATTTATAGAATAAAAAGTAGACTGTTTTATTCTATGCTAAAACGAAATTTCTTTCAGCCTTATCGGTTTAGTAGTTAAAGCGTAAAAGAGTAACAAACATGTTCACAATTCACATTTGTGAGATGGGACATTTATAATCTTGACATACTTTAAAAAAAAAAGAACACGGTACCTATTTTCAAAATAAATTAACGAAACAATTTAATACGCATCATCGTTAACATTTATTATAATGTGCATAAGTAGAGCAGTGATTACCATCATTAGCACCATCTAGCAGCTAATCCCAGATTTCACTTTTACTTTTTTTATTTCATTTTTCTTATTTGTTTAATATTTTCCACTCTTTGACTAAAGCCGGCCCCATACCATAAGCCGAAATATGAGTTTTAATTTAATTTAATTACTGTCCCAAAAAACAAATCAGGCTCAAAAAGAGTAAATATATCTTTATTTTAAATATACAAAAAATATTTTTATTTGTACAAAAAACAATTTTTATTTCTTATTTTTGTAATTTAATTTGTTTGTTGCAACGAAGACTAAAGACTAAAATCAACGAAGTGATTAACTATTGAAATTTTTAACCCTTTCATTCGTATTATGTGTTAGAAAACACCAAAACTTTTTTGCAGCCCTCAGAGGAATGAATGTTTTTGATACCCATAGGTACCTAAATCAAATAGATATAAGCGGAAAAATATCGGGGACAGGGATCTCGTCAATCAATCGTTGCCTACAATTTAGCGATTCCGGAAACAACAACGTTTGAAGTATTTATGAGATTTCGTTTGGATGTTTCGCGGAGTTACGGATTTTCAAAAATAATAATCACGAATGTGTGATATTTGCTGATTGTAGTCTTTACCGGGTGCTCGTATTTTACGCAAAAATACTTGTCCTGAAATATATTTCTGACCAATTAAAATTAAGATGAATATTAACAAACATATATTTTATGTGCTTCCTTATATCTTTATTGAAATGATTCCAGGTTTTTTTCAACTCATTTAAGTGCACTTTTGCAGCTAAAATTGAGTTTTAATGTACACCTATGTACTTTTCCACACTGAAAAATATATCAAGTGAAAGGATGAATTAGTATTGCCTAGTTTATTCCAGAAACAAAATTTTTAAAATAGTTCAAACAAACATTTTCTCCTTACGACGCGACGTTCCAAATAAGTCAAAATATGCATTAAAAAGTTATTTTTTCCTCTTTTGTTTATATTTTAATACATAAATAGTGATATTGATATTAAATATTACACCTAAATTTTATTTTAACAATTAACTAATTTAATTTGAAACGGGAAAATATGACGTATCGATTTATACTTTGGGCTTATCTATAGATATATTGATTAATAGTAGTTTATGAAACTGGTACATAAAAAGGTTATTGAAAACACGAGTGTCAGTTGACACAAGAAATGTAAACACGAATGTTTTAATGCCTAGTTATGTATAGTTTCATACACTACTTTATCTAAACTCATGCCTAACAGCCTGTTTTCATAATAGTCTTGATAAAATTTGTCTTAGCCATTTTTTATTTATCTTCTTAAAGCTCGTTCTAAAATTGTTCGTAATTTCCGTGTTTATTTCCAGAATGTCAGGTGGAGTCAAATTATCATCACCATCACTGCTGTTAGTAATTTTAGGGCAAAATAATACTTTCGGTTTGACCCATAAAACCACAGTAAATAATAATTTCCAACAGTCCACCACGCATGTATACGCGTTGCGCGCGCCGACTGCCATAGACAGAGCAGGCCGAAAATAAAATTAAATTGTGACCTCCTTTGTCACGCCGGAATATTATTAAATACCTGTTAGGAAATATTATATGATAACCTCATTGGTATTTGATATTAAACCTCAGACATGGCTGTTTCGGTTAAGTTCCCTCTGCCTTCGTAGTTAGTATCACATATACCTATATTGTAATCTCAGAAAAAGTTTTCTTACAGCATTTTGTTGTTCGGAGACCCATACTATAATTTTTTTTATTTTATTTTTAGAGACTCATGAGAAATGTGTATCATTATGCCAGTAGTTTTGAGTTCGTAATGAGGATTTTACGATGTGAGGTTAGATAATAGTACATTATATCATGATACAAGTGAGCTGCGTTGGACGTTACAGTCGAGGTGGGATTGCAGCCCGAGCCAAAAGCCAGAGTGCGATGAAGCCGAGAGTGTAATGTCTAATGCTCACGCGTTTCATGCGACATTTTTCAACACATTTGCTAGTGTTAAATCAAAACACGCGACAATTTTCTATGAAAAATGGCGGCGGAGATTTTGTTTATGCGCGCCACAGAACACAGGCGTGCGCAGATTGAAGTAGAGGCACTGGACGCACCCGCTAAATATAAAATATTAACAAACTGAATATTTATGTATTGACAACAAAGATTAGTTATATTTTTGATAAAAATAAATAATTTGATAAAATGAAATGATTATTTTTTATATTTTAACTGATACAATTTATTTATTCGCATAAACTTCACTATGTCTCAAGACATCAAAACTCTTTGCTAAGAAAAAAAACTGTATTGTAAAAAACACTATTACGATAATGTAAAGTAAAAAGCACGCATGTTTAATATGCTGTATTATGAATCATGACCCTAAAAACGTTGCAATAAAGCCCACTATATAATCAAGTGTGTTGAAAAATAATAAACGTAATTTAAATGTATAGGTATATTTAATTCGGTGTTTTTGTGTCGTCTCAAAAGCTTTCTTTTATGCAAGATGGATTACTATGGAGTAACGGGTAAATCTTTGGCATTGTTAATCAGTGATCGAATTCAAATTTTAGATATTATTAAAAGAGTAAAGTCATCTTGAGCATCTGTTCAAATGAGTGACTCACAGGGCTCCATATTGGAGCCCTATTGTTCTAGACTAGACTAGCTTTTGCCTGCGGCTCCGCCCGCGTGTTATTCGGTTTAACGACATGCTTTTTTCCGGGATAAAAAGTATCCTATGTGTTAAATTAGGGTAAAAGCTATATCCATTCTAAATTTCATCCAAATCCGTCCAGCCGTTTCAGCGTGAAAGAGTAACAAACATACACACACACACAAACTTTCGCATTTATAATATTAGTGTGAAGTGTGATAGATAAAATAGCCTTAAACCACAAACAATTAAAGCCCGCGCTAATTAGACACCCGATGTATGAAATTAGAAAGCCTTGTCTTATTTTTACCACAAACGATTGGTTCCGCGCTAATTAGACACTTGATTTTTCAATGATATTGATCTATCCTACAGGAACCATGCATTTTTCCGGGATGAGAAGTAGCCTATGTGTTAAGTTAGGGTATAAGATATACCCATGCTAAATTTCATCCAAATACGTTCATCCGTTTCAGCGTGAAAGAGTAACAAACATACACACACACATACACACACGCACGCACAAACTTTTGCATTTATAATATTAGTAGGATATGACCTTCCTTATTAAGAAAGGGACTTATCTGAGATAGTTCCATTCGCAAACAACATGGCACCCATTTTTAAAATAAATAAACATAAAGATATCCTTGATGACGTGAATGTAACTATATGATTATTGAATGGTTCACTGCAAATGATTTAGTTCTTAATGGAGTGAATACAAACTGTATAAAATTCACAGTACCAAAAGTATTTCAGGTAGATGCTGATTTACTTATGCAGGGCCCAAGTTAGAGTTCATAAACAAAACAAAGTACTAAGCCATTTCTATAGACTCTTGTCTTCAAGTGGTAGCGTATGCGGCTGAACTAAGACTACCACCCTCTGTGATAGACTTAGTTCAGCCGCATAAGCTAAGCTGTTAGACGAGTAATTAAAATTACTGACGAAGATGCTGCTAGGTTACCGCTCTTTACTTACTCTCACAGCATTGTGTAGTATGCATTGATATTGGGCTTAGTCTATGGTAATATCGTATGCTGATCTGGGGTAGAGCCGCGAACGACGATGCTAGGGACTATGGGGGTTTATTATTTTATTTTGGTTTTTTATCATCTCATCTGTCAAAAAAACGCGTGAAATGTAAGGACTATCATGTTGACAATTAAAAGTAGGTAATTTGTCTTGTAAAAGTCATTCATAACATAAATTATTACCTGAAATTCTCTCGAAATGGCTCGGCACTAAATACAGGGAGTATAGCTTCATCAAAATCTTCAGATTTTTTATTGAAACGACAACTGGAATTTACTAACAGCCTTCAAAAGTAAGATAACGGCAGCTAATAATATTTCTTGAGCTGAGCTTGACAATTCGACAAACCTTTTCCCGAGTTATTCGAATTTCCCGCCAAAAAATAAAACGTCAGTTTGACAATTCAACTGGTTTTTCCAAAAGTTAGACTTGCAAAAGTATGACCTCTTTCGTTAGACATGGGATAAGATTTTACAATAAACGAAATTTATAGGTGGTAGAGCTGATGCCGGGCTCGAATGTGGATGTCTTACTCGCAAATCTATTGTCGAAGTTATTCGGGGGAGAGTTATGACCGATGGATGGCGGTATATTCATCTCCGGCAGGGCCTTATATAAAACAGACTAGTGACGGGCAGCGGCGTCACTGGTGCAAGGGTTTTGGCACCGCGCTCACCAACCCGCCCGCCCAGCGTGTGTGAATATGGGCATTTCTTCCAGAAGGACCGCCAAGTGTGGTGAAATCCTGGAAAGGCCTATGTCCAGCAGTGGACAAAACAGGCTGATGGATGAATGGATGGATAGTTTGGGAAATAAGGGGGCCTCCCTCGGGGACATGCATTTTTTTGTAGTTTTTCAAAGATTTCTCGAAACCGGTGCCAGTAAATATAGTAAAAGTATATATTTATTTTTATAATCAGCTTTTTAATGTCATGAATTTAATACCTACCCATATTTTATTTTAATAAAATATTTTTTTATTTTTTATTTTTATTTTTTATATTTCTCATTTGTTATCAACTTTTTTCAAACTGCTATAAATTTTCTGTTATTGGTCAGTTATGGCGAATAATATAATAACAATTTTTATTCGATAAACTAGTTTCGGAAATAAGGTGGGGGGAGATGCATTTTTTGTGGTTTTTCAAAGATTTCTCGAAGTTGGTGGCAGTAAATAGAGTAAAAGTATTTATTTTTATTATGAGCTCTATAGTATCTAGATACAATTTGATACCAATTCTTTATTTTTAAGATTTTTTTCTCTCTCGATTTAATTGGAAATAGGTATTTTGAACTATATAATTTTTTTTTTAAATATTTATACGATATTTTGCAACCAAGTGAATGCTATTTTTGTGGCAAATTTCAAGTCTTTATCTTTAACGGTGCTAAAGTTATGAGGCTGTGACATATGGACGGACGGATAACGGAGTCTCACCATAAAGGTTCCTTTTATACCCTTTAGGCACCACGGAACCCTAAAAACACACAAACGATGTTGCAGGCAATAAACAGTTAATTCAAACGTACGTTAAATATAACAATTTGGTACGAAGGAAAAAGTAGCTACATACAACTGAAATGGACTTTAGTTATCCGTATTATTAGCAAAACCTTCGCTTGTACTTACTTATATTCTTGTACCAAATTGAATTGAAGGAATTCAAGGAACTTGTATATTAAATTACAGACTTTACTTTCTGTTTGTTGAATGTCGAAAAAACCTTACATTAAAAGACCCTCTTTCCTTTCCTAATAAAAATAAAATAGTGATATTGAAGGAACCATTTTATGTAAACCTGTGGTCCCAGTTTAACTTATTTAAATAGATTTCGTTTATTGATGAGTAGACGAAGCTACTAAAAAACTAAAAGTAAGAGTTAATTAGTTAGTTAATTAGCATTATGGATTATGTACAATGTACTAAGTTTGAAGTTTCGAAGCTTTTTATCTAGTTTTATTCGTATTTGCTTGTTTTTTTTTAACACAGCTCTGCTATTATATGCCACAGCTCGCAAAAATGGCAATGAATGAAAAGAAAGTTTATAAGACAAAATAAATATATACAATATTTTTTCTTCACTTAATATGGAACGAATAAAAAAATGTATGTAATGGTAACATGAGCAAGTAGGCGGAGCTTGAAGCGGTGGATTTTCACGGAGATGTGGGTAAATTGGACAACGTAGAGAGACGTAGAGCGGCCGCGGGAGAGGAAAGGGGGAGGGGTAGCGACGCGCGCACCATCTGCAGGCCAAACCGCCGCTCTTCTAGTTCGTTACATGCGAGCACTAACCTTTCAGCTCTAGGAACCTAGAACAAAGGAAACGCATGAAGCCACTTGCGGAAAAACCTTTTAGTTTAAAATTACGATTGTTATTTGTCATTTCCTATTAAGTACTAATATTTGTTGTCTAACACGACTATTTAAATAAATTCTCGACAGATAAGTACTATGGTTTTGCTCTAACAAAGTTTATATGCGATTATTTATGCTTATGAGATAATACTTCAAGTTTGTTGGACATATCAATTGTTGAAGGCTGGGAAGAACGTAAAGTATGATTGATACGGTCGCGATAATAAGGAGGATGAGGACGCCAGAGAACGGTGGCGGCAGGGGTGCGGAGAGAAACACCCCGCACCCCATGCCACCGCGCCTCCGCATCGCCCTCAGTCGCCCCTAAGTCTCAGGTTGGCACGCAGCATCCCTACATTTATCGTATTACAATTCACTCTAAATATCTTCTTTTATTTGGTCCCAATTGTTCGAAATGCTATCAAATAGCAGGGATTAAAGTAATGAACAAAGTGAACTCAATTTTGTAGAGAAAATGTGTCCAAAACTCGGTCTCCTGTTGCGGGCCGGTTTGTTATTGTTTTACATCGGGGTGTTGTCAGCACAACCTTTTGCAGTTGAAAAAATCGCTGTCGGTAAGTACAACTACGCTCTATGACATTGTTCATGCGGTTATTTATGTTTCAGTTCCGGTAAGTGTTTTCCAATAAGGGTTTTATTCTTTTGTAACGTTTTTATTTGATACTTTGAACCAAACATTTTAATTTGTATTTTTCCGTGACAATTTTAAAATGTCGAATAAAACGTATAACAGAAATACCTAGTTATTTTGAAGCAAAACAGCTTTTTAAAACTTTGTAGTGTTTTGTTTCCCTCTCACTCTGACACATAGTCATCCTTGTCTAGTGTGTACTTATCGTATCGATTTTCTCTTTCATTTTCATTATCGCTATCCCATTTTGTCATTGTTTTACTTATCATCAGTACAACAAAACGTAAGTATACCTGCTTATAATTTTGTAACATATTTGTTAAATCGGCTAGATTCTAAACTAGTTTTCATTTTATACGTAATTTTACGCATTTCTAGGATTTTTTTAGAGTTTACAAAATAATATTATCTGTATGTTGACTTTACGCAATTTCTTATAACGGTTTGTAAATTGCTCGTTAATTTAAAATATTACAAAAGAATATTCAATACAAACATTAGTTTAGAATCATTGTGGTAAAATAGGGATGGACTGTTTATGTTCGAATAATGTCTTTGTTGTAAAACATATTTTTATGTTTTTATGAAACTCGCCCGAAGAAATGTTTTAACACCCGAGAGAGATAATTGTTTGCGACCACTAGACGTGACCAATGAGGTGATTGAGGCGTGCAGACGGGGCTTATGAGGTGACAAAAGCCTCACCTATTAAACACTAGCTTTTGCCCATGGCCTCGCCCGCTTTGAAGTTTCTCTCAATCAACATACCTTTTATTTGTAAGATAATTATTATTTATCGCTAGTTTTCGCTAAGGTGGTTATTTGAATACCATAGTCACTACGATGAAGATAAAAAAAACTGCATCCAAATCTGTTTATTGGTTTTCATTTTAAAACAGGGCACACATACAAAATTTTAGAATTTTTGTCTGTTTGTCTCACAATCATTACAAAACTAAAAGCCCAATTCATTTACAATTTCAAAAAAGTTATCAATGTACAGACACGACTTATTTATTACTTTATTGTTAAATTAACTACCAATACTTAGCATAATAGACAAAAAACACGGCTTACGTTTTGTGAATATGAGAAGTTAAATGATAAAGGCAATTTTATAATTACGTATGAAAGAAATAAGAATGTTCCAGTGGTTGAGGGCAAAAGAAAAGATAGATGAAAGAAAATTATGCCAAAAAATATATGAAATTTGAAGATAAAACTTTTTTTGGAAAAAAAAGTTGAATTAGGGTTATTTAAGGAGTTTTTTTGCAGTTATAGGAAATGTTCGTGATATTTAAAAAAATAGTACACGTAGAATAACTTATTTACGCAGAAGGCGTTAATTTACTTTAATTTGATAAAAGGATTTTCATTAAAGAAAATTGTCGGACTATTCCAAATGCAAAACATTTTACGTTCAAATAAAAACAGTGGAAAAGTTCGTCACATATGCAGAACATCAAGCGCTGCAGGATTTCTCTGCTGGTTGATCAATCACATCCACCTAAACCCTCGAGCGCTAGATATGCAGAATGTGCGTATTGTTTTGGCTGTAATGCCATAAGATTTTTAGGGCGGCCTAACAGTACAAACATGGAGCTGTAGAAAATCTACTGATATCACTGACATTATATCGCATAGAATTTATGACACAATAAACAAAAGTCAGTATGTCAGTTGTTGTATATACTCGTATATATGTATACTACTCGTATAATGTATAGCATCGTTTTAATACTTCATTGTCACTGTGACCCGAATGGCCTGAACTATATCTCAAAATAATTTGTTTTAAGAAGCTTATAGTATTTATTTATTTCTATTTTATTTATTTCCCAAGCTCGTACGGAACTAACTGAACACGGTGTGAGGGGCAAGCTAACGCGAGAAAACATTCATGTTTTGAAAAAACTCGAGAATGGTTTTGGTGGTTTCTATGATTTCAGAAGAAATATCCAAAAATCGAAATGAAACAAAAATATTTCTTCGTTTCCAAGATGATTGTGACTATGAACCCCAGAAGCATACATCTGCTCGACAATGTTCAATAGAGAATATGCATGTCGTTTAAATAAGTAATATATTGCGTTTTTTGTATTCTGTTTACTTAGTAGAATTTATGATGACCATGGAAACTATTTTATTTTATAGTTTTATAATTATTTCCATTAAAAAAATACAACATTTTGATGAAATGAAACGCAAATGCAAAACGCATCACCATTGGCTACTGCCTTCATCATAAAATGTTAAGTTCAAAATTAATAAATGTAAAATATACCCTCAAATCTTTTGTAATAGGTTGTTTTAATAAAAAATAATGAAAAAAAACCGGCCACTCGCCATACACCGCAAGCAGTATCATGTGACGTCACATGATGCACGCTAAAATGGCAGCCGTTTGAATTGTAGAAGATTATTATGAAACTTATTTTGATTTTATAACTATGAAATATGGATAATTATTTGTAAATTCTTATTCATAGCCCTTATTTGATCACATATTAACGATTTATGCATAAAAAAATTTACATGCATATTCTTTAATACATATCATGCAACCTCAACGTAAAGTAAAGCATTATATCATAAGGGATATAAAGTTGTATGAAACTCGCTAGAGAATAAAGTGATTTGAATTTGGAACATCAAATTCGTGTGGAAACTTGTGGAAAACTTAAGTAAAAAAATGTTTATATGGCATTGTAAAGAGGTTTGTTCGAAAATCGATCTGGCCACCAGAATAAAAAAGCAGAATAAAAAAGGTGCATTTACAAAGAATGTGAAAAAAGACGGTGTTTGGTGCTGTGATTGTCAGGGAATTTTATTGCAATACCTATCATGTTGATAAAAAAATGTCGAGCGATAGTGATTCTACTCCAGAGTTTATTAAAACAGACGCTTTAGAGATTTTTGATAATATACTACCGAAAAAATCAAAACACATAAGTAAACGCATATGACGGAAATACTTAACTTATGGAGCCCTGGCTTTTTATTGTCTCGCAGAAGGTGTGAAAAGTAGAGTATGCTCCTCTGGAATTGAGCCTGCCTTCGTCTTGGGCAGCAAGGACCCCTCGCTTCACTCAGGACTCTACACAACTCCCTTGCTACGCTCGAGAGTTAACCCTAGAGTCCTTCGTTACGCTCAGGGTTCAATATACCACCCGCAACATAAGAAACTTGCCTTTGTGCATAATCTACTATTAATACCCCCCCTTTTTTAAGCAACTTCAATCCGCTGTAATGCGAAAACGCAGCGACATAGGACCTTAACTGAGTGGACCAAATCGATTCGTACTGATCTAAACTGCAATCCATCTCGACGTGAAACTCCTGCAAATCATATACCGAAATGCTCGCCAGCTCCCTAACTATAAGGAAATTATCAGTTTGGCGATCACGTAATTTCCGGAGGATTATATAATCCGCTTTAAATTTGTTGTGTAGGATCATTTACACAGTAATGCATAAAATAACACAACTTTTTTAGAACAGCATACTTCACATTAAACATCATTATAAATTATTCTGATACACAGAGGTCAGCATTATTTATTTAATATTTTTTATTCAATAAAAAAAAAGAATCATAAGTAGAGCGTTTGGGAACGGTAACCGTTATCGTCGCAAACACCTTATGAAGAAAACTATCTTAGTTCCAGAAGTTCACGTCTTAGTTGCGATCTATCAGATACTTTGGTACTAAATAAGCGAAAGCTGTATACAGGCCATACAGGCAGTGCCGAGCACAAAACAATTAAGCTAACAAAAGAAGTATGCATTGCGTACTACCATTGACAAAATGAATTTGTAAGAAGACAAAAAAACTTTACTTACACTGAGAGAATATATTAAGAAGAATATAGGATAAATAACTAAGAATTGTCTTTCAAGCTTTCAATGTAACTGTTTAAGCTTCAGTAGAAACCAATTCAATTTATATTTATTGTGCAAGTGTATTTAATTTCTAACCCAAGCAATGATAATAAAATATAGGTATAATTGAAAAGCAATAACTAGTGGTTGCAGTGCCTGGATGATAAATACATATTTTTCTTTGATTTAAACCCATAAATTCAGTATCGGAATACCGCTGCATACGAATCTATAGGAAGCTTATACATAGGTACGAATGTGCTCACAGATCAATAAATTTATTGTGAATACGGATTCTGCATACTATTCCTATAGAGATATAAAATATGACTACACAATAACGCATGGTAGCACGTATTGTGATATTTGCAATCGTCAAAGAATTTAGTTGTTCACAATGTTATGGCTGCTGGGTAGTTTATTGTGTTACTTCGATTTAAATTGGTTTAAAAGCACGTGTGTGTGTTTTTTATATCAATGATTCTTTTGGATTATTTGCAGTGGTTTGGAGTTATCTAGGTATGGTTTTTTCCCAAGGAACAGCCACTGACATTGGCTAGTTAATATACTAGTGGTGATAATTTATTTAAAACTGTACGTACATTTAACGTATTTAGGAGCCAACTTTGCTGAGAAATATTTTCCAGCATCACTCAGTTGGTAATTCCGCCTCCATACAACATCTCCGATGTCAAATACGTCTTTACGACGTGTGTTATAATATTTGGCGTTTTTCTCATATAACATTTAGTAACGGCCATGTGGTATCGAGACTCCACACAGCCATAGTAAATATAGAATAGTAGAACAACTCCCGCGCCGGGCGAGGCTTAAATGTTTACTGCTGCAGGGTCGTCAATTTATCACCTATCTGTTTTGTAGCGCGGCGTATGTAAGCGCAACTGCGGAGCGCAGCCAACCCTATTCACACCGCCAGAAACCGTCTGAGATATTGTCGTAGTGTGCGTGCTGTGGTTCGTACGTGCAGGCTTGCAGTGGCTCGCACACATATAAGCCGCGCGGGCGACATCTCTGTGAAGATAGCTTACTATTCTGTTTTTACTATGACACAGCCTAGTTGGACAGCTTCACTCAGGGTTAGATCCAGGTGATCTTCTCCAGAATCATCACACCAATAACCTGGGGCCAGCAAGTCTTCACGGGCATTATCATTATAATAAAGACGAATACTGATATTAGCTGACTCGGGAAAGCGTAGGGCGCATTGTTGCGTCATACCAATACAAGCTCGGATAAGCTTTGTTGTTTGATCCTGGACATATGTAAATTTCAGGCTTTGTTTCTTATTTTTCCTGTTCTTGTTGTGAATTGTCGTTGCCGTCTCTTCAGAGCAGTATGCGTTCTCAAATATATAGTACTCTATTAGATTCTCTTGTTTGCATTTATCTACATAAATGCCTAGGGCTAACTGATGAAGATACTTTTCATCCAAGGCATCAAAAGCCACTATAAGTGCAATACCATGAAACCGTGCCAGCTCATCCAGTTGAGGGTTCCCAAGGATTTTCTAAGGGTGCGAAGTGGCTGACTATTCGTTATAGAAAGTAGTAGGACAAACCTTCACCAGAAGACTCCCCTAACACGGGCGCTACAACTGCTCAACAAGATCCACGATCACACAGACCTTTTCTCTGCTCTCTAGGTGATATCACAAGAGCAGCATTATATCTTATTTGTTATATTTAAATTTATTGCTTCTGTTATGTTTTGTGTTGGTAATTTTGTGAAAATGCAAATTCTTGTGTTTCTTTTGTATCACGTTGTGTGGTAACTTATATATTGTTGATTTTACTGCACTATTGAATTGGCCTGGCTGTTAAGATAGTGTAATGTAGTTAAATAAAATAAAGATATTTATGAATAAAAATATTATAGGTTCATATACTAGGGAGGAACAAAAAGTAGTGACAATGACGTTTATACTCGTTGGTAAGAAAAAAAAATATGGGCAGGCAGAGCTCAGATATTTGTAATATTAATAAAGAATAAAATCTTCAATTCTCATTTGTTTTTTTTTCGAATGTAGTCATGTTTGCTTCGTTTCGGAACGTGTTCTCAAAAATGGAGAAAAACGAAGTGCGAGCCGTTAACAAATATCTCTGTTTAAAAAAATTGACGACGCAAGAGATTCACTGCGATTTGGAGGCAGCATTAGGAGAGTCTGCTCTGCCGTATTCCACTGTCGTAAGGTGGGCTTCTCAATTTCGAGTAGGGAGAACGAGCACGGAAGACGAACATCGTTGCGGCCGTCCATTGACGTCTGTCACCCAAGAAAATGTTGTGAAAGTCGAGAAAATTGTATTGAGCGATCGAAGGGTTACCTTAATTCAAGAAACGGGCATTTCATATGGAAGTATTCAATCCATATTGAAATTGTTGAATATGAAAAAAGTCTCCGCAAGATGGGTGCCGAGAATGTTAACCGACAGTCAGAAACAAAATCAACTTGACATTTCGAAAAAATTGTTAGACTAGTTTCAAGAAAATTCTGAAAATTTTTTGTCTCGTTTCGTTACAATAGACGAAACACGGGTCTATCATTTTGATACCGAGACAAAACAGTAATTTTCGCAATGGAAACGGCATATCAGAAGGGATATTGTTAATTGATTACCTGGAGCGTAGAACCACTATTACTGGCCAATGTATTGCAGCTTTAATTCCCAAGTTTAGGAATGCCATCAAAGAGAAAAGAAGAGGGAAAATTCGAAGGGGCGTGGTATTGACAACGCACCCGCGCACAGCTTGGCGGTTTCAATCGCTGCCATTCAGCAAGCTGGCTTATTCACCAAGCTAGTTTATTCACCAGATCTGGCGTTTAGCCATTTTCATCTGTTCCCCAAAATGAAATAATACTTGAGGGGAAACAGGTACGAAGACGATAACGAAGTGATGGTTGCCGTGGAGAGCTTTTTGCAGGACCAAGACAAAACTTCTTTTTTGCAAAGGTTTATTGCCTTGGAATAGCGCTGAACTCGGTGTGTAGAGAGACTCGGAGACTATGTAGAAAAATAAAATATCAAGTTATCAATAGTTATTTTATTCTATCTCATTCTTACTACTTTTTGATCCCTCCATAGTTTTTTTTATAATCAGGTTTTTGATCAAGAACCAGGAGGTGACAAAATTATGATATACCAGGCCCCTCAGAAAGTATTGCGAAAAAAAGTTTTTATATATGGGAGACTGGCCAGTTATAATGTTTTTCAAAAATATCATTATTTATAAGTAAAAATAGGTATGTTCTTATTCCAAATTTTCCCTCCAGATTTTTTGCGAGCTAATTCAAAGCATTGTGTCTCGCTGAAATATGGATCTGTGCCGGAAAAATTTTGGAGCTATGATTTTTTACGATTTCAAGTGTCGCCTGAAACCGGATGAATCGTACGATAGACTACAAATGGCATTCATAGATGAAGGCCCTTCCAAAGCAACCGTGTGTTGTTGGTATAACGAATACAAGCGCAGTCGACCAACTTTGGGGGATGAAGAAAGAAGCGGTCGCCCATTGACGGCTGTTACCGAAGATAACGTGCTGGCAGTGAAAAATTTAATCCAAAACAATAGATGAATTACATATCAGGAGATTCAACACATATTGAAGATTGGATCGGGAAACGTTCACGAGATTCTACATAGACATCTTCGCATGAGGAGTATCACGCTGGGCGCCGCACAACCTCACCGAAGCTCAGAAGCAGGCCCGGGTGGAATGGTGCCGTGATATGCTAAACAAATTTGAAGCAGGCTCGTCTCGGCGTGTTTACGACATCGTTACAGGTGATGAGTCCTGGATTTATTAATACAACCCAGAAACCAAGCGCCAGTCGACTGTTTGGGTGTTTCAAAATGAAACAACGCCTACCAAAGTGACACGATCTAGAAGCGAGGGGAAGATTTTGATCGCTAGCTTTTTTAATATGTCTGGCCACTTGGTATCAATTCCCTTACGGGATCAAAGAAGCATCAATGCTGAATGGTATACTACCAAATGTTTTCCAGAAGTTTTCTCTGTTGTTAGCAACAATTAAGCGACCAAACACAGGGCGCCGCGGGCTACTCCTCCACCACGACAATGCACCACAACGCACACCGCACTCAAAACGAGGGACTTCTTGGACAGCACGCCAGGCAAACTCCTGGGTCACCCTCCTTCCAGCCCTGATCTAGCACCGTGTGACTTCTTTTTATTTCCAAAAATTAAAAATCAGCTCAAAAGAATACAATTTTCGTTGCCGGAAGGTGCGCTGGCTGCGTTCGAGCAGGCTGTAAACGAGGTGTCTGCGGTGGACTGGAAAAAATGTTTTGATGGTTTATACGCATGAAACTTTGTATAGAGGCTGGTAGAGAGTACTTTGAAAAGATTTAAAAAAAATTACTTATAGAACAATTTTTTTAAGTTTCGCAGATCTTTCTGTGTGTCCCATGTATTTACATTATGTATTACAATGAGTTAAAATTTGGGTCCGGAACTCAGAGGGTGCCGAAATGTTGTTCAGGCGCAATAATTTTAGTGTAAAAATATTCTAAGATAAAACACTGAAATGACTGTAGATAGTCCCTCGTCCGATATTGGGAGAGAAGTTAAAAGCCTAAAATCCACTGCTATCCCGCCATTGCTCAAAGACGACGGTTTCTCCACAAACGACGTCCAAGAACACTCTGGCGAAGAGATTCTGGCAAAATTCTGTCATTGCATATGCTGCTTAGCTTATACTGGGCAAGTCCAGAAGTATCTGTAGATGAAGAAGACGAAAACTGCACGCCACTCTTTAACAGCCGTGCTACTTCGTGTTCAAATATTATACCTGTAACGCTCTAGGGAATTTGGAATAACCTAATAAATATCAAATATTGTAAGACATAAGATTTTATTTCCGACTCCTTGATAAAAAATCTGCCCCCAAAATGTATGATCCCTCTTACCAAAATTCTTAACACTTGTCTTCGCATTGAGTACTATCCTTCATCATATAAAATAGCAAAATATGACGACATTTTTGTAAGCTATCGGCTATGTCTGCTATTGGAAAGCTATTCAAACACTAGTTTCTCTCGGACCTGTGACAAGCACCTCATAAATGAACAGGTCGGCTTTCGCAGTGATCACTCTACGGTCCAACAGCTTGTCGCTGAATATATTGCTTATGTATAACATTAAAAACGTTCGACAGGAATGTTTTGAATTACTGAATAGACACTTAATTGTACACACAAGAATAAAGAAAACTCAGTAACGAAAACACAGTATTGTACATAGGCGGGCTTATTACAAAAAGTAATTTTAAGTTGCTAAGTTTCTTGCCCTTATTGCTGAGTTTCTTGCCCTTCTTCTTAGTAATACTAATCGAATGGTGTGGATGGTTAGGCATTATTTTTATTTATGGTTTACTTAGTTAATGTTTCAACACATTTGTTCATTGCATTATGTATATATAATATTTTTATTCTTATATTTATCTATTTTATGCAGGTTAACTTTATTACATTTTAGTAGCCCAACCTAAATATTTTTGTGTATATTACCTGTATTTATATATCAACTTATTTGTTCATTGCATTATGTACATATAAAAGTTTTATTCCTAGATTTCTCTTTTTTATGCAGGTGTATAATTTTACATTTAAAAAAATATAAGGAATATTTTTGCCTAGTGTATTTAACGATAAAATATTTTTCCACCGCATCGCAACTTTGTACCGCTGCCACACTAGCAGGAAGCTATTTTCATATGATCATAACACGATCATAATGATTATGACACTATAATTAGAAGAAATTTTGGGTATAAGAAAAAAAATTATCTCCCGCTTTGTAAATATGAGTAAGTCCATCGCCGTTTCTTCATACCTACGTAACTTAATTATTTAGTACTCTCACTATTTAAAAATAAATTCTGGCAATAATCGTAGCAAGAAAAAAGGAAACTTCTTCAGTACCACTTGAAACTTTAACACAATAATTGAAGAAAGTTTGTAGAACTTTTCTCTTCCTATATTTTCTTTTTCATGGTGTGAACCTGTTTAAGTTGGTTTTATAAGTATTAGACTTTTTGCATTCGAGAAGATGGTTCTTGCTTTTAGATGGGGTTGTATGTAGCAAACTATATGAGCAAGTTGGATTCTCTTGCTATTGTCCAGTACGAGTACTAAATTATAAAATAATTACTTTTGAAGTTATAAATAAGTCCAATGATTTTAACCTTGAACAGTTCTTTGCCTTTCCTTTTTTCCACAAAATATACTACGTAAGACGTGTCTTAGGAGTATCGCTGTCCTACAATTTCTCAATAATTTAACAAGTTGGGAATTTAGAATTCCTGTTTAAATATATTATTTTCAATTAACAGACACTGAAAACGCTGATTCATAATATACACTTGCGAGCTTAAACTGGAATCACCTAAACGGGGGTTGTTCAAAACCATTTTAACAATTTTCATGCAATAAAATTATAGAATGTGGTATATCATTTGTAAGGTAATTTTATTGGCTTTCAACCTCTTTTAATATCATAACCAAAACTTATTCAGGTTACATCATGGAACGTAAAAACAAAAATCATTAATTTTTTAAACAAAACAAAATATGGTTTGGAAGACCAGAAACCCTATAGAAAAGGGCTGTAAGAAAAAAATTTCATTAGTCCAATAATTCACGCCGCTGGAAACACAGAAAGTAAAGAAAATGGAAACCACACCTGCAGAAGCCACTCAAATCGTCATCCTAATCCCGCATGGATTGCCTCAGCGTGCTATCACTCATCTACTTCATCTGAGTCAGTCTTGTGGCTCAAAAGTATACAAGAGGTTCAGGGAGACTGCAAACTTAGTGCGAAGAACCGAGTCTTGTTCTTGGACGAAACCAGAATGTGTCTGCATGGTAGTGACCGTCAACGAAGAATTTACAGGAGACCGGGGGAGGGATTTGCACAATGCTGTTTCGCAAAAACCGTGGCATACGGGGGTGGGTCCTGTATGATGTAGGCGGTGATTTTTATCGAAGCAAAAACGGAGCTCATATTCGTACCCGGTGAAAGTCGGGGGGGGGGGGGTGCTAACTGCAGAAAGATACATCAACAACATTCTGCTAGGCCATGTGCTTCCCTACGCCAGTTTTATTGGCCAATATGTCCTGTTAATGTACGATAATGCCCGCTACCACACCGCTGCAGAGACAAGACAGTACCTGGAAGAAGTCGGGATTCCCACACTAGACTGGCCAGCCTTTAGCCCTGACTTGAATTCAATTGAACATTTGTAGGATGAGTCGAAAAGGCAGGTAAAAAGAAGATGGCCAGCTCCAGCGTCGATGGAGGACCTAAAAAGTGCTTTAGTCGAAGAGTGGCAGGAAATCCCACAAGATTCCATCAGGAAACTCGTCCGGTCAATGACAAAACCAATTGGGAGCAGTCATTAGAGCCAGGGGGGTAAGACAAAATATTCAGGGGAAGAATATAAAATTGGAAATAAAATTTTAATATCTTTTCATTTTCTTCTATTCGTTTTAAACGACAAGTTCAGGAAGACAATTCACGTGGGTGGTCTGCCGCTGAACTCGGGCAAAGAGGTTGAACTACATTTAGTAGAAGATATGCTCAAGTCCGTGGCGGGATACATCACAGATCTGCTTCCCCATTACAGAATAATGTTCTACAATGGGCAACTAGACATCATCGTCGGCTTTGCTTTCACTGATAACTTTATTCGGAAGTTGGACTATCATTTTGTGAAGGAGCCTCACTCCTGCAGAAAGATATGGAGGGTCGGTGAGGAAATAGCGGGATACTATAGAGTAATGGGGAATTTGACCCAAGTATTAGTAAGGAATGCGGGACACATGGTACCTAGAGATCAGCCTGCATGGGCCGAGCAATTGCTTAATCGTTTTGTGGAGCAAGAATTTCATTAGATATTTACTAATTCTTTTTTAAAACTTTAAATTAAGATTTGTAATCGTTTTTTCATTTTTTGTTTTGCTTGTAATATTTATAATTATTTTTTGTGATTCGTGATATAGTAGATACGAGTGCATAAAACGAGCCATATTACCGAAATATTTAGCTACCTGAGCCTTGGCGAATAATATGGCTCGTTTGTAGCCGAGTTCAACACTCTGCTTTTTACTTCGATTGCGAGGAAATGAAACTGTGTTATTGTTGGCAAATATTTATTTAATTAAAATTTAACGTAAAATTTTGTCAATTTTGTGTTTAATGTAATTGTCTTTCCTGGCATATTCACGGTATTTGTTTGGATTTGGGACGATGTAGACGGTAGATTGTGTAATGAAGATGGCTCCAAAGTCACGGGGTCTTCATTCGATGGCTGTGAACTTCATTTAAATATGCAATCGCTGGATGTAGAAGGGCCAGGTTCTCTCTCCAGTGTGATATGATCTGTAATCTTGCACTTATTCTCCACGGAATCCTCTATATATCCCTCTGCCACCTGGTCCGACTTCCAGCCCCCTTGTCGCTTTAATATAGTTAAGTTTGCTCCTGAATGAGCTAAGAAGGTGGCTGATGTTCTTCGGAAAATTTTCGGAAGCAATGACCCGTGTAGTTTTCAAGGTTTTCTAAATTTAGAAAATTTACAATTTCTTTAGGTAATGCTGCAAATTTATTTCGTCCTATAACTTGTTTTGTGCATTTTCCACTTTGAAAATTCAGGAAGAATCTATTTGTTGATACACTTTGAGGACGTAGAGCTTGGTATTTTGACGACGAATGTATGCTCATTGTTTGTTTTTCTGTTCGGTATGTTTATTGCTTGTAATTGTGTGTCCGTCTTGACGTCATTCACAGTAATATTGGCAAGTTCTATACCTCGGCATGCACCGCTTATGCCAAATATGAGCGCCACGTACAACAAAAAGAGTAAATTGTAATAAATAAATAACATTTCATAATTTCGACCATATGTAAATAATTGTAATCGTATATGCGTTCTTAGATGTATTTTGAGATCTTAAGTTAAAACTGTTTTTTATTTTAGTGTATATAAATAGATAGATTGTGAATAATATTGTAAATAATTAATATAAATAGAGCTTTACGTACTTTTGTGGCCAAATATCTTTCTTCGGGTGCGGTATTTAAAAAGGTTTTCACCTGGTTCGCTGTTAGGAACCTGGATTTCTTGCTTTTATGCCCACTGGAAAGCCTTTTTAACAAAAATGTCAGCTTCGTATAAGTCTTTATATCAATGTCGTGTTTCATCTTTACTATAGCCTTTAGCATAGAATATACACTCCAAGGTGTAATCGGCTGTAATTTCGTTGACAATTCATCAAAATACGTAAAAAAAATATTTCCGAGAACGTATTTACCTTATTTTCTGCTTCTCCAATCAATACATGAAATTTTCATAACTTTTAAGTTAAACTTGCTTAGATTTTGGCGGCAATATCTGCTGAACAACTTTCTTTGCGTTTCTTTACATTAATGTGTTAGAAGTAAGCATTATTTTATCATCACTTGATGACATATATTATTTAACTTTCAGTCATATTTATTGCAAATTTAAATAATCAAAGAACTAAATATGTACTGCTGAGAAAAAATAAACAGCTGTTTCCCGCCACTACTTTTATTTTAAATTCTGCCACCGACTGGGAATGCAAACGTAACTATGCCCACACAGCTATGTGTAAATAACGTAAATAAATAATTATTTACATGCATGTCTGCGTTTTATTTATTTTATATATTATCATATTTGTTTAAGTCACTGTAAATCCTTCTGAGCATCGTCTGAAGAGTCCGTGTTCATTGCTGTCCTGTCAGTTCGCGCTAAAATGATAGGTTTCAAATTTTATTTTTAATTTCTTTGTTTATTAACGTGTTAAGAAACTATGTTGTTTTTAAAATATACTTAAAATGTTCGCAAAAAACAACGTCTGAATTTTCTATAGTTTCAAAATATACTGTCATCAAACTATTTAGATACAAAATATTTTGTTCGCCTCTAGTTTTCATGTAGATATTGCTTTTTAATCTCGAAAGTTTACATGGAGTTGAGCTCCGTTGTTGAGAAGAACCTGAAGTCAGAGTATTTCATCGAGGCTTTAGAAACTTCTTTATTAAATTCAGCTATTAATAGTTTTCTAAGCTTCCTATGAGAGAAAATGCCTGAGTATTATGGAATTAGAAATATGTAATTCAGGAAAAAAATGTTTAATGAATATATTTATTGGTAAAACTATATTAAAGCTTATGCTAGTAACACCACGAAAACCATGACGGTTTGTCTAATGACTTTCCCTTAAAAATTTCCGCAATTTAACGTTTTCATTCCAATTTACGGTATATATTATTAGATAGAGTGCATTATAAACTAGAAAAAATCAATTAGAAACAAATCTCAAGTCATAAATTTGAAAAAATTCCTCGGTCCACGGTTCGAACCTGTGACCTCTTATTATCAAGACTAGCTATAAAAACATAACCTTAGTTAATGAGAACAATGAATTTCTTAACTTTCTGAAGCAACACATATTGTAGTGACGACAGCGCCATCTGTTTCCTGAGAACAAGGCGTGAAATCACATAACGCCCTAGTGGGTGTACGGTATGCGCCTTACGAGCTGATTAGATCGAGATTATGTTTTATTGCGAAATTCATCGCTTTGGAATACTCTAGATATTATTATTAGGGTGCCTTATAAACTAGAAAATATCAATAAGAAACAAATATAAAGACAAGAATTTGAAACAATAAATCCTTGGACCAGGATTTGAACATGAGGCGACTAGCACTCGCTCACGGCGCCAACACCCGCAGTTGCTGCGCCACCCACGCTCTCGCACTAATTACTTTGCTTTTCTCCCCTTAATCTCTGTAAAATTTGTAAAACACCCACCCTCTAGACACTTAAATACAAAAACACACCTCCTACTTTTCACACACACACCACACGTAATACCCCCCCACACACATACCCATTTCCTTATGCACACCTCCCTCCCCCTTCTTATCGTTCTACTTACTTCGTGTTTTTAAGTTATAATTTTTTTTTAATGTTGATTTTTTTCTATCCAATTATATTCTGTTTTTAAGACATTTTTTTTTCAATTCCTTTTTTATGTAAATGTAACGCTCATTTAGTTTCGTTATTGGCGTTACCAAAATTGTTAATTTCAACAAAATTTTATAGTGGAATGTGTGCTGTAAAACTAAAATGTTTTTATTAGCTATATTGCAAAGCAGGGATTCAACGAGTTACAAAGGTACCTTCCAATCTCTTTACTCTTTATGAATAGCAAAACAATGAAACTAAAATATATATTGAAAATTTTGCTACTGCTCGGAATGGAGAAATGTACCGAAAGAAGTTGATTATTTGTAATAGTCAGCTATAAACCAAAAAAAATAATAGATATAACGTCACGACCTGAATCCCCGAAAGAAATGCAAGTCACAGTCCAAACTCAGTACACCCACGTTTCAACGACGATTATTAGGTCCCAGCGTGATTGGTGGTAAGCCCTATCGTCGTACTTCGGGCACAAATACACGCTTCTTAGGGTATGCAGGTTTCCTCATGATGTTTTCTTTCACCGTTCAGCAAGTGGTAAGTAAGAACCAATACTATGCACATAAATTCCGAAAAACTCATTGGTGCATGCCCGACCGGGGATCGAACCTGGGTCTCATGATTAAGAGGCCAGAGTTCTACCCCTGAGCTACCATCAAAATAGTTATGTCACGTGACCATATGAAGTAACTTATGAGACGCAAAAGATTACACGGTTTGTGAAATTAATAATTTTACTCATTTTATTTAAATTTGGTCTCGTTTTAAAACATTGGGCCATAGTTCGGAAATGGTGCGCAAATCTGCATTTTGTTATAGAAAAAAACCGGCCAAGTGCACGTCGGGCCACGCGCAGTGTAGGGCTCCGTAGTTGCCCGTCACAATATGTTGGTCGACTATTACTCATTAACTAGTAAAGCTTACTTAGCTTTGATAATTTTCCTTTGGACGCCTTTTTCACATATCCGAAAGCAACCGTTTAGCTGGCAATTTAAAGCTCAATATTTCGCAAACGGATCTCTGAGTCGAAAAATGTTTTTTTTTTTTCAGGACTTGTCCAACGACTTCAGACAATAAGGAGTAGACCCGTTGGCGTTTTTCATATTTATACCCATGCCAAATTACAGATTTCTAGCATTAAGAGTCTCTGAGCTAAGTCGCGGAAAGGCAGACAGACGGGCGGGCTTGGTGAAACTATAAGGGTGCCTTGTTGTCTACGAAACCCTAAAAATGGCAACGACTCTGGAGATTAACAAATTTCTCCTAGCAGCACTTGTCGCAATTAGTTACTAAACATCAAGCACATCAGATTATTTATTTTAATGATCACAGTATACAAGACTAGTTAACTGAAAACGACACTTTCGCAGACGGTAGCACGTCGAAAATTTAAATTTCCTGGATAGAGCACATGAGTAGTTACTACGTGACTTTACGAGAGGAGCAAGGATTTTCACATTTTAACTTGCAAAACAGTCATTTATATGACATATAAAATGAAATAACGTGAAACATTCTCATGTAAGTCCTTGGCATGGATCCAGGGACCACAACGCGCCCATCAAAGAAAGAAACGAAAAACGAATCCTTCTAACAACAATTCCATTTCATTTCACACGAGGGCGGCGTTGTTAACGATTGATTATGTTTTTTTGCCATTATCTTTGTACGTATACGTAATTGTAATACGTACATACTCGCGCCTGTCTCCCAAAGGAGTAGGCAAAGACCATCTGCTACGATCCTGGTACACCTCTTCCGCCTCTTCCACATCCATCAAACTAGTTATACAAGCTCTTCAATTCCAGATACTTTTGACTTTGCTCTTCCTCATTATGTCATCTAAGTATATTGTCAGAATACGTCGTTTTATGGCGACCCAGTCGAGCTTAATCTTCCACTTACGCAACATAAATTTCTTCAAATATAAATTCTCATATAATGATCTCAATCTCAATAATAATACTCATGTTTATTTATTGTGTAATATATACTTAACACTTAAACACACAAAAGTAGTATAATCCCTATTATACCGACTTTGCCTACCTAGTATGCTAAAACACATAAGGTGGATCGGCTTCCGGATGCTTGTGCTCATTTCTAACATGATCACCTATTTTTGTAATTTTAATATGCATAAGTACTACATTCGTGACTACCCGTTTTTCTTCTTTTAGAGTTTCGTGAGCAGAGGCGTGAAGAGGCCAGTGAGATCACTTTGCAATTTTGATTGTGCTCATCGTAGCCAAACTGCAGACAACTACTGGCAAGTTTCATAGATATTGAAAACATTCGGTATTTAAATAAAGCGAAAAGTGAGCTGCAGGTTAGCAATTTTAATCAAGCAAAACAGAATGCACATCATAAAACGATAGACATAGATAAGAAAAACATTACTTAATCAGCAACAAAGAGAATTTAGAATAACTTTACCCAAGTGCCGAGACTTCCTAGGAATTCAAATAATTATCAGAATATTTTATTAAAATAAAGGTCATAAATACTGTAAGGCTAAAACGTGAATACTCATAGGACGCTATGGCTCATCTCGTACTTAATTTTGAACTTTTCAACAAAATGTTTCCGAATTCTTGTAAGACATTTGCCAGAAATGTCTTTTGAATTGTGTAATTAAGCTTATGCTAGTCTACATGGGAGCATCTTCCGTATGCATTTAACCGCAGTATAAATGTATAAGAAAAGGAAATAAATGACCCAGCAGGTAGTCCTCTAAGCTGTGCTCTGGAGAAAGCAATCAACATGAAAGCTCTCAACCTTAGTGCGATTTACTGCTCTATTCACATACTTCCGCGACAAATGTGTGAAATATCCACTTGAATCCTTTTAAATACAGCCAGCCATTTTTCCAGGAGTTGGAAATTCTTTTGGGACAGTGTTCCTAAGGTTTTACTTTTGACGTGTTGATATTTACAGAATTTATATTGGATTTATATGTACGGACAAAAGAAAACCGTAACGGTCGTACGTTTTACCGGAACAGAAACTGCAACAATAAGTTGCTGTTCAATACAAAAGTGCAATACCCACTCGATCAAAGTATATGGCACGGTTATATACTTTTGGTTGATCATATAGAAAGAGGTTCATTTAATGGAGTACCAGAACAAGTTTTCGTTTCTTTCACCAGTAAAATTTCGTTGTTTGTTAATGATATACTTCAAGGTTCAGTGCATATAAGCATTTCCCTTTATAACGTGGGGTTTTTCATATCCTGAATAAACCATGGGAACGTTTGTATCTACTTATGTATATAAACCAAAACAAATGTTAATTTTTCATACATGTTTTAATTAAAAATATGAGCACAAAAAATTAATTTCTGAAAAATGATTACTATGCCATGAAATAAGTTATTATTATTTAACTAAACAAAGCCCACGTATGTGCTGCAATGATTCAAAAAGTTAAGGACATCCAAGATCAGAACAAGCAACTACAGAACAAAATACCTGGATTACAAACTACTTAAAACTTGCAGTATACCCCACTTGAAGTTTGAAGTTTCGTGCTACTTTACCGGATATTTTAAACTCTGTCCTTATTTCCTTTTTTCTGAAAAGGGATTTGTTTGGACAAGGAAGTGTCTTACCTGGCTGCAAGGCTGTAATTTCATTAAAAGAAGATTAAAAGAACTTTTCAGCGCTACAAAAAGTATCGTGTGCCTCGGGCGGTCTGAACGGCATGAATTTTACGGATGATAATAGCAAGTTGCAATATTATTTATTTATGCAAGCCGGGGTTTGCTTGTAAATATTCAACTTGACTGCGCTCTTTGTTTGTTTGAAAAGTTAAATCTACAAGAACGCTTACTGCTACAGTGGTTCTAAGCTTTTTAATCTAATCATGATATTTTTGTAATACTACTAAGATATTTTAATACTATTAAAACTCGTGGTAGTCGCTACTACGTAAATGGTAATTTGACTACGACGTGACGGGGAACACTGCGCCTTTGTCCAAAGAACCAAACTCGCCTAGAAAATGCCAAAACAGTTAGCATATACCTAGTCAACATTAATTAATATATGAGTGTAAAAAACCGTTTTTTTTTTCGGTAAGTTTATATTTTTTTATTATTATTATTTTTATTACTTCTTTTATTTTAGGTTTCCTAATTTATTTTGTGTAACTAGCTTCTAAGTTATTTTAATTTGTTTGTCAAATTGTATGTATTGCTAAAAAGTAAATTTTACATACAATTAATTATTATAACTCAACTTTATTACGTTATAATCTTTTAATTACAATGTATAAACATAATATATACCAGTTACGTAACGTAGGCGACGACAAGGTCCTACAATTCAAAGTGAAAAAAATTTACGAGTTGATAGAGTATCCCTAATAGACTAATAACTAACGAAAAAAAATTCTTTCCATGAACTTTTTTTCCGCCTTTCCATAGAAATTTAGTCAGCTTATACAGCTTTGTCCTTAGAAGTGAAAAAAATATTTGAGCAAAAATTTTTTTGTTCTTCTGGAATGTGGTCAGTTAACGTTAAATAATCTACCATAGAATTATTTTCACTTATTATTGTAGGACCTTGTATAACTTATACGATACTTCTTTTATTGATTGTTTGTCATGTTTTCATGTTTTTTTACTCTAAGTACTAAATTTGTATATTTCTGAGTTGTTTCTGTGTGTGGGTTGGTATAATATTTTTTGTAGTTACTTAGATCAACAAACAAGTGTGGATAGAATTAAATATAGTAAGCCAAAGTTACGTATTTTTTTAATACGTCCTGCTGTATATATCGGTGTTGCCGATTATAGTATGATGATTTTTATAGCCTGCCATGATACGGGTGTGCGTTTTATTATTTTGGATACGCAAATGTTATAACTTTTTAGAGCATGTGAGATATACGTACGTTTCATCACATCGCATTGCCTGCAGTACAATTGTCTATTTTAATGCAATTTAAACCATTATGTCAGCGCAATAAGAACTGTCAATAGTTATGTCAGTTAGCGTGCGGTTGACTATACTTGTATTTGTATCCTTGAATGGGAAAATTATTCCGCACAGGTGAAAGTGACTTGAATGAAAACAGTTTTTAGGTTTCATACAATTTTAGGCTTCGTAACGACACACCTAAGTTTCAAACAGTTAAATACTTTTTTTATTTTAAATTACAATAGATAATTAAATAACATTAATAGGTATACTAAAAATACTTACAAATAATAAACTAATATAAACTAAAATACTTACCAAATAAAAGCTATACTAAGTTAACAAAAATTGTCAGATCGGTGCCACTTAAAATAACTTGGCCAAGTGCGAGTCGAACACGCGCACAATGGGTTCTGTACCATTACACAAAATGGGTACGGAACCCTAAAAACATACAAATCATCATATAGATGCTATATCAACATTAAGGCGACAAAAGACAAAGCGCTGAAATGGTAGCGCCTGTCAAACAATTCAGAACCCTCTGAGTACGGAACCGTTACGGAAAAGTTTTTTCCTTCGAGGTTTATAGTAGGTATGGGGATCCCCCTTGAGTTATATATTTTTTCAGTTTAATTATTTGCCGTGGTACGATTTTTTCTTGGATCTTTATAGAACTTTGCATCATTGTGCTTAATGTGCACAACCAATGAAAACATTGCTGACACCTTTTTGACTATGGACGTAGACCAGCATAATTTTCCGCAAACACGCGTACGTACACACTGATTTAAGCTGAATCGGCCTACTCGTAGAAGGTTCTCAGTTACGCCATATACAGAAGACAGAGCTTCGCTATAACGATTGGAGAGACTCTAAAAACCTACAAATGTAAGAAGCTTCTGCAGACTTAGGCGGGAAACCCATATAGAAACCGGTTCCAGTGATTCCGATAAGAGTTTCGGTCAGCATCTTATATATCAAGCTGATGGAGATTTTCAGGGTACGGGCACGTTTTATTTCTCTGTACGGCCGATAAAGACGTCCAGTTGACTTTTCGAGTGGCCAGACATTATTTAAACCAGAATTTTTCAGCTCTAATAAAAGACCTGCTTTTGCTTGCGTTGCGAATTGGTCAGCGCTGAATATTTGTAAATTAAATCATAGCTAGATCGTTGCGCAGTAAGCAATTAATTTGTATTTTGATACTTTACCCTGTTACTTAAAAGCAGTGAAAACTTTGTATTACAGTAAATACCAAAAATATATTTTGTCGTATAGGAAGGATATACGTATAATATAGAAGGCGACAGGGCTCCCGCTAAGTGTGGGCGGGTACATAATACTCAAATATACATATGTATTAAGAAAAGGGCAAATCACATAAAATGTATATTGATAGAACCTGTGGTCTCAAAAAATTGCTGCGTGCCATTCCTTTTTAGGGTTCCGTAGTAAACAAGGAACCCTTATAGTTTCACCATGTCTGTCCGTCTGTCTATCCGCGGATTAGCTCAGAAACTCTTAGTACTAGAAAGCTGTAATTTGGCATGGGTATACAAAATACCTACTAATCACCCGACAAAGTGGTAAAAGAAAATGTTGAAAAAAATCGTTTTTTGTTGTATGTATTTATTATGGGGTGTCGTTTGGGTGCAATTTTTATTCAAATCAAATCATTTAAGTCTATTAACTTATTTGAATGGTACGGAACCCTCAGGCACGAGTGCTATACTCGCACTGGACCGGTTTTTTATATTTTAATAAATATAAAAGTAGCTATATAAATGACCATTTTATTTTGTACGATATGATATATATGCAATATAACTTTAAATATATAAAAATAAAAAAATATTTAATACTTGACATATATAATATTTCGATCGTTGTTGGATCCTCATCAGTCAAGTAATAAAGTGACAAATAAATATATATGCTATTTCATACACATTGACCTCTCAAAAACAACTATACTCACAATCTCGCTCAAAAAGTGTCCGCTATGGGGTGATAAAATCAAATGACGATTTCGTACAACTGACATTGCATCTTATGTTAACGACATAATGTCTTAATTTGGTTAAAGAATTTTCGTTACTATTAACGTCCGGACCCTTTCTGACGAACTTTTTTTAGAGACTGTGTGTCTAGTTGTTTATGAGAGATATTGGTCATACATTTAATTTTTAATTTTATTTTTGCTACTTCTATGCTGTTGCCCCGCCCAGTAACACACAACGGGCTTAGAACTTGGGAGTCGTCCTATATCTGGTCCTTTGGTGCTGACTACAACCAGGTACAGAACAGACAGCACTGACTGATATACAAACTAAACAACTTTCTCATTACGTACTCCACCTTCTTCCACACAGACTCTAATCACCTCGCCAACCATCATTATTCTTAGTTATTCAACCCTCTCGAACGCTTACATACATTCTCACCATTTCTTAATCTGTGTTTCTCTCACAAACACGCCTTCTCTAAAATCACTAGCCTTTTCATATTATACCAAGAAGGGCATAAAGAGATAAGAATTAAAAATTAATTGTCTTTTTATATTTATTTGTCACTCTATTACTTGACTGATGATAGTCCAATAAGGACCGAAATGTATATTAAATTTTAAATATTCTTTTATTTATGTTAAAATGTATTTATAGTTCTATAAATTTGCAATACGGGCAAAAATAAGCCCGCGGTTTTTTCTATACCAAATTGTTAACAACGTACATTTGACATTATTTTAATATGTAGATATATATTTCTAGTTTTTGTAATTTTAAACAAGACGTCCTTGTTGTTACAGGTGCAATTTTTGATCAGAACACAGAAGAAATACAGAACGTGTTCAAATATGCCATGACTCAGCACAATCAGAACATCAGTAGCCGAGGCCGTTTGGAGCTACAGGCTTTTGTGGATGTCATAAACACGGCTGATGCCTTCAAGCTCTCTCGTTTGAGTAAGTATAAACTTCCCAGAACTTATAATCACACCAAAAACATAAAAAAATGTGAAAAAGTTCAGTACAAGGCAGCGAAGGATAGTCGGTGTAGCCAAAAAAAAAATTGGGATCAATTGGGTGCCGAGGCTTATGGAGGCTCAATATGCAATAACGTACAACGTTCTTCACGTGTTTCAAAAAAAAATTGTGTTGGTACTTGCTACTGAATATGTATCTACGCATGTCTAGATCATCTTTCTTTATTGTCTGTCTCTTGTTTTCAAGCTCAATAATTCAGAAAAAAATATTTATAACATTCTAAATGTATGTTTATGTGCATGTGTGCGTTTATTTAATTGTTCTGAAGTTTTTTTGGTGAGAGAGAGCTACAACAGGGGCTTAGTGGACATCCACTAAGCAAGGATTTTATGATACAGGATAATCAGGCAGTTAATTTGTAAGCTTAAGAGTTTGGGCTTGGTCAAAGAAGATTTAAAAAATAAATAATTCCAATATGAATATAATATTTTGCTCTTTTTAAGCTTTATTTGTTTACTAGCCTTTTGCTTGCGGCTCCGCCCGCGTTTATTTAATCTCTGTCCTTTTTTTTAGCTTGGGCGATATTTTATCAACACCCCGTATATATTACATGTTAACCAGGGTCACTACGATAATAATAAAAAAACCGGCCAAGTGCGTGTCAAGCCATGCGGAGTATGGGGTTCCGTAGTTGCCCAGTACATTTTATACGTTGGTCTACTAATATAGATCGCGCCAAACTTTTAGTCCGCTCGGAAGTTGCTCCCCCGAAGAACGGACCATACATTGTCGTGTTTAGAGTGGACTTAAAGTTTGGCACGACCTGTACTCGTAAACCTGTAAAGCCAACTTAACTCTGATAGTTTTTCTTTTAACTTGATTATATACATACTACTTCTGTGCATTTTTCCACATATTCATAAACAACCGTTTAGCCGGCAGGGAGGGGACACTTGAATCTAACGAAAATTAGCGCTTTAAAGCTTAATATTTCGCCAACGGATCAACACTGCGCTTACAACACAACACTAACAGGACCACGGCTGACGCGCTTAGATGGCTACCGATACATTCACTAATGCTTTGATAACCAAGTAATGAAGCATGATAATGCTGGGGCCAATACTACGGGAATTGTCTTGGAGTATAGGATGACAATGGTAACACGGTCATAAAGTGGGCAGCACGAAGCACTATAGAGCATTTATGTGATGAGCTGAAGAGATATGTTCAAGCCCAGCGCCTTGCCCCGCAAACCATGTAGGAGCCGAAACTCGTGATCTTGGAAGAATGGGACACCATTCCTTAGCACTACGTCATAACGACGTTGATTAATTTTATGCCAAACCGTGTGAGAGCCGTCATAAATGCACTCAGAGGCAACAAAATTTATAAAATAAACGGTTTTTTTATATGAAAACCACATTTTTCATGAATATTAAATATATATTTTTTTTTTCATTAAAAAACTGACTTAGATTTGTGCTTTTAAAAAAGCAAATATCGATTTAATTCTTTTGTACTCAATTTGTTTGGTACACGGCATATTGGTATATTAGCTTCAAAACTACGTAAAAACATTTTACTTCATCAAACATTTTTTCAAGCCTCAGTCCTCCGATCTTAAAAATGCAAGGTGGCTGGATTCAAGTGTTCGGGCCGTCATTCGAATAGAAGAAATTATTTTGACATAATGTATGTCAAAAAAACAGTAGTGACATCTGTTAGCAACTTTTTGGCAGCCCTTCTAAATTGGTTAGGTATGAGATGAGCTGCCAAATGACAAATGTTAATTACTGCTTTTCTGCTAAACTAGTTTGAGGCAGTACATCCCCCTCTTCGTGAAAAACCGAATTATGGCGTAAAGGCCAACCGATTATACGAAATTGTTCCGTTTTTCTGCGGAAAAGCAAATATTTCATAAAATAGCGAGATTAAAACAATAACGAAAGTCTTTATGCAAAAAGTCAAAAATAAGTGCAGTGTCGAACGAAGTGAAGCGTAGCGAGGAGGAGCTTGTTAAGTTTACATGTTAATACATTTAGGGAGCCGTGGGAAGCAGAGCGGAGCGAAGCGAACCCCTCGGTTTTACCAGAAACTAATTTAGTATGATCGCTTGTTTTTGTCATAATTCGGTTTTTCATAAAAAAACAGTTTTCGCCATCCCACGAACACAGACAGATTGTTAATATTATGGTCCGATGTGGTCGTTATTATTACCTGAAATAAACTCAAATATAAACAAAACGTAAAAACGGACTGGGTATTTTAATAATCTGTACTAACCTTGAGTCCACGGCTCTACTTGTTTCACTAAAAATTCTACACTGCTCCTGTTGGTCCCAGTGATATTTTAGTTTTACTCAAACTCTTTAAAAGAAACTTTCCTGATGATAATGCGTTTAGTACCTAATTCTGTTGTTACAGACATACCCACACACAGATGGATTGCCAGACAGACACAATCTCGATTTTTCATAAATACCACCATCCATCCATCCATCAGCCTTTTTCGTCCACTGCTGGACATAGGCCTTTCCAGGATTTCGCCACTCCTGGCGGTTCTCCTGGAAGAAATGCCCATACTCACACACGCACCAGTGACGCCGCTGCCCGTCACTAGTCTGTTTTTATAAGGCTTGGCAATTGGGGATGGATATACCGCCATCCATCGGTCCCAGGCAATGGTGGGCCGCCTGGTTTTGCCCAAGAGCTGTTCTCTTACTCTCTCCTGAATAACTTCAGGAGGATTTGCGAGTAAGATGGTGGTACCTCCACAGTCGAGCCTGGCATCAGCTCTACCACCTATAGCATATACATACCACAATCAAGATAATTCAATTCGCAGTATTATAGCTCAACTTTGTTGAAATAAAATAAAAACAGCTCGTTACTTATATTCTCAACGAAACACGCGCGCGTAGTGGGCACCCCTTAGCACGGTTGGATGAAATTAATCGCCCGTGAAAAGTGTTAGTGCGAGTGTGTTTCAGTGTATAACACCTACAACATCCCTTCTCTTCAGGCAGCCATTGTTTGATGATATAAACATATTTAAATAATGTTTTGGGATTTATCACAAACGGAAGCTTTTATAGCGGAGCAACGATGTCTGTTGAATGACTGACCCCTGATTTCAGGATATTTGGTCAGATCATGAAATGATCAATTCTACGATATGGCCACAATAGCTACATCCACCCGCACCGAGTTCCGTTCGAACACCTAGAATGCGGACGGACTGTGGTGTGGATAGGATTGTGGATGAATATTACAACTCGATACCCCGGGTGGGTGCTAGATTAAATTTCAAAAAGTGCTAGATTGCTATTGATATCCAAAAATAGTGCTAGATTTATTGGTCATGAAATAAAATATTTTATCAAATAAAATAATTTTGTTTGTAAATGCAATCGAACATTTTTTTGGAAATTTTGTAATTTAGTATTTATATCTACGACTTTTTCCTTCTCCTTTTATTACCGTCGTTAAAGTAAATGGTTCACTCGCACTATGAGCCGACATTTTCAATTTAAAGGTGTACAATATCTTTTTTCTCTATTTTTAATAAATAATATTGGGGAATTTGGAAAGTTTTGCATGATTTCTACTTGGTGCTAGATTCAATGTTTTATGTGATTTTTCAGTGTTGGATAGTAAAAAAGTGCTAAATCTAGCACCGAAACTGCTTAGTTGACAACACTGGTGAGGATGGCCCGCAAACGCTGGCCGCAAGCGATGGCAAGAGTCCCTTTGACTAGGATCAAAATACCGATAACCCACCGAGCCAAGCCTTGACGCAAGTCTAGAGTCACTAGAAAGACATCATGAACATCTGAACACAGTTGTAGGCGTGAGCAAATTTAATGAATGCTATTTTATTTTGCTCTTACATGCACGCTTGATGAAACTTGCTGAGGCAATGTACATCAAAAACAATAATTTCGTCGCAGGCACAAAACTAAAAATAAGGAGAAACACAATTTTGGAAGTATTGTTCAGGTTTTCAAGCATATTATTGGGTAAAATTAATCTAGATACAATTTTTTGGAGCAAACTGGGCACCTAGTTATTAATTTTTTGATTAGTAATATCGATGGTCTCAGCCTAAATTATTAAAAACATTTTATAGACATGCCACAATTTTGTGTTTACGGTTGGAGGTCTGAGCTTGAAGTTTGCCTTCAAAGCCATAAATTGTAAATTCATTATGTAAGTTTTTGGCATGAATTGAAATTGACTGCTTTTCACCGCTTTATAAGCAGTCAACTGTATGTCTGTTACTAACATAACAATTAACTATCAAAGATAGGCAAACAAAAAATAATATGTATTTTATGTATAAAATAAACAGTATATTTCAATTCCTAAATAACAAAACTGCTATTGTGTGTATTCAATAATTGCGTTTGCTATTGCAAAATCCGATACAACCAAAATGCGAGATTTCACAAATACAGTAACTAACAACAGGTAGCACAACGGCTGTACGCGACGCAGCCTAGAATCCGTATTTCCAGAAAACTCCCGTGATATAAAGGTATTTTGGTTCATATTCTATCTAAACAATGACTCCGCTGTGGGACTTCGTTGGTGGTACGAGTTCCGTATTGCCATTTGCCATTGAGCCTCCACCGCGCCCCGCAGTGGAGGTAGCCGCCCGTGAACAGACACAAATAAAAACGTAACGTCTGTTACATCCGGTCGCCTGCAGCTTTAATTCATGTTGATTTTTGCGATGTTAACCCTTAGCAGAGAGTAATAAGGACCGGTGTGGGATAGGTTTAGCGTGGACGACCGATACCATGTTTTGCTTACATCGATGATGTGTGTTATGATATTTTCTCTTAAATCTACGTGCGCTATCTCCATCTAATTTACATGTCTAATCGTCACAAAGGAGAAGGGGACGACCATGATGCCAGTGGAGAAAGTTGTTTGTTAAAAACCATTAAAAAAAGAAGAGGGTAGATTGTAGGACACTTGATTCGACATGACAGTTTCTTGAATAACATCAAAGAAGGAAAAGTCAAGGAAAAAAGAGCAAGAGAAAGATCTAGTGTCACCTACTTTACACAAGTGTAAGAGAAAGTTAATAACATGTCGTATTAAGTAAGAGGTCAAATCATTGGCAGAAGAAAGAGAAGAATGGCGGTTACACCACCAACAAGAACAAAAATTTTGACTTTAAAATTATTTTTTATAACACCACACTACATGGGAGCTAATTAGTGATATTTAAGTACCTTTCAGTTTTATTTATGGGTTCAAAAATTGTGAAGCTGTGAGACTCGTATAATAGAAGGACGGACAATGTATAGTCTCAAAATGATGATTCTTTTTTACCCTTTACATAAGGAACCCTAAAAAGATACCTAATCCATCCAATAAGCCCTATTGCTTAGCCAGCACGGTGAAACTTTATTGTGTATGCGGTACAAGAGAGGTGTTTTTATTTTTGACACGCTTGAAATCCCCGTCTCCATTTAGGATGCGGTTTTGTTTGTGACGGTTACATTTCGTGGTGTGTCGTTTTGGTTTTGTATTTTACTGCTAACGTCGTTTGCTTGTTTCATGCCTATTTGAAAATACCTCATAAAGTTTTATGAAAAATTAAAATAGCTAGTTGGCTGACTCCCTTCTCCACAATTTTTTAAAATTCTGGATAAGATGTGAAAAACGCTAGCGCATTTTCTACTCAAAAATATTTGCGATACTGCTGCTCTTATTCGTATAAATGATATATGTCGTGGGCATATCGTGGAATTTGGCTCTTCATAATCTGGCTAGGTAGATTGCGTTTTTGTCAAAACTAGGGGGGCAAGTGTCGCCTTGCTCCGCCCCGCTTCGTTTGGCTCCCCAAATCTATTTACATGTAAACCTAATATTTTCTCTCCGCTCCCTTCGCTTCACTCGTTGCGCCTTTTTTTAATATTTTGTGAAAGATTCTCGATTTCGTACTCGATCTGTCGATATGCAGAATTCTACGATTTGCCGATATCATACACATAGACCCACCATAAACATACATTTTAATGAAAAAATGGCCCAAGTTTGGTGCAAAAAAATGAGGAGTGCCGAGATATTGTTAATTTCCATGATTAAATGACACAAACATACGAGTATTATTTATGTTTTTTTATGTGAATATTTGTCAATAATTTTTCATTACTGAAACGAACAAAAAAAAATGTCAAAAGAGGAGGCTAGAAAATGATCAGATTTCACAATGCAAAATGATATACTTTCAAAGTTTTCATGACCGCCGCATCGCCACCATTTCGACGTAACTGAGTAGATAATGCTATCTCAATTAATCTATTTTTTTTAATAAGCTTGTGCTTTATGTCAAACTAAGACTGTTAAATTTTATTTTGTTAGAATATAAATATATTTTAAGGACGCGCAAAATTACAAGCATACATTTTCTTGGAAAGCGTCGTAAAATGCATTCCATGAAATTGCGATTCTCTGCCGTTGACACGTCTCCAGATTAAGTAGGGCATCTACCGTAGTGAAGATATATTAAATCACCGAAATCTACTGACACATCTGTTTGTACTCGAGTGTGCATCATTAAGATAAAACTACACTGTTGCAACAGGGGTTGCTCAGTCAGTCTGATGACGGACTCTCAATCTTGACAGATTTAAATCCTGTCAAGCGAGCTGCAAAAATGATTTCTTAAAGTATTTATGTGCATAGTATTTGTATCATTTGTTTAACTGTGTAGAAAATGCTGTGAGTTAAACCCTGATGCCCTACAAAGTATACATATGTAGGGATGCAGAATCAGGCCGCAAGATTAGGGGTATCCCGTTCAAAATAAATAAATAGTGTAATTCGATAACAATTTCTTTTCGTTTTGAAGATTAATTAATGTTGCTATGGTTCAGCCTGCAGCTATCACTGCTAAAAGTAGAAAACTAAAGTTTCCGGAAACCGTATATAACTTATATATTATGGTTTAATTTATTTATATTAATAATCAACTTGTAAAAAAGTTGTGTCTTTACAGTGAATATTTTTCAACATTTTCAATGAAATGAGTAGGTATTGTACTGAAGCATGACTGAAGACGAAACAATTTTTTTTTCGTTTATTTTTCTGTATGTATCTTTAACTCGAGAACCACTCAATGAATTTCGATGTGGTTTCCTTTTTAGGGTTCCGTACCCAAGGGATAACCAACGGGACCCTATTACTAAGACTCTGCTATCCGTCCGTCCATCTGTCACCTGGCTGTATCTCATGAACTGTGATAGTTAGACAGTTGAAATTTTCACAGATATTGTACTTCTGTTGCCGCTACAACAAAAAATACTAAAACCGGCCTAGTGCAAGTCGGACCTGCGTGCTCCCATACAACAGACATGATGTTTTTGGCGTTTTTATAGATAATGCATGAACCGCGATAGTTAGACAGTTGAAAATTTCACAGATGATATATTTCTGTTGCCGCTATAACAAAAAATATTAAAACCGGCCAAGTGCAAGGCGTACCTGCGCACTCCCATATAACAGACATGATTTTTTTGCCGTTTTTATAGATAATGGTACGGAACCCTTCGTGCGCGAGTCTGACTCGCACTTGGCCGGCTTTTATAACATCGTCATAGCCCTGGTCAACATATAGGCTAAAAAGAGTGTTGATAAAATAACGTCCAAGCCGAAAACGGGGCAGAGATTGAATAAACGCAGACGGAGCCGCGGGCAAAAGGCTAGTTACTAAATGATTACCTTATTACTATTTTCCTCAGCTGTCATTAGCACTTTAGGCGTGTTGTACGTATAGCCATTTATCTTTTTAAACGGATACGACAGAGTGGGAATTTGAGAGCTTGTTCGCGTTTGTGGTTTATAGCTTCTTATTTTTAACCAAGCTTAAGTCGAGTTTGGTTACATGTCCTTTCTCTGAGTGTGGAGTTCTGCACCTAAAAGTTAAAAAAGAAAGAAACATGGTGAGATACGTCTTTGCTTTGTGGCTCCATTTCAATACAATGCAAATTCATACAAACAATATACATTATTGCTTTTGGCTAAGAATAGAGATTTTTTACCTACTTAAATGGTATGAGGTGTAAATAAAAATACCAAAATTATAATTGACACAGTTTGGTTTTCACAAAATCGTATAATTGCAGAAAAAAGTGTTTTGGGAAATTAATAGATTGAAACCCGCAATACGTCAAAAATGCGTGTTCAAGAGCACGTAGCAAAAGGCACACGTTAACGTGATTTTGTGGAAACCTACAAAAAATATTGACTTACTCTTTTACAAGGTAAATACTGTGTTCAGTCTGGCTATTATCATGTTACTGGCACAGAGCCCGAAATAATTTAATTTTCGCCCCTTTGTACCCAGAAAATGTAACACACGTTGTCGTTTTCACTTCCAAGTGGACACTTAACAATATCACACGCTCTTATGTATTTCGGGTTTATTTTGTTCCTGTATTTAAGTATACATTTTAAATTACGTCAATTTTTCTCTATAACGTACAGTGTCATTATAAAAAACATGGTATTTGCTGCTTATCAAATGTAAGCAGCCATGGAATAGTAAAAACTATGCTAAATAAAAAGACATCAAATTGGTCAAAAAAAACTCGGAGAAATTGATCCAGATAAAAATTTGAAACAATGGTCGTCACTCACTTCTGCATTGTTTGACGGCAGGTTGATATTTGATTCCTTTGTTATTTTTACATTTTTACGTTGGCAAAATTCGTTTTTAACACCTATTTGTATATGCGTTACTATCGATGTTATCCGAGAACATAATTTCGTTTTGAATCGTTTTATGTGTCTACCACAGTGTTTTCCTTTATCGATCAACACGTTAACTCAGATCCTTACTAAATGTCCTGAGAAAATTGTAGGCGCATGTTCTTAGACAGGATGGACCTAGATCTTATGAGCTTGAAAGTCCATTTACTAAAAAATTTGGTCATTTGTATGTATGCTGGTTTCATCATATTGTATTTCCCCGTTTAATATGTGGTAAGTACGTATAATACAACGCATATACTTTCTAAAAACCTCCTTGGTGCATGTTGGAGAAAAAGAATACCCAGACCCGAAGATTATATGTAAATAAATTAATTTAACTTCTTTTATTTATAACTAAATTAACATCAAATTAAAACTAAATAATCCTTAAAACTTAAACAAACTAAAGACTTGAAAATTAAAATATTATAAACAAAACTTAGTAAAAATTCATGACTTGATTGAAGTCATCAAATCTATATTCAAAAATATACATCAACTAAATTTACAAACATACATCTTTGTGATTTGGCTTTTAGCGCCTTCCATTGAATTAAGTAATCCAAAGTATGGGCTTTTGACGAAAAAAAACAGACTAATTTTTTTTTATGAAAGACTTAACCATTGTGTAAGAAACAAGGTCTAACCTAATCTATGTAGCAATTTTATGAATCATTAAATATTTCTAAGCAATATTTATTACAAATACACAGCGAAAAACATACTAGTAAATTATAACAATGCTGTGTCTGATAAGATCGCTTTTTTAACAGAATCAGATACAATAGATTATTTTACATAAATATAATTATTGAAAAACTTGTGTTTTACAGACTGAGCTTTGCCTTTTGAAATCAATTTTGATCTTCATCACAATAACTTATTTTTGCTTATTTACTTTTCATCCATATTAATATTACAATGGTACTAAAAGTGAAAAATGTGCTTATGGAACTTTACCCGAATAACTCTCCTGCCTCAATGATATTGTACATAATAGCTAGAGTAAGCTAGCCGTGCCACCAGATGATGATCATTCTTACCGTGTAAGAAAATATTTAATATATGGATATCAAAACCTAATTTATCCATTTCAAATATATCCTAATTAGACGAAGCACTATATAGGTTTTATCGACCCTTTATATCAAGCTTGGTAATGGCCACGCCTAAGCACATTGTTCGTTCGCAAGAAAAACACACAGTTTGTTACAAATTTAAAGAAAGAGCTTAGCAGTAAACTTTTTCAGTATGAGACGTGGCTTGGTCTTTAGATTTCACTAGAAATACTGTTTTGGATGTAGTTTTAATCAGATGCCTCAGAATTTATTATTGGTAATTTTAGGTATTCAATTGAGTAACAAAATATTACCCAAGCAAAACAATGGTAGAACCTAGTATGTATAGATATATAGAGGTTGTGAATGATAATATTTATTGGGACTACATTGAAAAAGTAATAAAATTCTCGTTTGTCTCGAAAGTTAAAAAGCTTTTTTTTCTATTAAACTTGTCTAGCTTTATAAAAGCCGCAGTACTTTGAATTTTAAAGCATACTTTACTTCGCTTGGGACTTTCTCCAAAAACTAATTTCTAAAAGAATCCGACCAAAATATAAATGTAAAAAAAAGACCAAGTTCAGTGCAAAGTAAAAACAGAGCTGCCGTTAATAGGTCTAAGAGGGTGCCAAGTTAAATATCGACAGAAATATTTAATCCATAGCTTAAATAGATAAAAATATTAAACTCAAAAGATGACTTGGCAACAAGCAATAATATTATATTATAAAGTTTTATAAATAAACAATTAACAAAGGGTTAAAATATAATGACCACCAAAAAAATATTTTGTAACCATAAGCTGCCTTACCCAAACAATGTATTCAAAACACAAAATTAGTAAACAATCACCAATTGTTTGTGCTATTACTGCCCAAAGTCCAAAAATAAGTGGCGATGACGAGCGAAGTGAGGAGGAGTGTGTTAGGTGGACATGTTAATACAAGAAGTTTTGTATAGCAAGGACTTTACAAAGAAGCACATTTGGGTAAAATTTTTAATTATACCTAGGTATAATGCCGTTAAATTTTCGGTGATCGCTTACTATTTTTGGTGGTTGTTTACTATTTCTGGGTTGTCCAACGATTATTTTACAGATACTTGCTTTACGTAGGTTAGCAGCAGTGGCGTGCATTAAACTTTCTGCTGGAAAAATTTTTGACGAAAAATAAACACAATAAAAATTAAAAACGAATTAAAAAAATAATTACATGAAATCATGTACTCTAGGGTAGGCAGTGCCTACCCTGGCGTTATACAAAAAATAATTTTTCAAAGTGACATTTAAATTTTTTCATATTTTTTTACTGTGAAACTTGACGTTCTCATTGCATTTTCAGCAAAAAGTTCAATGCACGCCACTGGTTAGCAGGCTATAAATTTTTGGTTATAATTTCATACTAAAATGGGGATTAAATTCTGGTAAAATTACTTACTATTTTTAGCGGTTTATATAGATTATTTTGGCATTATATTTTATTATATCTGGTGGTTGCTTAAACATAAGCCAAATTAAAAAAAATTGTAACCAACTTCAAATGTTACAGCAGACATACGCTAAAAGGTAAAAATAAATAAAACAACTTATTTTTCCGACTTATTTCTTCCTGAATCATATTTTCTCTAAAAGTTGGTGCTCTCATATTAGTTTTTGTGTTGCATATAGGGAATGTGCCGACTTCTAGATAACATATGTTTCAGAAATAAATTAAGTTATTGATTTAATCGAACGCTTAAGTGAAGCAAATGGGTGTAAACAGACGTGGCCCTGGTCGTATAGTAATTAAGTGCATATTTTAAGGTTAAATTTGTTCATAGTTATCGGGATAAAAACCAAAGTTAGCTTCGTCAATACTTAAATCCATAGTGATATTGAAACGGCTTACTCAAAAGTCAGATTTCGCCTGACTAGTTTCACTGTATTTGTGCAGTTTCTTTGGAGGTAAACATGGTTACGCGGCGGTTCCCCGTTTGAAACTGCTTCGTAGGGCGGGGTATCATGAAGATGGTGGGGACGACAAGCGGAGCTTCAGCGGCACCCACATTTCAACAGAGATGGTGGATGGCTCCTGCCTCATACCTGGAAACGAATGGTTAAAATTTTACAGGCAGACGCCTTCGTTGAGGGTTAGGGATGGGGGAGGGGAGATGGGGGTGGGAGGATTACCCCGTGAAGTCTCTCCCTATTAGAAATGTATTGTTTTTAAATTGTGATTTTTTGTAAAATCATAACATTACCTTACATTTTAGCTCGTATAAACATAAACGGGAGGGAGGAAGAGGCGATTTTTGTAAAATCATTACCTCACTTTATGTGTCATCATTCGTCTTTGCATCGGCTCCGGCGCTCGGAGCGCGCATCTAACACACACGCAATTCATGGCAAGTGTCCTCAGAGTACTCACGCGCCGTCGCCGCTTCGACTTTTTCGTCGCTGGTGGCGCGCTGCTTCGACGCCGCTGATCTTTATACCTACATATAATTATTTTTTATCATCGGCAGATCGTAGAATCGGGCATAGTCCGCGAGTCCGCCGCGCTGAAAGCCGCCATATGAAAAATCACGATATTTGTACTTCAACACCTCAGTAATATTTTGAGCTACTTCCATGAAATTTAAGATTCCGAGTTATTAGGGGAACTTTAACAGATCATAATTATTATTAATATTAAAAGAGGAGATGAAATTAGTTCGAATCGGTTTGTCTTAAATTATATACAGACTTTGCGTTGTATTTTTTTCCAAACTTGGCTGACACACATCCGTGTGTTTAGATCGTCTCGCTTAAAAGTAAACAGCCGTTCTTTATCACTCAACTTGAAAACCGCCACCGGGATCGTAGCCGGCGAAGTAACAATGAAGAAATCTACCGGCTTGTTTTGTCGACTAAAATATGACAATAGATAAAGGTGAGAGGACTCTCGTTTTCCTTGGAAAATGGTAACAATACAAAAATACTGACGCGGAAATTAAAAGGAGAAACAAAAGCAAATTGCCCGTGAAAGAGGGTGAGCACCGTCGACCGCAGCCAACGGATCCTATTTGCCCTAATGACGAATACTTTCCGGACTTCTGCGGTATTTCCTTTATAGGTTTGAGCCCTCGTTTTTTGTTACATATAATAATACATCACTTGAAAAGAAAATAAGTAACTAGAACTCGTGAACATGCATATGCAAGTTAATTTATATCTCAAGTCATTATTTATTTTATTCTCTGCTCTTCGCAACTTTTCAACTACTTATTTTAGTATAGCAATGATTAGAGAAACGGGGAAATGCACTTACACAAACACATAAACACCCTCTCATCCACATGACACGTATTTTACTATAGGTACAAGACAAAACGACCGTATCATGCTTATTCATCACTGTTTTACTGAGTTTTGCGTTTTTGTCATTATTGTTATTAATGTATAAAAAAAATATCTTGTCCCTAAACATTAATTAATGCATATATAATTTAGCATAGTGAAATTCATTATTGGCAGTATGAACAAATAATATTTCAAAGCCAACACTTTATGTATTTCTGTGAATTTTTGTATACAAATAAATTAAATTATATTAAATGCATTGTTAGCCAATAAACTTTTCTGATGAATTCAAAATGATAAAAAAAGAAAAATACAAGCCCTTAAAGAGATATCTTTAAAACATGATGATTGACTTTTAAGGTTCAATTAATGTTCTATTTATAAATAATAAATTAATTAATTCCCATCCATCCCATCTACACAACAAAATACACCTTACTCGGGATACACCTAATTACTTTTACTATTTTACATTTTTTTGTGTATTTCTTTCTGTCAATCATCTACATAATTTGAACATTTTGTCACATATTATAAAAAAAAAAATCTGCCGACAATTGTTGAAATATTTCTGGTCACATAACGTGTTTTTGTTTTATTATAAAATTATATAATAATGAAAGAGTAAATAAGTCAGTAAAAATATATGTTTTTTTATTTATAAATATGTACCTATATATACGTATCCTTAAAAATTATAAGTAAGCTGGATTTTTAGGACAATGATCATCTAAAGTTTCTTGAAAAGGTTGTAATTCCCAAGAAGGCCGCTTTTAACCATCGTACAATTTTCGTTCGTCGGTTGTGCAATTACCTTAAAAGCCTGTCAGTGACGCAAATTTAATGAACTTAAAAATAAAGTGAATTGTCTTATCTTGTTCGTCTTCGCCTTTGCTACTCTTTGAAAAATTTAACTAAATAAATTAAATGGTTTTAGGTAGGTACCTAAAAACGGCATGTTCGTTCTTTTAAGAACGACCTAATAACTCCCTAATATTTTTTTAGACAAAACAGTTATTTACACATAGGTATTCTCCGTTCCCTTGTTAGTAAAATATTATACAATAAAGTACATGAATTCGTGAAACGACAGAATTCTACCCCACTGAACAATTTTTGAGTTTGGGTGGTAACATCCATAGAGACAAACAGAGTGACAGATGAAAAATCAAAAAAATTTAGTTTTGACCTCAGTACAATATTACATATTACATACTTAACAATTTCATTGAAAATTTCTCAAAATTATACAAATTGACACGACTTTTTACTACTTTACTATTATTAGTACTTTATTATTGTATCTTTTGTTTTCCTTTTTTTATCACAATGATGTTGTGGTAATTTTACTTTTAATATTGATATCAATATAAAGATGCCAGTCTAAATGGCAAGCAAGAGTGCCAATAGCTACGAGTTTAAATATAAGGTGACTTTCGTTTAATACGAGTACAGCTTAATTCATACTGGAGACTCGGTAAGTGGTCGGGACTAAGGTTTCATTACTATTTATGTAAAATACACAAAATAAAATTTAGACTTATATTATTATTAATTCGAGGTTATATTAATTGATTCGAGGTTGTTCTTGAACTATGTATGCATTTTTTCTGAATTTTGTTATAGTAGGTGGTTACTGCATTGAAAGTTTTACAGATCTGACGGCCACGCAGTGATGATGAGTAGGAAATAGTTTTTTTTTGTGTGTAGGTTGATGACACTTATGAAAATCTAGGAACAGTAATTAGTGGGTGTTTTTAAAATTACGTGACGTACTAATTTGGTTACTGTCACTGATAGTTAGATCGATATCTAAAAATGTGATTCTGTGTTTTGAGACGGTGTGGGTGAACTTGAGCTGGTTGTGGTTGTTTAGTCTGTGAAGGAATCCGGTTAGGGAGTTCCAACTGCGTGCCCAAATCATGAAGATGTCGTCAATAAACCTTTTCCAGACCAGTAGTTTTTAAGAGGTTCAGACATCAAAAACGTTGTTGCAACGGAACTTATATGAATGGTGGCATAGTTGGTGGCCATTCGAGTTCTTTTGATTTGTCGATAAATTTAGTTTCAAACGTGAAATATTCATTCTTTAGTGATAATTTGGCAAGTGAAACTATAAAGTCAGTAGATCGTTGATGGGAGTAGAGACGATGTTGTATGGATTTGGCTATATAAATAAATTCACCTTATACATATGTGTACCGGGTGTAAATAGACTGCTACCATTAAATGAAACCACATATTCTATTGACCCTACTGAACCATTTTTCCCAAAGATCATACCCGCCGCCACCCTTAGTTTGAGAACGAGTTGAAAAAAAATGGGTGGACCCTAACGCTCCGACATACGGGCGAGTATCGAGAGAGCGTCGTTCTAAAATAGACCTTCCTTCTACGAGATAAAGTCTTTGAGTTACAGTTGAATATCTTTTTCTCTGAGGATTTCCGCGGTTTTTTTTCAAGTAGTTGTTCAGTATGATCAGTAGAATATGTGATTTTATTTAATGTTCGCACTCTATTAACATCCTGTATATGTGTATATTTTTATTCCACGTCTTGTTTCCTCGTGGAGTCTAGGATTGATTATTTTCTTTACTTTTACATTTAGGGTAATTAATTACCCCAATTGTAAGTTTTAATGTTTATTTTTGTTCCAGTTTGCAACCAATTCGCACGCGGCGTGTGGTCGATGCTGGGCGCCGTGACGCCGGACTCTTTCGACACTCTCCATTCTTACACCAACACCTTCCAGATGCCATTCGTCACTCCATGGTTCCCTGAAAAGGTTTAAAAATTTATATAATATTGCATAACATAGTAAAAGAAAGACTACATTAGTCCAACCAAAAGGATCTATATAGACGATAGAACCGGTACTTCGTCTATTGCGCACACCTCGTCCCAGGACTGGGCTCATGTTTCACTCTTAAATTTACGTTTTTTAATATATTGAAATTAAATCTAATTGTCTACCAAACATAATAAATAATATTTAGTAATTATATCATGAAAACCTAATCCCAATGACTAATTTGACAAACAAAAATCCAATTTTAAAATAATTTTTATCATCTACGTCAATTTCCATGAAATTTAAGTTACTCGTAGTATCGTCACTGACAATTTTAGCAGTTACACTTTTTCAAGAAAAGCTTTACTTTTTGTGAGGACCGAAACCTTAGCGGCCATTTCAACGGGTTTGATGAATATAAATGATACCGCACTCTATTACTCAGACCATTCACTTGTTACATTTAATGGAAGTTTATTTTTCATTACACGGACAAAAATATTTTGACCAAAATTAAAAGAATAAAATTAATTTGAATATATTCGATATAGGTATACGTGAAAGCAGTTGGGGTAATCAGTCTTTTCCGTAAGTTTCGTAAAATCTACGTAAGTTGGTTGTAGACGAATAACTAATCCTACGCAATTTCCTGCCATTCAAGTGGAGATACGTTTTTTATCCACGTACTTTATTATTGGTTTTAGGAATTTATCGTAACAGATAAATATCCTACATGGAATATATATAGATAGAGATACCTATTAGGTGAGCTCACTCACATGTTTTTTTAAACAGGTAATACCTCCGTCATCCGGACTCATCGACCACGCCGTCAGCATGAGACCTGATTACCACAAAGCTGTCGTTGATACTATCTTGCATTATGGATGGAAAGAGATTATCTACATCTATGACTCTCATGATGGTAAGTTTTTAAGTATATAATATTTAAAATTTTTATAATTAGTAAATTACCTCACCTTTTTCACATTTGGTTATGGATGGTGGAGGATAAAAATAGTTATACATTAAATTATGTTTATTACAACTGTATATATTTTTATCGGATGGATCTACAAAAAGGCATGTGGACCAAATCGGTAACATACCTTTACTGAAAGGAAACTAAGTCAATCAATTAAAATATCCTTACTTGTAATAGTTCGGAGACTTAGTTTTTATCCACTTATTCATGCACTTTATTCTGTTAGGATGAAACTTGCCACGGTTCAAGAACATATCTACAGGTTACATTTAAGAAGTGGTGCTCGCCGGTAATCCATGCAAGAGAGGGTAGAACAACAAAAAATACAGACGCAAAATGTTGTCCATCTCTATCTTCCTCTTCTTCTCTATACATATAGAATACAACGTCTGTCTGCCTGTCTGTCTGTTCGTTCACTTATAACTTGAGAACCACTCAATGTATTTTGAAAGATAAAACATATCTTCGCGAAGGTTTTGAGTTATGTATCATCTCGCTATAAAAAAAGGAATCAGCGCAATGAAAATTTTAATAAAACATGTGGAAGGTTTGCCGCCGTAGCATAGTCAATTGTCGTGGGTCCAAACCCAACGGATAAAATTAGTATTTGCATTTTTTATTTTTTTTTTAGTTTCAGAATAAATATTTCATTTTGTAAAAAAAACTTGACAATGGTGTCTATTCGGTGTAACACGACTTAACTTATTTGACAGGACTAACTTAATTTAAGCAGAAATAGGATGCTTAAAATTAGGTTGGTCCTGTCAAATAAGTTAAGTCGTGTTACCTCGAATCGACACCATTATATTAATTTATCCTTTTACACAATACAAGTACCCTGGCGTTAAAAAGTTATCTTTATGGGACTACAAATATACGAGCATCTTTATTTGTAGATGGAAGTCAATGCACAAACAAGTTACTCTAACGGAAAAAAACGGCCAATTTTTAACTCTGGATGGTTTAATCTTCCTGGATAACCAAACTCTGCGTCACACTTAAAACACACAAAAGAGCAGATTGCAACAATTTAGACGAACATAACATCCCTCAAAAGTCGACAGCTATCCTGGTTTAGCGAAAGAGATATTTTAGTGCAATTAAATGAGACTGTTGACATTATCATTGAAATGGTATTTAGGAAAATAAATTCCCCTTCACTCGAATATCTCTCTATCGATACTATTTTAGACATAGATGAAGCTGTGCACTGCACGACAGAAATCTTCCTTTTGTTTTATCTGAGGTTGGAGATGGTTAAAATGACCTGTTTTGGTTCTGGTAAAAGTCATGATATCCTTAATACCAACAATCGTGAATAACTTGCCGTTTCAATTTAAACGGCTTGAATTTTCTGTACACCTTTGTTTTGCCATGACGATCAATAATTTAATTTAATCTTAAATATTGCTGGGGTTGAACTTGAACTCACCATGTGTTTAACATGGTAAATACTCGTAAAATTGTAAGTTGCCATATCACGAATCAGTTCTGACAGAAATCTTATGAAAAAACAAAGAATTTCGTGTACACGGAGGTTTTCAACTAATATACTGATACAGTTAAAACTGTCTTCCTTGCATCTATTGTCGATAGAAAAACCAAGCTCCTTTGTTAACCTTATTTTCACGGAAATGTCTAAAACGCTGGTGGAGCCGCGGGCAAAAGCTAATTTGAAATAAATTGAAATGAAATGAATACGTGGGACGCACTATAAGTTTCCGGAATGAATATGAAAAAATACTATTAAAGGTACAAAATTAATTTATTGTTTTTCAAAATAATCTCCCTTGGCGTCTATGCACTTTTTCATTCGATCAAACCAGTTTTGAAAACTTTTGTGCCACTCCCCTGTGGTGACCTCTGAAACGTGTTTTTCATACTCCTCGACAGCCTCTTCTGGTGATGAAAATCGTTGACCGCGTAATTGGTTCTTAATTTTTGGGAACAGAAAAAAGTCACAAGGTGCCAGGTCGGGACTGTATGCAGGATGACTCATGAGTTCTACATTTTTCGTCTTCAAAAAGTCGTTTGTCTCTCTGGCCGTGTGAGAACTAGCATTGTCGTGGTGCAGGATGATACGGCGTTTACGGTTATTTTTACGGAGTTCGTCAATAACTTCCGGCAAACAAATGGGCGTGTACCAGTCACTATTCACGGTACGACGATTCTCTAAAGCAACAGTAGCCACGTGTCCAGTTTTATTAAAAAAAGAAGCAATCATCCGCTTAGATGCACTTTTCACGCGCGCCCCTTTGGTTGGTTTCGGCTCATCTTGAAAGACCCATACGCTCGATTGCTGCTTTGTTTTGGGATCGTAGCAATAAATCCATGTTTCGTCACCTGTTACTATGTCCCACACCAAATTTGACGCACCTTCGTTGAATCTGGTAAGCATGGCACTGCACCAAGTGACGCGGTCCGTTTTTTGAGCCTCGGTCAAGTTGTGTGGGATCCACCGCGAGCACAGCTTTCTCACACCCAAATGTTTGTGTAGGATTGATTGTATTTGACTCATGCCTATTTCTAAGGATGCGCGAATTTCATGGTAGGTCACATGCCTGTCTGTTTCAATCATACGGCGCACAGCATCGATGTTTTTGTTGGTCACAGCGGTGGACGGCCGACCATCGCGAGATTCGTCACTGAGATTGATACGACCACGCTTGAATTCTGCAAACCAGCTATAAACCAGTCGTCTTGCATGGTGCTTCATTGCCAAAAGCTGTTTCAAGCCGAGCGATGCTCTGTTGAGCTGTCAAATTACACTTAAAATCGTAGAAAATCATACTACGAAAATTTTCCCGAGTTAAATCCATGTTGATGCAGACACACAATTTTTTAAATGGCGCCACAAGGTAAAAACAAAAGACAGTCAGATGAAACAAACTGCATTCTACAGCCAAAGAGTTCTATTTTCAAATGTTGCAATAAATTTTTAAATATTGTTTATGTAAGTGGCCAGTTCCGGAAACTTTTAGTGTTACCTATGTACTTTGTTTCTGTAATGTAGATGTCAATACTCTTATTACACGTTTAACTAATACAATTTAAAACGAATAAATATTTTTTTGATCTTACTTATATTAAACTTATGCACGTACAAAAACTAAAATAAATGCGATAAACATAATAGTTACCTATATAAAATACTAATACGCTACATGTATAAATACATGGCTAACTCCACCTATTCAATAAGTCTTGCTAAGAAGAAGGGCAAGAAACTTAACAAGATCATGTCTTTGATTTAGTAAAATAGTATTTCAACGGTATCAGAATTGATTTAGGGTTCTGTGTCTGAAAAGGCAAAAAGGATTTCATATTATAATGAACCAGTGGCGAAAGGTCCATATAACCCGATTCCCATCGGCTTGTTTACGAAATGGCATCCATACTACATTTCTTTATGCCGTGCTCTTCCCTTTGTCAAATATTTCCATAAATCTCAATACGACAAATACACTTGGCTGACAGGGAGTTGCAAAGTACAAATATTTTATGTTTTCCTTTGTTGCTTTTTTGAGTAAGGCGATTATATTGTGCGGCTTCCGTTTTTAAAATGTTCACCCTTCGCCACTGTAATGAACCATGTGTCGGTCCATCGGATAAAGCAATCAAATTCAAGTTTAAAAATGTCTGGACTTTTGTCATAAAATTTATGTTATCGAAGCGGCTATTTAACTTAAGAGCTGTGCTCTTGTCGGTGGAGTCTTCTCCATTCACTTCTGCACTCCCTCTTTTCTTAAACTTCTTGATACCTCTTTCACCTGATCCATAAATGTTCTCCCGGGCTTTCCTCTCTTGCTTTTCCCCGCCTTTACTTCAATTATGTTTTGGTAAAATTGTTGTGTCGTATCAGATTTCCCAACATCTTTCACCTTCTGTTATCTATCTTCTTCATTAATATCACTTTTCGTTAATAATCTGCATGAAGAGGTCATTGCTCTTTTTTTCCATCCAACTAATTTATGAAAGTGAAAATTCGAAAGTATCGTATAAAAACTACACTCGTAGAGTGGCTCGATTATCAAACCAGAAAAACTATAGCACAACAGCAACATCATTTAAATGGGTGCGCGAATTTGACTCGCACATGGCCTGTATTTTTTTTTCTAAATACAGAGGTAGATTACACGCCAAATGGTAGCTCAGTTAGGCGCTGTAGTTTTCACATGAAATCTCACAAAGGAACGGAAAATACGGGATTACATAAATTGTTGAAACCCTTGAAAATTATAAACGTGTATAACAATTGCAATACTACAAGAAAATAATATAAGGAAACCATAACCATCGCTATTCTTATATTCGTATGGTTAAAAATCAAAACATTCATAATTTCCTGGGCTTACAACGCCGTTAACTGTTATAAAAATGTTTGCGGGAAAAATACTGTGGGTAAATGTAGGTTAATCTTTAAAATTAGTCCTAGAAACTCTTTTATTCCGCGTGCTTTTGATTTACCCTCATAATTATATTTTATCTTCCCTTATATTATACGGTTAAGAAAGGATACATACTCGTACAACCCTATACAAACAATGTTGGTATATATCTCTGAGATGAGTGTAAGACTATTCGACTAACCATTAAAAGCACAGACAAGATCTCCTTTCACCCAGATACGAGTAAGACAGTTTTAAAAAGAAGTTTTATTAAGGCTTTAATACCTGTGAAAGTGTTGCCATTTTAAACAAAAAGTATAATTTCTTGCCGTAATTACGAAAAGTCTGCTCAATTAAATGCCTATAAATAGATTTACGTCTATTTATAGCTAAATCAAACTGATAAATTGTAGCTTGTCGTAGACGTTGTCTATGAAAACTCAGTTACTTAGAAACAGCTCATTGCTATTTCATGTGCATTGTAAGCAGGTAATGTTTGTTTTTATAAAGTGGCAGCACTTTGACCTTAGGTAACCACATTAATATTGTCTTGGGAATAGTCGTAAACAAACAGTGTACAAAGATAATATAATCACTTCGTGTATACAAGACTGCATAACAAAGATGATACAAAATGTCATATCATCTCGTACCACCAAATTCGGTGAGAAATCGTTAATGAACATCTGGGAAGGATGATCTTTTGACAGTAAGTGAAGCAGGTATTTTGAGGCCTCAGGGAAGTGTTGTGGTATGATTCTTATCTTCATAGTTTCGCTCTCAAGTCTCATTTTATAAATATGATAAGTTTTAAAGTTCAGATATCGACATTCAAAATGCTCATCTGAGAAACAAAACATGGTGTTAACTCCAAAAACATGGTATAGTTGTTTATAAAAATTATGAACTTTAAATCTCATCAAAATATTGCTTTATTATTTAAAGCAATATTTACTATGTTAGTTTAATAACATAGTAGCTAATGGGTTTAACGATTATTGCTGCCTTTTATTCAATCCTTTGATTAATTTCCAATTTATCTGGGATATATATAATTTACATGGCAGTAATTGTATTAAATAATGTTCATTCAGAGCGTCAGAATCATTTACTATACCGAGTAAAATACGGTAACTGGAAACATGTAATTTCTTTATTTGATGAAGAGATCCGCTAAGAAGGGCTTTAGGAAATATATAAACAAAATATCACTGACTAATCACTAAATATTCGAAGCTATAGAGCTTACGAACACGAAACATTTCTTATAACACCGATACACACGGGTTTTTTAAAATCCTCAATATAAAGTTTGTGATACGAGTTGTTTAGTTACTCAATATGTATTTCAAACCCATAACACGGGCGACCATATTTTTGTTGCTTTTATAGTACCAGGGTAATAACATATCTCTTCGAATATCACACGATTATTGCATCTGGGGCGATGGTGAGATAGATATAGAAAGAGACGGATATAGACAGAGCTCCCATAAAGTTTTACGTTCATCGAGTCCGGTTACGCGTCCACCATCTGAGTACAGTACTTATATGATATTACTATCTTTTTCTAGTTGGAGCAGCCTGATCCTGAGTTTAACAATTAACCAAACAAGTAAAATTAATATCGCAAGAAGACGGCTTTTATTAAACGCGTTGGTTAATAAAATAAATATTTGCTTGCTGTTTTTTAAGAATGCAGGCAAACAAGAAGTATACATTAAACATGGTTTAGGTGAAGTTATAGTTTTTTTTTTTGCTTTTTATCATTTATGGGCCCCACCCTTAAAAATAATTTAATTTATGTTTCTATTCAGTATTTGATTATTGGTCAACATTCTACACAAAATATCCAAATTTCAAGTCTGTAACTCATTCCGCATATGAGTTAGAGCCCGGTTAAAGACAGACAGGCAGACCGATAGCAGAGTGGCATTAATAGGGCTCCATTCTACCCTTTGGGTACTGAACCCTAAAAAATTTAATTACAATTGCTTATCGTCGCAGCACTGGTTAAAAGCAAAATTCTTGTTCAAAAGTTTGATTAAATGGCTCTACGTACATCTGAATAAATTTTTCTTTTTTTTTGTCTAGATTAGGGTTCAGTAAAACTTAATTTTATTTTAAAACGTAAAACGAAATTGTTTCAAAGGTAAAAAAAAATATATCATAGGGATTGGAGTTCTTACTGATACGTGAAGCAAGAGTGCATTTTCTCTGATCTCCAAAGTTTTATGAATACCTTATCAAAGTAAGTATAACTACCTGAATCCACGCCAAGTTTTTTACCCTCGATGATTATAGTACAAAGTGTTAAACCAAAGTTTGAATCGCTTTTGTTTTTTGTTATCTATTTCTTTTACCGCGGGGTGCTTGTAGTTTACAAACTAAGTCCATACAACTAAACTTTAGGTAGATCAGTTATTTTATAATATTTTCAAATCTTACAATTTTCTCCCTTGAAGTCATATTCGGGTTCTGTGTTTTGAGGTGGCTTACATTTTCATGCAATAATTTAAAATTTTTATTAACTAATTTACCATCCCAAGAAAGACTTTATTACTACTGGGTATACTATAGGTAGTTATGTCAAACATATACCAATCTTTCGCATTAAAAATTTATGTATCACTTTTGCAAATACTATTTTATATTTTTGTTATGTTTAATCTCTTCCACCTCGTTTACAGAAAAATAATCACATTGTCAACTTCAAACAGATAAATCTTTTATCCAACTTAACTTTGCTGAAAAACAGAGCCAAAACATCAGACATAAATTTGTTGAAACATAATATAGCAAAGTTTTCATTATTTATCACTAAAACTATCGAAAAAAATATCCCGTATTGATCTCTCCTTCACGTCGCTTGACGGGGAATCAAGTTGCGAACGCGTTTAAATATACCTAAATAATTAATCACAATTATCATCACTAATGTTCAACCAGTGCGTCCTTCCTGTGATGACGTATGGCGCTGAGACGTGGTCTCTTACAAAGGGTCTGATCCACCGGTTTAAGGTCGCTCAGCGAGCTATGGAGCGGGCTATGCTTGGGGTATCTCTGATGGATAGAATCCGAAATGAGGAGATCCGTCGGCGATCTAAAGTAACCGACATAGCCTGCAGAATCAGTAAGTTGAAGTGGCAGTGGGCAGGCCATATTTGTCGCCGACATGATGGCCGTTGGGGCCGAAAGGCTTTAGAATGGAGACCACGTACAGCAAAGCGTAGTGTAAGACGACCTCGTGCCCGCTGGACCGACGACCTGAAAGACGTTGCGGGGGGCGGCTGGATGAGGAGGACGGAGGACCGACATGAGTGGCGAAATTTGGGAAAGGCCTATGTCCAGCAGTGGACGAACACGGGCTGATGGATGGATGGATGGATCATCACTAAAATTCTTCAAAAATCACGGCAAATCATTTTCGATATGAATCTTCAATTAGACTTAGTTTCAATTTGTTTCGTTGCATTCTTAAATAATAAAACCGGATATTCGTTTTGAATTTGATATTTATTTAGCTAAAGACTTCGATGAAAATTTAAATTTCTAATCAAGGCACATCTTATTCTGTAGTTTATAATAATTATTTTTTTCGTTTTTTTTCAGAAGTTTTACCTTTATAACATCTGATTAAAACCAACCACTAATTTCGACTTTAATGTTCTCGACTTTCAAGGTCACCGGCAGCATGCATAGCCCTTTTAGCTACAACGTAAAGAGTGCTACGACTCCATATTTTTTCCACTTCTTAGACCCACTACGTACGTAGTAGTCTAAATTCTTTAAAATTATGCATTTATTTTACTTATAATTAAAACCAAACTAAAGAAAACGTTTTGGGTAAGAAGTTTTCATTACCGCATTTTCTTTTTAGAGTTCCGTACCCAAAGCTCAAATCGAAGCCATCAATGTCACTCTGCTATCTGTTCGTCTGTCTGTCCTTCACAGATCTCTAGCGTCACGGGTCTCTAGCTCGTAGCCGGAATATCGACATTATGTATAGAAGGTTGACACAAAACCGAATATTCAATGATGAAATAATTTTTCTGCACGTGAAAGAGGATCTTTTTTTCTTGTGGGATGTCATTGTCAAGAGCTCATTTAGAAAAGTACAAGGTGTTGTTTTCCTTTTTGTCTTGAAAAAATTATAAATTTTTGTTATGGGGTCCATCTCAAAAACTAAACAAGTAAATAAATAATTTGGAACTCACGTAAATTATGTACAACTTAATACCTGTGTTAAAATAACTAACACTAATAACCACAATTTATAATGTAGTTTTAAAGTTCAGTACCCGATTACTAACTTAATGTTGCAGTTTTGTTTAGTACATTTTGTAGGTAATAAAATAAGTGTATAATTTTTGTTAAAATTATTTAACGGAACCCTAATCGCTTGAGTCCTACACTATTTATTGATTAATTAATCCTAATTAATCTTCTTAGTAAGTTTAAAGCGCCATCTATTCGTTCAGCCCGTGAGTCTATTTATCACATTTTAAAAGGCATCATAATGTAAATACACGTAGTGCCATCCAGTGGAAAAAATAAGAAATATAATACTAAAGTGTATTTCTCCAAGACAAATTTAATCCTATGCAACTCCTATGACATTTATCTACAAAAGACCAACAACGAGGGACGTTCTTAAAAAAATAGTTTTCAAAAGCATCACACGATGGTGTTGTGTCTGTGAAGTTGCGTTTTACCTTACACCTACGTTTAACCAATGAAAAGGTTTCCAACCTCTTGCCAACTCCTAATAAAGTATTGCCAAGTTACAAAAATCGATGTATGTAGTCCACGCACAATAAAACTTTTTAGTGACTTGGTCAGCAATCACGTTTTATAAAGATTATAACGCCCAATAGTAATGGGTGTTGAGTGAGTGCTTTTTCCGTACTTCAGGCACAAATATGAACCACAGGTTAATATGGCTTCCGATGTAGGTACGCAGACTGAAAACAAATGTACCCCTACGGGCTTTAAGCCCTTGACCCCAGAGGCGATCAATAATAAACACCCAATTTTTGGGAATAAATTACAAATATTCTTACAATTTACACCTAATCACTCAGTTTGAGTACATAAACACTCAATTAATTTAAATCTCTTGTACTTAATAAAACGTCTATGGTTAGGGTTTTCCGTAGTAGCCTTTGTTTGACTTAAAATATCAAAGTAAAAAACAATCCGTTATTGAAATTTTATTAAATATTCAGAAATTATTTATTTATTTATTTTTAGCTCATTAAGTTTATGTATATTCACACAATTTACACCTAAACACCCCGTTTAAGTACATAAACATTCAATGAATTTAAATCCGCCTCCTGTAATTGGTTAGGGTTTACTCGTATAGGCTCTGTTTCACTTAAAACATGTAAAAAACAATCCGTTATTAAAATTTTAATACACAGAAATAATTAATTCCTTTATTTTTCGGTTATGTAAGTATATAGGTATATTAACCCAAATTACACCTAAAAACCCAGTTTAAGTACTTAAGCACTCTATGAATTTAAATACTACTGTACGTGCACTATAAGTTTCCGGAATGAATATGAAAAAATACTATTAAAGGTACAAAATTAATTTATTGTTTTTCAAAATAATCTCCCTTGGCGTCTATGCACTTTTTCATTCGATCAAACCAGTTTTGAAAACTTTTGTGCCACTCCCCTGTGGTGACCTCTGAAACGTGTTTTTCATACTCCTCGACAGCCTCTTCTGGTGATGAAAATCGTTGACCGCGTAATTGGTTCTTAATTTTTGGGAACAGAAAAAGTCACAAGGTGCCAGGTCGGGACTGTATGCAGGATGACTCATGTGTTCTACATTTTTCGTCTTCAAAAAGTCGTTTGTCTGTCTGGCCGTGTGAGAACTAGCATTGTCGTGGTGCAGGAGGATACGGCGTTTACGGTTATTTTTACGGAGTTCGTCAATAACTTCCGGCAAACAAATGGTCGTGTACCAGTCACTATTCACGGTACGACGATTCTCTAAAACAACAGTAGCCACGTGTCCAGTTTTATTAAAAAAAGAAGCAATCATCCGCTTACATGCACTTTTCACGCGCGCCACTTTGGTTGGTTTCGGCTCATCTTGAAAGACCCATACGCTCGATTGCTGCTTTGTTTTGGGATCGTAGCAATAAATCCATGTTTCGTCACCTGTTACTATGTCCCACACCAAATTTGACGCACCTTCGTTGAATCTGGTAAGCATGGCACTGCACCAAGTGACGCGGTCCGTTTTTTGAGCCTCGGTCAAGTTGTGTGGGATCCACCGCGAGCACAGCTTTCTCACACCCAAATGTTTGTGTAGGATTGATTGTATTTGACTCATGCCTATTTCTAAGGATGCGCGAATTTCATGGTAGGTCACATGCCTGTCTGTTTCAATCATACGGCGCACAGCATCGATGTTTTTGTTGGTCACAGCGGTGGACGGCCGACCATCGCGAGATTCGTCACTGAGATTGATACGACCACGCTTGAATTCTGCAAACCAGCTATAAACAGTCGTCTTGCATGGTGCTTCATTGCCAAAAGCTGTTTCAAGCCGAGCGATGCTCTGTTGAGCTGTCAAATTACACTTAAAATCGTAGAAAATCATACTACGAAAATTTTCCCGAGTTAAATCCATGTTGATGCAGACACACAATTTTTTAAATGGCGCCACAAGGTAAAAACAAAAGACAGTCAGATGAAACAAACTGCATTCTACAGCCAAAGAGTTCTATTTTCAAATGTTGCAATAAATTTTTAAATATTGTTTATGTAAGTGGCCAGTTCCGGAAACTTTTAGTGTTACCTATGTACTTGATAACAGGTTTATGGTTAGAGTTTACTCGTTTAAGCTTTGGTTTGACCTAAAACATTAAAGTAAAAAACAATTCGTTTTTAAACATACATTTTACATATATATTTATAAAACACACAAAAAAATAGACATCCAAGATACCTATATATTTCGCGTCTGATCTGGACCTGGCATCAGTTGAGTATATAATAGATGTTTGACATGTATAGGTCAAAAATGTCATACTTAAATACTATATACTCAACTGAGGCTGGGTCCAGATCGGACCCGAAATACGAGTATGTTTTTTGGATAAATATATAATAATATGTGAAATTAATTAAAAATATAAAGCTTTCAAGAGCGAAAACATTATTAATTAAAAAATTACACATAAATAAAATTAATTACTTATTTTTAGAACTTTGCATTCTATATATTTTGTTTACCGTTAAAGAAATTTAATTGTCAATTTTTACATAAAAATCTTGACATGTCATGATGTGGACATAATGTACCTATGTATATTGCAAATAAACTCAATTATGTGAATGTGAATGTGGTATCGATTAGACCTGAAGGACGTTGTAGGTGGCGGCTGGATGAGGAGGAAGGAGGACCGCCATGAGTAGCGAAATCTGGGAAAGGGATATGTCCAGCAGTGGACGAACACGGGCTGATGGATGGATGGATGGAATCGATTAAACTCGTATATGAACTTCCTTGTAACAAATAAATTATCAATGAAGGTCGCTAATGTTCGGTTTTAAAATCTTTCAGCTTGACCTAACAAGGTAATAGCGCGATGATTGCGCATTTCATGTCTCGTTGCCATTCATTTTGATACATATAATTTGTATCTTCCGAAGATTTGCGAACATAACCGACGAGGACGTGCATTATTTCTTTCGTACTACTGTAGCAAAATAAGATTAAAAAAATTTTTTTTTTTTTAACTTTTATCAATCGCCTATTAGCGAAACCGTGTAGTGATGGTGTAGTGATAGGAATTATATTTTGTGGAGAAGTACATTTTTGGTTTCAACAAAGATATATATGCATCTCCATTTAATTTAGTATTTTATAAATAGAGGTTAATAATAAGAAAAAAGATTGCTCGAGATATATTTCGGGTTCTATTGAGTCCGGCTTCAGTTGAGAAGTATGTCTCTATTTAGGATATCAAAATCAATTTTAGTATAAACATATCCTCCTGGTATCGTTTGTTAGCCTGATCGTGTCTCCTATTGATCGTATTAATAAGAGTTATAATTTGATGGTTTAGTAACATTTTTTTTCGTGCTAAATTACAGCTTTCTAGTACTAACAGTCTCCGAGCTAAGCTGCGGAGAGACGGACAGACAAACATGGCGAAACCATAAGGATTCCTTGTCGAACTACGCAACCCTAAAAACGAAAAGACGGCTTCAAACACAACAAATATTCATACCACAATGCTTACTACAGAAGTGGAACAGAGATTAGGCAAAGTAGATACTCTATTTACTCTATTCCATCGAACTGGCAAGTTCATTTGATTATGCGCAGCAAAATTGATAAAACAGCATTTGATATTCAAACATACCTATATTCGACACTGAAAGCTTGGCCTGAGCACGAGATGCTATCGGGTTTCAATTTATTCAGAAGCGATCTGTGGCGACCACACGGTCACATGTCATTGGCAAACACATGCAATTCCTCTGCAAGTTCTATGTAAGCAACCTGAAATTCTAACAAATTGCGTTGAATTTAATATAATCTATATAAGAAGAGATAGGTAGATAAAAAAACAGTCAAGTGCCAGGACGATTAGTAGAGAGGGTTCTGTATCATTACATGTTTTACATAAAGTAAGTATGCATGTAATATATTTATTGTGATGTTTTTCGACACATATTGTACATGAAACTAAAATGAACTTGTCATTTGTAAATAAAATCGCTGCTTTATTCGTTCCCATGGAAGAAGTAGTTCAGGTAAATTACTACTTTCCATTTTCTGACAATTCCGACATCGTACCAACTGGGATCGGAAAATCGGAGTACGTTTAGAAAGTTTACCATGTTTAAGTGGCAAAGTTTTATTTTGCGGTTGCTCGCATAGCAAATGAAATATAAGTTTTATATTTACACGCGATGATATCCCAAGATTTTAGCGGATTTATTTTTTCCAAAAATTCGGAAAAACATAAAAACTAGACACGGTGAGTCCTAATAATGTTTTAGTATATTATAAGTTGGTATTATAATTATTCTACACAGTGTTTGAAATTAATGATATTCGTATTGTTTCAAACTACCTCCCATTGGTCACCAGAAAGAAAGTACCACATTGGTTTTGATTATAAATCTCGGAACTTTTACAATTTTAAGAGCCGCATATTCTTATGACGTTAAATTATACATAATTAATAATTATTTATGTTATGAAATTAATTATCATAAAATTAAAACTAAATACTTAATGTTAAACACTTAAACCAACTAAAGACTGAAAATTAGAAAAAAATTGTAGGTAGAGTTAACTTGATTTGTTTACAGCAATAGAAATTTGTATTGAAATTTATATTTCAACTTGTTTTTTTCTGGGATGTTTAAGTAGCCATATACTTAAGTAAGTGTTAATTCTGTTTTTCATTGTAAGGTACGGAACGATAAATTCTGTATTTCTTTTAATCCTACATAGTGTTACGGGCCAAACCCGATTATTGGACAAAATAGTTTTGCCTATACTAAACAAAAAAATAACGACAAACTAAAAGCCCATATTTTTGCCCGAAGTAAGGCGAAAATTAATTATTAAAAACTGAATTTGAAAGCTTTAAATCTTAAAAATTTGATTTACTCAAATTTAAACGACTTTAAACTTAGCAATTTAAGAGCCGCATTGCAGGCGTTTTATAAAAAAGTCGCTTGTCTTTAATTAATAAAAACTGAACACATAAGTTTCAAATTTGGCAAATTATTATCGTACAAAACCTAAATAACTGCATATTGTGTATCTTGTACACAGAATACACAGTTATTATACGGTTATACTCAGTTATTTAGGTTTTAAACTTAAACATCAGAGTTAAGTTTACTTGACGGATTTTAATGCAGTTTTGGTTTTATGCTAAGGAATATTTTTCCAAGATGTTCGTACTAACTACGCATAAGTATCTAGTACGTTTGATAAGGCAATCCCCTTGTAATTTACTGATTGTGGTTTATACTGTATGGAAACCATTACACTCAGTTTCTCAATGTTCTGTAATAAATTAAATAATACGTACCGTATGTATACCTATATGTAGATAAAGGTTGAAATATAATCCAATTTCTTCGATTATTTTATCGACAGAGGAAATATTGTACCTCCAAACCCTTCGTTGATTGGACTTCAGCCCCATTTCCAAGCGACATATTCCATATTAGGCGAAAGCCTGTCTTTTGGACCATGAAGCCAAAGGCGAGGGCGGCACGATTACACGAATAGCTGTCAAAAGGCTTAGTCGATGGTTAAATAAAACCTTTTTTATATTTTCAACATCATTCAGGCCTTATAAACGTCTCACTAAAACAAAAATTCATTATTTTTCAAAACGTACATTGCCGACTGAAGAGTAGCTTTATTGAAGGCTTTATAATCACAAAAACGTAAAGAAAAAAGATGATAATGCTTGAGTTACTCGCAACCACACCGCAACATGAAAATGTGAATTTATTGCAAATAACCGAGAAATTGATATTTACGCAGAGTCGTAAATTCAGTCGAGGAAAAGAGACCTGCTCTCGAGTGGAGTAAGAAACGTGCCCCAAAAATAAATAACGACGTCGAGTGCTTACAGTCTTATAAGACTTAATTACCTCTTTGTTAAAAAGCTCGCCCTTGCTACAGCTGGTTTTGGACATCTTTCCAAAGTACTGATGAGTTAATCCATGAAAAATGTTTATTTTACCTAGGCATAAAAGACCCACAAAACAAGCACTAATGACTAGCATATTAATGAAAACCAAATCAATCATAGATCACCACAATATGCTAGCATATTGGGAATGTAAAATTAATTTTAGAAATTGTTAATTTAACATTTTGGGCCTGAAGGATAAAGGAGGCCTAAGGGAGTACTAAGATAAAATTTGGATTAAAATTCTCTTAGCAGTTATGATAAACACCAAAGTGGATGGACCAAATTTGACTCAATAGTACGTTATTTACTTTGAGTTGTTAGGGTTTTTGTTATTAGCCCGAGGCCCTTCAAACCCCTGCCCTATTGCTTAATTTCTATTAGTTTCGACGCTCATAAACAATTGAGAATATTAATAGCGTTTGATGTTCACGAGAAAATAAACTTGGAGCCCGGTGACCGTCTAAAACTGAATAAAAACTTTTGTCATTAAATCAGTAGCGTTGTCAAACCTTCTTTCCTAAAATTTGATATATTGAACTTTCATCCTCTTTTCCTCTGTTATGTGACTTGGAACTTGTAAAATTGATGACTGCTGAAATCACCTTTTTGTGGTTCCTTGTTAAAAGCGGTAAAATGGAACCTTAGTGGTTTAATTCATGTCATGAGATCGATATTAGGAAAACTTTGCTTGAGAAAACATATATTTACTATATATGACAAGTAACTCTGTACGGTACCTTAAGTCACATCAATATGTACAATTTTTAACAGCCATCTTACGGTTTTTCTACACCTTGTATTGTGTACTGTCTTGGATCGGTTAAGGCTATAATTTTGATCACTGCATATACTTTTTTCACTATTATCAATTAATTTGATAAAAATATATATATCTATAGATATCTTTGTTCCAGAAATTAATAACTGGCCCCTTAAAAAGGCCACTCTGGATGAATCATATTATGATTCTGTTCTATTGCCGTCTCTTTTGCATGAGTGAATAAATTCCATCTCTGTCCTACTTTTAAATCATTTTATGATTCACACAAGTCGACCTTTTTAGATGTTCTGATCTCAATAATTTTCACCATTTATCATTCAAATGATAAATTGCCGTTTTTTATCAAAATTAATATAGCAGTCTCACAGTGTTGCCACATTAAAAAATATTAAATAATACCAGAAACAAAGACACATCAGAAAAAACATTTAGAATATAGTTATTTACTCACAAAATACATTTAAACCGAAAATTAAAAAAAATAGGGACTGTCCTTAATATTTTGGCCACCCATTGTAGGTTGTCGAATGCATAAAAAATATTCTTAATATTCTAATATTTGCAAGATTTTTTGATCCAAAACTCTCTATACGTAAGTATTAAGTAATAATTTAGTAGTTTTACTAATTTTAATGCATTTATTTCGATTTGGGCGACACGTAACCGTTATACTACTTATTTTTATTTTTCAGTATAAGGAAGTCTTCAGACATATCCTTAAGAAAATCTAGGGCGAAAGAAACCCTTTTACTTCATATCTCATATTCCCAGAGAAAGATAGCAGAACACACAGGTTTTCAGTTTTCACCGGTCACCAGGATTAACATAAAAATTGATAATAAACTGTCACTAACAGTAAACCACGTCGGAAAATGTGGCAGGAAAAGAATTACTAGCCCCCGTGATAACCGTAAAATCAGGGACATTTCTCTTCAAAATCGTAAAAAGAGCGTAACGCGACTGACTACAAATATAAACGAGGATGGAATCACCCTCTCTAAAAGGACAGTCTGGAGACGATTAGCTGAAGAGAACCTGATGGGTCGTCGCCCAGTCAAAAAAACATGGCTGACTGAGGTCATGATAAAAAGCAACTGCAATGGGCCAGGGAACATCGGAACATGACTGTTGAGGACTGGAGTCAAGAAAATATAACAATTATAAAATTGTTAGAACCCTGACTTATGTTTTTTATAAAATGTTAATATTTTACAGGCCTGCTTTTCCAACGAGTCTATTTTTCAAATTTCTGTGGACAAAAGCTTTGTCCGACTTCGCCCAGGAAAACAGCTCCACTCGGACTGCCTTGTCGAGAGGGTTAAACACCCTGTTAGCATAATGGTTTGGTCTGTTATCTCAGCCAAGGGTATGGAAGACCAGTATAAGCGAGTACTTGAAAGTCAGCTTCTGCCCCAACTTCAAGAATGGTTCCCTGATAATGAAGAGTATTATGTTTATCCACGACTCAGCCCCTTGCCATAAAGCCAGGGGTACTACTGCGTTCCTAGCTGATAAAGACGTGTTTGTTTTGCCTTGGTCTGGAAATTCGCCAGATATGAACCCCATAGAAAACCCATGGGAGCTCACGAAACGGGAGATTTCCAAAGAAATCATCACCACCAAACAGCAAAAGGGTGAAGCCTTTATCAGAATTTGGCATCATACGTCGACCTCCGGCAAAAGGAAAAGTCTGCATAAACAACGTGCCCCGACGCCAGGAAGCCGTGGGTGGAAAGGGTGGAATTACCAAATATTAATTAAAAAGTGTCTTAGATTGTGCAGTCATCACTTTTTGTTTTATAACACTTAAATTAGTATAATTTATAAGTTATTGTTTATTTTATTATTTTAATAAATCACTCTCACGAATAAAACTGATAGACATTGAGACATTTATTCCCTCATTAAATTAACACCAACATGAACATTTCTGTAAATTTATACTGTCCCTAATTATTTGGCCACCCATGGTATATCTATATATCTTGTCAGTGTTAAGATGTTACATGATAAAAAATAATTTCTCGTTTATACGTATGTAACTGCAAAATCTACAGGTGTCAAATTTTAGTAGATATAATAGAAATTATTTGATTGTTTTGAATATTTTGTTGTTTCTATTTGCTTTTTGAATTAAATGCATGTGCTCGTGAATAATTGTTTTGTTAACGCTTTAATACAGTTTTAAGGAATATTCAAGTTTTAACAGGAAGTGATGTCTTCGTTGGGTTAGTACTTTTTAGTTCGGTGTTTTTGTATTCGGATCCCAGACCTATCAAAAATACAAGTGGTGCAGTTTCTTTTAAATGAAAATATTTTTTATCTTTATTTTAATCTGGTTAGTATGATGATGACGTGATGAAACTCGCGATGTTTTTACATAACTTCAGTAATTTATATATTTCCATATAAAACATGATGATTTAACTCCGAAACTCATGCCGAAGTTTTGGGTATGCTTTGTTTTTTCATTGTATTTCTTCAAGTGTGCGTAAGATATTTGTGATGAATATATTTCTTTCAACTAACTTATTTTAACACGTACTTAACATCAGTTTATTTCCCACATGAAATAACGTTGTCAGAAATCAATGAAAATCCATTATTTCGAGCCTCGATAAACTTTTTTTCATTTGTAGCAGTTGAGCAGAGTTGCAAACAGTTCATACATTTTTGTACACATTTTATAAAAATAATAAAGATACTGGCTGGAGAGAGAGAACACATGTTTATTTTATTGATTATCAAATTATTACGCATCTTTTCATATTACTTGCAACTTCTTCAAGCAACAAGATACTTTAACTTTATTTGAAATAAACCAAATTATCAACCGTTACGTGATTTGTCATTTCCTTCGCCTTTTAGAGCCCTCGCTAGCGTTTGGGCGCCAAACTAATGCTTAACATATCACTTTCCGCTCGATATAATAATATTTACGTACGTATACTGTATTTTCTAAAATAATTTATATTTAACGTGCTCTGCCGCTGATAAGAGCCATAGGCAAGTATTAAAACGACATTGTGCAGGACGGATTGCGTGTGCAAGTACGAGTACCGCCTTATAAGGTAAGTTAGGCAGGCTTAGTGTCAGTGAAGGGAAGTCAGGGATAAAAATGGTCTCGCGAAAAACCTTTTCGTTGGAAGTCAGCGATCTCCTGATCCAGAATCATAAAGAGCATTGCGAATTTGTTACGCTTTCAAAAGCTCAGCTAAAATATAGGCTCGAACGTGTGTCTTTTGATTAATATTTAGTCCATTATCCATTTTAAATCGTGCAGGATGTAGTTTTTCTAAGGTATCATTACATTACTTAAAATGTATTATCTATATACTCGTATATAATTTATAATCATTTAAACGAATTAAGTAGTCAGTTCATATTCTCAACAGGCGTGTAGTAACTCTGAATATTTATAGTTCCCCTTAAATAGTAATTATTTGGAGATAATTCTACGAAAAAGTGTTAATTTGTTGATCACTAGATTTCGTAGCAAGGTCAAACACGTCATGTAGGTCAAGTAGGGTAATTTTAAACAAGGGTAGTTGTAAACATCATTAATAACTTTTTAATTTCATACCTTTCGGAACTGAAAGTAAAATGGTACCTACGCAGCTTCGGTTTTTTGGCTATGGTGGAAATGTCTGATTTTTAATGGCGTCTGCATTGTCTCACTTCCACGAGTGTTTAAAAAGTTCTCTAAAAAAATCTGTTTACTAATTAGCCACACAATTGAAAAAAAATAGTGTTTTATAAAAAAATATTGGGGAAGTTCACTTGTTTAATATTTTATTATAAAGATTAAGGAATATGCTTTATAATTTTAACTTGATTTGACCAAAAACAAATCATCTACACTCGGCAAAAGGATGTTTACAATTACCCATGAAAAAGTTGTTTAGGGGCAATTGTCAACACAATAAAAAACCGTCCAAGTGCGTGTCGGGCCACGCGCAATGTAGGCTTCCCGGTAAATATAAGTTGGTCTACTAATAAAGACCACGCCAAACTTCTAGTCCCATACATTATAAGGGACCAAAAGTTTGGCGCGACCTGTACTCGTAAACCTGTAAAGCCTACTTAGCTGTGATAATTTTATTTTTAATTCATTATATATACTACTTTTGTGAATTTTTTCACATTTCTATAAACAACCATTTAGCCGACAGGAAGGGGGGGGACGCTCCACTCTAACTAAAATTTTCACTTTAAAGCTTAATATTTCGCCAACAAATTCCTTAATCGAAAAATGATTTTCACACGCCCAAAATGTTTTTGAACGGCCTATCCAACGATACCCCATAATATGGGATAGACGAGAAAAGAAATTCATCCTTAGTTTACGTGTATGAGAGGGTAACCTTAAAAAATATTTTTTCAAGATTTTATTTAACGATTTTGTTGGCGTGATTAATATTTATATCCATGCTAAATTACAGCTTTCTAGTACTAACAATCTCTGAGCTAAGCCGCGGACAGATGGACAGACAGACAGACAGACATGGGGAAACTACAAGGGTTCCTTGTCGGACAACGGAACCCTAAAAAGGGGTTATTGTAAACATTGGGGTAATGATAAACAATATATGTTACAACATTTACCTAAATAAAATGGTCACTAGAGATACCAACAGTAGAAACTTTGAGAGGAATAGTTGCATAGTTGCGGTCGAGTATTCACAACGATGAACCGGAGCCGGCCGATGTCGTAACTCCCGTTTTCTGATCAGCACCGTTGAGTGGAACAGCTGTAGCATAGCGCCGTGGATTCCATCACGTATGTACTGTACGTCTTTGCTTCTTGGATCTTTTGCATACATTAGGCGTCACATAAACTGACAAAAAATCATGATATTTTTAATTTTATTATAGAAACTGAAAATCTATAACTTTTTTACTTCAAGGCTCCAAAAGATAGTAAAAGCGTTTATTTTTGATATAACTTTACTGCAATAAAATACAAGTATTCATTCAGACTACCACATTATCAATTGCAACCCTTTTTTACCTTTTTTATTTAAGCCCTCAGAAAGAATTTAAAAAGGTGTGGTTACAAAGAAGGCACATAATATTTCACTCCTTTTGTTTATCCATTATTTTCAGTAAGAAAATTTAACCATAAAATTATGCTGGAAAGGAAATAATTTTACAAAGTAAATCTTTAATTAAAAGCTGAGAAATATCATACAATTTATAAAATTTAGTTTCAAAGTGGTCTTCACTTTCACATAGTTAATAAAAATTAAACATATGTTTATAAAAACGATGGCAGATTTACATGGCTTCTAATCTTAGTGGTTTATAATAAGAATTCATATAAAACCATCGTCGTTTATACTAATAAAAGTGTTCCACGTTGTATCGCCGTTTCCAGGTTTGTCATCAAACATCGAGTGGAAGCGCAATATTTTCTGAGAGAGTTGAAGGAATGAATGCGAGCAATAGCAGAAGTTTATTATTTAATTTTAATGTCTGACCTAAGAAGATTATTCAGGATCTAAGTTCAATTAGTCTTTGTACTAGCTACTCGTAGAACACTATCTAGAGAACCATTCGTTTTACCATTCCCTCTTTGTTCTTTTCAATTCTTTTGGAAGCTCTCTATAACATACTGCTTAGGTAGCAATCACACGATTAAAGTAAAAATTGAATTATGAATAAAAGTGTCGCCTTAACACGAAAGCAAGAGCCTTTCGCGCATGCAACATAGGAAACGATAAGTCTGACCTATCTTGTGCTGTGTACGTAGACGCTTGCTTCATGGCATGATTGTGATTTTGCGCATTGTACAGTTCGATAAGGCACTTTTGACGCGTAGGTGAACTGACAGGGGGGCGCAGCTGTTAAACAATACGGTTACGTTGTATGAGTAGATACTAGGAGGGCGGTGTTAGTTCCAATTTTGGCCACGACCAATTCACTCGCCAAAAGATCCTTGTCACCATTGACATATCAATCCATGGACCTCGGGTCTATAATGAAATTTACCAAAATAGTGGCCTTAGTGAAGTGTCAAAATATTAAGAAACAAAACATTTTAATTTAAATCGTATGTCATTGCTACACGGCTTAATTTTGATTAACGTGTGATTGACACCCTTTTTTAATTTTCAATGGTTTTGACTCTCTTTTGGACAGACCCGATGTTCACTTGATAATACGCCAATGCTTGTCGCACTGTATAGTTCTCGGGGCACAAATATTTAACATTATTTTTAGGGCATTCATTCGGAATTGGTAAAATAAGGTTAAGGAAATGATTTTCTTTATAATTAAGAGTTCCGTACCCGAAGGGTGCCAAACGGCACCGTATTAATAAGTCTCCGCTCTCTGTCTGTCTGTACGTTGACTATCTGTCTGCCTGTCTGTCATTTGACCGGTTTTTTGAGTTCATCATCAGGATTTTACGATACGAGTGTAATTAGAATAGTGTAAGATACTGGTGACTTTAGTGAGTCCATTATTGCCCAGTGTTTACTGCTATCTTATGTTACGCCATTAAATAATTAGAGCGTATTTATCTCAAATCGAGTCATAGTTAACAACAACATTCTACGTAAAAGACAAAGACGTAAATGACTTGATCTAATCTAATAAGTTAAGGTGGTTTATGAAACTTTTCGGCAATGCTGTAAGTGGATTTGCATTTCCGAGCGGTAAAATGATTTTTGTGATGCATTATCCAATCTTCTAGTTTCTTTATCGGCGAGGCCCAGCCGTGTTCTTGATCAAAGGGTATGGCTTTGGCAGAATCTTCTGTGGTCTGAGAGATTTCAGCAGGGTTAAGGGCCGACCCTTTTTTGACTGAAATTATCTTCACGGAATCTGAATTACTTACTGGTTTTATTTAAGGCGTAGTGGGTCAATATCGCATAACGAAAGAAATAAACTTATCTGAAAAAGTGCTTGCCCGTGCAGTGAATCAAGAAGAAATATTTTGCTGTCTTCTATAAATAGAATTTATTATAAGAAAAAAAAAACGCTTCCTACGTATTAGATTTTGGTTCATATGTTGAAAACCGTCGTTATTGTTATTTTTACTTTATTAGTTTTGACAGACTTCTGTTCTGACTAGTGTTTTCATTTGCATTTTTGCAGAGAATTTTTCTCTATTACGTTAAGGCTTACATATTTTCTTCAAAACTACCTTCTTTATAATATCAATTTCTTATAGGAACCAAATGTATTGTAGATTGGGGAATATACTGTTTTATAACCTAAGTTTTACTTACTTACTTAATCAATCTTATCTTAAGGTGGCCGAACCAAATCTCGGTGAAAAACGCACATCATAACATTGTTTTCCTTACTTTTGAATAAAAAGTATGCAAAAATTGCGTTTTAAAGCAATTGGCTGAAATTGATTACTTAATAGGGTTTTCACATTAAAATTACGTTATTTAATGCCTTAAATTTTGATTACATTCGATTACAACGATAAATAAGCCTTCAAGTTTGTTAACCGAATGCAATCAAAGTGTCAATTTGCTTGTGCTCGCAATTGTACAGATTATATTTAAGTTTATTAAATAAATATGTAAATAAAATAATTTTATTTTGAAATTTGTTTATTTATACTATTAAAATTTAAAGAAACAACATCAATGAATTATCTGCTTAGACAGAGAAAAAACTAACCAAAAACAAATAGCAAAAATTTATATTTTGTGCACACGAGTGATAAATAATAATATCCTAGGAGCTCTTAGAATCATTGTCATCGCACACTTGAAAATATGTCTCAGACTAAATAGTTGTATACAATATTTGCACAATTTTTGCATGTTGTTGCCACTTTTCAGATGCAGATACATCTTCATCATTATCTGCGCTTCACTCAATGTTCAGCAGATTCGTTTATTCAGCTAGCATTATCGTGATCACTTTGGATTATTTCATCTGCCTCAGACTTGGATTCTGAGCCTCCAACTTATTGTTCATCATCCGAAGCTTCTGCTTAAAATACGCTCTTCTTTATCTCTATCCATGACGAATACTAGAAAACATACAAATCTTATGAAAACACATATTTTTTCATGAATTTTTTTTTGTAAGAAATGTAATTAGAACTGTATTTTACAAGCTGGACTAGCAATTGATGTAATAATATATAACAAAATAAAATAATATAAGGAACTCATGTGTTAAAATAAGTTACGTAATTATTCGCATGGGTCACGGCTCAGGAGAGCAGTGATGTATCCTTTTACTTCCGTGATCTGATTGCCACTGAAATGCAAACTTTGAGATGAGCTAGGAAGCTAACAAGGGTGCGGGAAAATTCGGAACGCGGCAAGTACTTTTTTTGACACGCGAAACTGCTCTGACCCCGTGCGAGTAATTAAGGGTTAAATAAAAAACGTCTGTTAGTAGAACGTATCAGCATAACTGTTGAAATCACTTTTTTAAAAGAAATTAGAACTTCTGGTCTTGTGACCTTCAATAGCTTTTAAAATATTGATCAAGAAGATTTGCAAAAAATGTAGCCTTTATGTTAATGAAGGACTTACATAAAAGTGAAAGTTTCATATCTTTATTGATCGAACAGTTTTAGAGATTTTATGTAACAAACCAACAAACTTTCTCTTTTTTATATTACTAGCCTTTTCCCCTGGCTTTGCTGGCCTGGAAGTATCTTTCAATCTTGACAGCTCTTGGCCTTGTGGTTATTTTATCAACAGCCCTTATAGCCTATTTGACCAGGGTCTCTTCGATGATAAAAAAAGAACCGCATCCAAATATATGGAGTGGTTCTTGAGTTAAAACGTGTTTACGACATACAAAAAGGAAAAAAGATAAAAATTCTAAATATATTTTAGTAGTTTGGCCTAAATTTCGTAAAAATATTCAATGTACTCATAGAAACACTAATTTTTTACTAATTTATTATTAATATAGATACCTATTATAATAGTAGGGACTGAGTAATCCAAAGCTCATCAGCATGCATCCAGCGGGTAGTATGAGAATAGTTTGCGTCTTGCAAACATATTTCCTAGCTCTCCGTCTTACACACATTCTTGCACGCGTATTACAAAGCCGCTAGAATAGTCGTAATTTGAATTCACTTCTATTGGAAATAACTTACTGTACCGGGAGACAGGAACCATTTACTTGCAGCATTTTTTTTAAATGTTATACATGTTTCGCAATTTTCATTTTTTTACACATGTATCGCCCATTTGGTCTAGTTGTTTACTAATCTGTAGGTCTCGGGTTCAAATTCCGTATGGTCACAACATCTGTGTTCAGTTTGCGAGCTTTGGAAGGCACGTTAAGAGGCCTGTTAGTCGGTGGCTTGAATTCAGTCGCGCACGGGGTCGCTTTGCTTGCTATTTCATTCTACATTCAATTTCGAATTATAGAGCACTGGCTGACTGTTATTGGTTGGCCCGAACGTTCATTTCGCGAGCTCTTACTGAACTAACCGAACACGGTGTGAGAGGCAAGACAACATTCATGTTATGAAAAAACTCGAGAATGGTTTTGATTCTTCCTATGATTTCAAAAGAAATAACCCAAAAATCGAAATGAAACGAAAATATTTTTGAATAGTATAAAAAATACTATGCTGTGGACCTAAAATTATTGGATTTGTTGTATCGCTTCTAGGATATTACGGTACATAAATATTCATCAAAATATATGTAAAATCCAGGTCTTTTATACGCTTGTAACTTTTTTATGTATTTGGTTTTGATAAATGTTTTAGGTTCAAGTTATGGATATTGTATAGGGTATGTTTAAAAAGAAAAAATAATAAGCAAGTACCTCTAAATAAGAATATTATCAGTGAACTGCGCTAGTATGGGAGTTAAGTGGGTCCACATTTGTGCCCGAAGTACAGTCCTATGCTCACAGCCCATCACGATGGGACGTAGTAATCTTGAGTAAAACATGGGTGTACGAGTGAACTTGTATTTCACATTCTATACACGGAATCATCTCCGACAACCTCTCAGGAAATCATGACGTGATAGTTTATAATAAAATAAATTATTTAAAAATCGAACCTAGAAGATTGAAGTCATAGAGTTTTCTCTATAATTGAAGTCATGACCTGAGTGCTCATGACTTGTGAATTAGTTTTTAGGGTTCCGCTCCTAAAGGCAAGATGAAGCCCTATTAAAGTCGCTCTGCTGTTTGTCCGTCTGTTCATCCGTATGTCACGGATCTCTAGCTCGCAGATGAAATAAGTTGCAGATCTGAAATCCGGATGTGTTATGTAACATGTCGACTTTTGTTGACCCAAAACCGAATATTGAATTATAAATTAAATTAAATACATTTTGAGCATGGTTCAATTTTTTCAGTTTTTTTTCATCCGTTTTGAAGGTACCGATAGATTTGTAATTTTTATTCAAATCATTTAAGTCTATTAAATTATTTAATTGGTACGAAACCCTCAGGACGCTACTCCTACTAGCACTTGACCGATTTTTTAACCTAAGCACTGTGTGCGTACTGTATACTTATTAGTTATATACGAGTATGCAGGTTTATGATAAAATCTGCTTTAGGTTTTAAATTTTATTTTTTAATAATTTTAATCCATCTAGGTTTTTAAAAACTGGAATTTTTCAGGTGTATGGTAAGATTAAATAATAAGTTTGTGTTCTTTCGATTCTTCATCAGAAGCTTAGGTTTTATTATAAATATGCGACACATACAAGGAAGGTTTCAGTAAATCAAAGAATAATAAAGATGATTTGGTTTTTAAATTTTAGTTTTTATTTTTATTAATGAACACACAGAAATAATATAAAGTAAAATGTGCTATATTTTGACCCCTTAGTGGGGTCGTCATCAGGCGATTGGTTTTTAAATAAAATTTCGTTTTTATTTCAATAAAATTTCAATAACCAAATGGATTAACTTTCGATAGGGGCGGATTTAAATATATCTCAAAGTATTATACATAAATAAAAAACTGAAAACGCCGTTTAACAGGGACGATAAAATTCAGGGGTTTTATTTTGGAATGATCTACTACCAAATTTGGACCTGTACAAATTCGGGTGGAAGGCACGCGGCTAAGGCCACGACCGTAGCAGGCATTTCCAACCCTTACCCTTTTTGCGAAACTGGAATTGAATTCCGATGCCTCTGGCACGAGAAGCTTCCTTAATGTCACATTCGAATTGGCCTTGCCTTATATCTGAATTGGGTCACTCTGACACACGAATGGTGAAAGTACGTTGTCTTCTTCTAATATCCTCTATTTTAAATATTTTAATTTTTTATATTAGATATTTCATATGCAAAGGATCTAGTAAATATTTATGGAAGTATATCAATCCGTTATGAAACAAGTGGTCGGTACGGTTGCTTAGTTATTAAGCACATAAAATTTTCTAATTAGTATACCAGTTTTTTTAAACTCGGGTATTTAATTTCCGTGCCAATTCTAAAACAGCCTGAAAGCAATTTCTCCCCTTCTGTACAACATGATAAGACCGTAAAATGAAACAACTCATTAAAGCAACTATTTATGTTATATGATTTAATAGAAACTCGTTTCACAACTCGTAAATAAATTAGTTTATCAAGTAACAAAGAATTTTACTAGGGAACTACATCAATTAATTTTATAACAACAATGAAACTAATTAAATTTATAGCTCTTGAAATATTTCTTCTGAATATCAAATAACTTTTAACAATATGTTTCTTCCCTACAACACATTAACTTTCAGTCATAATACGAAAATCTTTCAAATTTAACCGCTCGTACACTTTTCGCTTCTCATATTTATTACGGTAATTCCACATTTCCTGCACCAGCGACCTCAAGAGTTCATATGCTGTAATAAAGAACAAAGTTGGTAAAAAGTATAAAGTTATTCCAAATCCTGTATTGTTTGGGTAGAAAAGAAACGGAAGCTACTGCATTTCTCAATACAAACGTTATTAAGCACTCTGAGAAGTTAATATTCGCTTTGGTGCTTTGAGATTAAATTGCGAAGAGTTATCTTTTACACAATATCTGGATGGCAAAGTTCACAACTGTTTTAAGTACTTTTACTAACTAGCATAATCATCGCATTCGGGGCGCGGAAGTGCGCTGTGACGTCAACGATTCTCGCGAATTTAGCGGGTTAGCGCTACCGCAAGTTGCCCAACGACCGACGTCTATTTAAATGAAAAGCTCTTTCCGTAGTACGCTTTGTATTAAAGGCATTTAAAAAATCACAGATCTATGTCTGTTTAGAAAATAATAAATAATCAGTGAAGAAACCTTTTTCTTTTGCTTATAATAAGATAGGAGTATGTAAACTATAATAGACTGTTACATTTTAGTAAATTACATTTTGTTTTTATATGTTCTTTTATTTATTAAGTAAAACTTATAATAATTTATCATCTTTATTTTTTTCGTTTGTTTTGTAATCTTTGGAACTACGGAACAAATTCTAATTTTTTTTTTTTTGAAAAGCTATTTTATCGCTGAGTAACAAAGTTTTTTTTTAATAAAATTATATTTTCAGTTTGAATATTTAATTTGTGAATCAAGTCAGGAGAAAAGTGCTACTTAGCTGCTTTATCGGCGTGTGTTGACCAAATGGTTAATCAAATCTAATCAAAATATTTATTTTGTAAAATAAATACATAAAGTATACTCTCTACAGGTCAAAGTTTATCTTTACAAAAACAATAGCATATGAAAAAAATAATAATACGAGAAATACATACACAAAATATCTAGGTTGAGCTACTAAAATGTAATAAATACACTTGCATAAACTAAATAAATATAGGAATAGAAATATTATATATACATAATGCAAAAGACAAATAAAACATTTTCTTTCTTTCAAAAAACTTTGCTACCAATAACTTTGCTACCAAAACTATCTCACACCGTTCTAAATGCGGTATACTAACTGTTTTCACAGGAGCCATTATCGCTTTTGCTTCCACTAGTCCGACATGCATGTCTCCTAACGCATTTATCACACGTAAGAAAACTGCAGCCGCGTAAATGATACTAGATTTGCTCGAAAATCTACGTAATTTGATAACAACATCATCCGACTTTGTGTTCAGCCACCTTGGAATACAAATTGCAGTCAGTTGAGTCAAGTCGTTGCGGTGAGTAAACTAATCATTTAATATAGCCGTTCGTAGTTCCTCATCACATTCCTTCCCAGCTATCCACAATCCACTGTATGCACATATTTGCACATATCGCTTTCAAACAACCACGCATCATCGGATATAGTTTTCCTTTTAGTTACAGGCTCAAACAGCGGGGGCAGCTTCACCGAATACTGGAAACCGCGAGGCTTCGATTCCAGGTATATAAGCTCTAAAATTTTAACAGTGTTGTCTAATTTTAATTCCAAATTCTTATTCTCTTTGGAACCCTTCTGGATTTCATCTTCTTGTCTCTGTTTTGGAGCTAACACATTGAGTAATTCCTTTCTATTAGTTGACAATTTTTGCAATACAAATCCTCGTTCTTTGAAATGTGCCTCCATTTCCTTGATTAACTTTATCCCTTCCTCCACTGTTTGGCAGCCAGCCATCAAATTGTCCTTTGCTACCCTTACTGCTGCAGCCGAGTATTTTACTTTATAATCTATAGCGACTTGATTCAGAACCTCGACAGCCAAATATGAGGCTGCAGCTGCACCGAAAGTGATTTTGAGGAGAAATCACGTATTTGGGCTTCTGTCTGAATTCTCCACAATATGCGTTGATAAGCACAATCCTCATCTGCTACTCTCATTATCCAGTACATCTTTACAATGTCTGCTTTTAGACATGCAGTAGGATTTCCACAGCTTATAATCAAATGCTGCAAATCTAGCTGCAAAGTTGGTCCAACAAGTAATGTTCTATTCAAAGATACGCCGTTTTTATATATAATTTTGTTAGACACGTCAAATTCATTTCTTACCTTTGTAGTAGATTTTTCTTTCGTAATTCTCTGTATGTTGAGGTAAATAAACTGCCTGGTTCTTTTTCTCATCAGAATTCAACACCAACCTCTTCTATCCTAACTGTAAATTTTCGTTTATTACCTCTGTGTACCTATTTTCTAGCAGATTATCATTTTTCCAAATTTTCCAATCTTTTTATTGCAATTTCACATGATTTTCCATGTTCACAGGATAGCAATCATCATCGCAAAACGGTAACTTCAACACGGTCTTCCCGTCTTCGGTGCGACGTGTAGTTTTGTTCTTCTGTTGTTAATATTTTTGATGATAATACAGACTCGCTGCTAACTCCCAAGAGCGTTTTATTGCATTATCTTCAACATGTGTATGTAACGCTGTGATATTATTTTTAACAATTATTGACCTTAGTGGTCCAGATAATATCCACCCAAGCGTGGTGCACTGTGCCACCAGAAATCCAAAAGGTCCTCGCAACAAACCCTCCTTTATTATCTGGCAGTATACTTCTGCTCTCAGCAGGATGTCTATTTTAATCGGCACATCATATGCAGGATCAGCAAGACATAGGTGTTGTAACCCGACTCAGTTTCCTAACACTCTTTTTCCTGGAACATACGTCGTAATGTTCTTAAGTACATAAGCCTTCAGTTTCATTTCAAAACTTGGATCAAATCTTGATTTTATTTTTAATAGCACCATGTATCTTGAAATCATCGAGGATTCTTCACCGCCTTGTTCTGATATGACATTTTTAATAGGAATTCTCTTTAATCCCAAACTTTGAACTGTAGTTTCATTGACTAACAAAGCTTCGGAGCCCTGATCTATCAGGGCTCTGATAAATAGAAAATTATCTGTTCTCGCCTCAGCATCTATTAAAGCTGTAGCCAATTACACCTGATTCCTTACCCTACTCTTCGCAGAACATGTCATATGAGCTGAGGCTGCTATTGGCGTGATCTATTCATCTGAACGCCTGACTTGCTCTATCAACCTTTCCTGAAACCTCTGCAATTGTTTGACTTAAATTTCCTGAATTAACAGTTTAAGCTGGGACACCCTTCGGATGAAGTAAGGAGTGATGTATTTTCTTACAAATACTACAATTTATGGGCGTTTGGCAAAATCTTACACCGTGATTGCTCACTTGCATTGCATTTTTGTGACATCAGTTTCATGTAAAGCCTTCGAATGGCCAACATTATAACCAACAGAAGGCCTTACATATGACGCTGTTGGTTTGTTTATATGTTTAGGTTCAATGAATTCCAAAGCACGATATCTACTAGTGAGAAAGTCCTCAAATTGTCCAAATGTGGGCAATCAATCTGAAATTAAGTTTGTCGTTACATTAAACTCCCACTGTTTAGGAGACTCAGAATCAAATTTGAATGAAAGCAGATGAATGAAAATTATATCCCATATAGAAACATCAATGGCGAGATTGGTTAAACCACTCAAACTATCTGACGAAGTGTCTATTAGTTCCATTTAGAAAACTTGCCAACTCAGTAGTCGCATTCCTTTGGCTTAGTTAATGTTGTAAAATACAATATGAAAGATATTTTTTACTACTGTAATGTTGCTCTAATACATTCCAACTTTGTTTATAATTAGCGTCAGGCACTGGTATGTATCGAATTAACTGTTCTGCTTCCCCCGTCAAGTAACCTTTAAGGTATTGCAACCTTCGCACATTATGTCATGAATCATGACATGGTCACAAAGTGTACCAAGCCATCAATAAAAAAAAACTAATAAAAATTGTTGATAACTTGACTTGGGTTGACTTTGGATTCGAATATCCGTTACTACCATTTGATTGACTGGCATTCAAATCATTAATAAAATATGTCAAATTAATTTTTAACACGCACTGATATTGTATAACCTCTTCTTCAGTCTCATCATAAACTCCATTTACAACATATGATTCCCCTTTTAATAATTTAGGATCTTTTTTTTTGCAAAAGGTCCTTATGACCTTGTCTAAATTCTGACCATAATTGATCTAAACACTCTACTAAACAACGATGTAATCTTTAGTGATGCATTTCTTACCTTAAGCGACTTCTTAAAATTAAGTGTTGCTTTAAAAACACGCGTTGATAATTCATCTTGGAAGCTAAGTAAAGATTCCTTCGTTGCCTTCTTGTAAACCAAAGTAATTCCAAAATTAAAATGTTAAAGAGTTTGTATAAATATCTAATCTTTTACAAAACAATAAATTCTGGGCAAAATCGGGCATGGATTCCCCGTACCTCTGTTTTTTCGGTTACGATTCTAAGTCCTATATTGAATGTTAGTAAAATAATAAAATTAATAAAATTTTATTAAATCTACTCAGTTCTGAACTTCTGTACTATATGGTTGAAAATGAATAAACTTCTTGATGAACTTTTCTCAAATTAATGTTTTGATCTACCTTGTAATAAGGTTGATTTTCTCCAAGTAAATAATTTTCAATGTACTCACGGTTGCACTTCACTCTCACAGACACATGCACCAAGAACCTTAGTGTGACGGTCATGACGTACTAGCTGCTCCTCCCGTTGTTCTCCTGGAAACCGCTCACGTCGGTCCCACAGCATGCCAACCAACTGCCAACAGCTTTTGCACAGCTTGACCCTGCTTGACCCAGCTCGGCTTGTTGATGCACTTGCAGCCAGCGACTCCCTCTCCTACCTCGTTCTCAGGTCTTTGCAGCGATCCACTGCGAGTACTGGTTTAGTAGTACCACCTTACTACTGTGTCACAAAAATAAGCTCTACTCCAGATCGATGAACCATGAATAATAATGAGCTTAGGTATATAAATAAAACCCAGTGGTCCAGGTGGACTGTAATCACCAGTTAGTTATGATGAAAATTTTCCGATATTTTTTTCTAATTTGGAAAAGATTAAAAAATTCATTCTCTCAGATTTTTCAAAAGCCTAAAAGTTAGGAGTATCTAACTGAACATCCTGCAGGACTATATCAGTGAACGGTATCAATGTATTAAAATTGATAGTTAATTTATCAATTACTTTTGGCGTCCCGCAAGAAAGCATTCTGGGCCTTACTCTATTTTTCATATACATAAATGACTTCTGTGATCTGAATCTTGCCCATGGAAAAAATTATTTCTTTTGCTGATGATACAGCTAATCTCTTTTCAAGGAATACATGGGAGGATGAATATAATGCTGCCGAATATGGTTTTAATACGATAACCGTTTCGCTTTTTATGAATTCATTGACCTTGAACTACGAAAAAACTAAATATGTAACCTCCGGAATATAAAACTTTAAAATAACATATCAAAGCAAAATAATTTTGCTCATTTTTGTATCGATGCAAAAAATCAAAACTGTACACGTGGGCACCTCAAGAAAGAACGAATAATATCAATTTAAGCTTCGCCTCGCTTACAAAACTAGTTTTTGCTGGGTTAACTGGTATTTATAAAACATATTCACATTTTTTTAATCTTCGTCATTCGGCAGATGGTAAAAGTATATATTATAAATAACTATTCTTAATGGGGAAACATAAGGGGGAACTTTTTACCTCGGTAAAAAATGCACATAGTTATATTGTTTCTCTTACTTTTGAATAAAAAGTATGCAATAAATGTGTTTGCGGAAAAAGTCTCCACAAAAAAATTACGTACTTTAATGTATTAATATTTTGTTTGCATTACATTAACAAACTTAAAAGCGTGTCTACAGTTGTAATGTAATACAGCTAAAATGTAACGCATAAAATTTAATAATTACAATTAAGCAAGTAGTTTATTTAGTGCAAACTTTTTATTCAAAAGTAAGGAAAACAATATTATGATATGCATTTTGCACCGAGATCCTCCGTTACCACCTAAAGGAATCATGTGCAACATACTTTGTTGCATGATATGATGATTTATTATGTTTGCATGAATTTTGCTCCAATGTTTCATTTAGAAACAAAATGAGAGTGTGATCTGAATTTTTAACTTTATAAATAATAAAATATACATATAATGGACTCAGCCTAAAATATTATTTAAAAAATCCATAGCTGCTCGTTCATCACAATTTTGGTTTTGCGTTTGTGTGGAGGTTTGCGCCTCATGGCTGTCCTTAACGCAGAAAGAGCGCGAGATATTTTTGCGGCCAATAAAGTTCTTGTAGTCTTTGCCTTCTCTTCTGGGAAGCCAGCGTGAAAATGGTTACAAAATCCAGACTGCGTAAGCCTCGGTGGTAGAACGGGATAAGTCGATGATAGCTTGCGATAACTAGAGATACGTAGTCGAGCTCCGTCTGAGATAAACTTATTTCAAAGAATTTGTTATTTGATATATTTTTCACCTTGAACTTTATGCTCTTAATATATGAAAGTTACTTATTATAAGCATTAAGTTGGAAAAGTGCCAAACCTGAGAACCGCTCAAATAACTACTAAACCAAGTGTCTTTCGAGGCGTTAAATAAAATTGTAACGGACGTTCCTCCGGACCGCATATGGGACAAAGTTACTCGTAGTTTGCAATCGTCAACTTCATAATTGATGTCCAAGCGCATGGGACACGCAGCTGACGTCATAAACCATTACTCGGGCGGCGACAGTAGAAAACCTCAAGGGTCACGAGTTATGAAGCAAGGCGACACATGGTGAGAATAGTCCCCGCTGCGAGGCAAAGTTTTACCACGTCTTTAACCGCACATTTATCTCGTAACAGCAAAAGCGGTCGAGCCTACTCGGGCTTTTGGGTTATTAAATTGCATTTAAATATTTAATTGCTTTCGGGAAATGTAGAAACGAAAATAATAATAATATGACCACTTTGCTGGAAGGCAATTAATATTGTCATCGATTTTAAGAGTGACTTACTCAGTCTTAAGTTAAAGAAGATGAAAAAATTCCAGATAGGAGTAATAATAAATACTTATTTACCAAAATTTTTCTCATTTACCGAGAAAATATTGAAATGGTCTATGAAATTGACAATGGGGTTTCTTATATTTTTAAGGGTCCTCAAACGATAACGATAAGAAGGAATCCTCACGGAATTCCTGGTATTTACGTCCGTCTGTTTGTCTGTCTATAACACACAGCCACTTTCCTTTAAAGCAATCAGCTTGAAAGGAATAGCAATAATGCTTACTTATCCGCATCTGGTCGTGGGATGATTCTCCAAAATATGAATGTATATTGATACAAAAAAGCAAAAAATAGACTTGGCCCATTTTTAGAGTCATTTTGGAAATATACGTAAAAACTTTATTCGAATCTCTTCTATATTCCTGAATTTTTGTTCCCAATATGAGAATTTACAGAAGTGCGCGGATCCGTTTTGTACCAACATGGTTTTTTGGCAATGTCAAGTTTTAAGAATTCAGACCAACGATGTTCCTAGCCCATCATTGCTTCAGACCCTCAGTTCTCGATTTAGGGAAATCTCGGGTCGGTGCTCGTTAGAAAAATGTCCTCCTCTATCGCTTTTGTTTTTAATATCTCGATTACAATCAATTGCCGTGCACGGAAAACCTGTTATTTTATCATTTCTATAAATCGTGTCAGAAAATGGTTTTCTAGCGCATGTGTTTTAACGTGTTACTATAGTTGTGATGTATTTGTTTGACATTTGTTGTCTCTAATTAAAATTAATGCGGTAATGCTCTTCGAGTTATTCGAGATTTGTTTTGATGTCACTCTAAAACTTCACAGCAATTTTTTTGTGATGTTGTACTTCTTTTGACTATCATTTAAAGTTAGAATGTCTCACTCTATTATTGCCGATTTAGAAACTCCGACCTTTAAGGCCCGGTACAAAGCTAAACTTCAGTCCTGCTCTATCGCTTTGGTTTTTAGGGTTCCGCGCCCAAAAGGCAAGACGGAGTCCTATTAATGTCGCTCTGGTGCCTGTTCGTCTATCCGTCCATATGTCATGGGTCTTTAGCTTGCAGACGGAATATAGTACAGACCTGAAATTTGGATATGTAGTGTAAAATGTTGACCCATAACCGTATATTAAATATATTAAAAAATTAAGCGGGTTTTATGAAATTATAGTTTTCATTTTTGAAAAAGAAATAGATTTTATTTTTTTGTCCTTTTCTTATGCTGGGTTTCATTGACTAGAACTCATTAAGTCGAGTATAAATATTTATGTTTCTTTTTATCTCCAAAAATAAAGAAATGGAGGGCCATCAAAGTTGTCAGATTCACACCATTTTTGTTATTGTTACGGGATCTCCCTCAAAAACTATACTAGTTTGGAATTTTCCATATATTATGTTACGTACCATATCCTGTATCTTAAAAACAAATTCTGAAAAAAGCCGATTCTTAATACAGGTTGAGTTAGGGTTACGTACCCGAATAATCGATCAACTTAATTTTGCGGTTTTGTTTCATACATTTTGGAGGATAAGTTGAGTAACTTTAAGTCTATTAACTTACTCGTATTTAAATGTATATTTTATTTTTTGTTATTCTTGTTTGCCACCATAGATTGTAACCATAATTATAATTTATAAATAACATAACAGAGCAAAAATCGTAAATTTTTTAATAATTAGGGAAGACATAATACGTTTGTAGACATTTTAGAACATGCTATGGTGCCATTACTGCATGTTTTAAAATATTATTCTTAGATTATCTAAAATAAATAACACAAATTGAAATCAAAACAGGCAGGTTAAATTTGGTAACTTCAATAAAATTAAAACTAATCACGTGTGTGTATGTATGCTATGGTGCCTTTACTTAGTGTTTTATAATATTCATCTTTAAGTTAACGAGTAGGAAATGGCAACGGATATAATTTTAGTATAGAAATAGAAGCCTAAATAGAAATAGAAGGCTGGTTGATTAGCTGCTGTTATGCTTCTCTTTGGGCATTTCTTCTAGGAGGACCACCAAGAGTGGCGAAAACCTGGAAAGGCTTATGTCCAGCAGTGGACGAAACAGGCTGATGGATGGATGTTTCTCTGTGATTAGCTAATTTCATACATAAATCAAAGATTATTTGTATGTTAACTTTATAGTTTACATTGTTATTCCACGTGATTAGTTTTAATATTAATTGAAGTTATCAAATTTTAATGCCTGTTCTAATTTCAATTTCTGTTATTTATTTTAGATAATCTAAGATGAATATTATAAAACACTAAGTAAAGGCACCATAGCATGGTCTAGATATGTACATATACGTGATTAGTTGAAGTTACCAAATTTAACCTGCCTGTTTTGAGATCATTTTCTGTTATTTATTTGAGATAATCTAAGAATAGTATTTGAAAACACAAAGTAATGGCACCATAGCATGTTCTAAAATGTCTACAAACGTATTAAGTCTTCCCTGATTATTATAAAATGTACGATTATTGCTCTCTTATGTTATTTATAAATTAGTATATAATTATGGTTACAATCTATTGTGGCAAACAAGAATAACTTAATAAATGGTATGGAACCCTCAGGGTGCGAGTCCAACTCACTTTTGGCTGCTTTTTTAATAGTATCCTGCTCAAATTAACAGGCGTGCACGCAAAACTTTAGTTATTTTGAATTTGCGACTACATTATGACAGATTTTCATTGAGACTTCAGACAACTTTGCATTTATTTAATATAATTTTTTATTGGACTGACTGCTTCTTTTCCACAAAGATTATTAACGTTTGTAGTATACTCGTGTGTCATGCATGTTGTGCATAGAGAAATTCTTTATGATGTTGTTTTACGTAATACATATTTTGCTCCACTCACGGCTCCACCCGCGCTGAAGAAGTAATAAACTATAAGACCCTGTATCACAAAATTGTTTCTTTATGACACGAGTGACTTATGAGCTCGCAATGTATTTTTTGTTTTTGATTATGATAACCTATTTAATAACTTAATGACTAATTTGTATACTTAACTGACGATTTTATTATGTTAGTGATTGAATTTACTTTTTATCTGTGATTTATCGTGTTCTAGTTTACTTTAAACCGATGTTTGGATAAGACTGAAAATCGGCGGCTGCATGCTTAGTAGCTATATGCCAAGTCTTTCTTTGACCATTTGGTTTTCCAGATTTATTTATTATATTTTATTTCAATATGTATGTGTTATTTTGAAAACAAATAATGTTCTATTCTATTCTATTATATTCTTAGGGGGTGTCTGTGTCGGTATTACCTGCTAAATTTTAAGTGTGTCTAGTGTCTATAGTTTAGGTGATTTCACCATTTTACTTGTATCTTCGTATTTCTTATGAAAATTTGTTGTTTTCCCTGGGGCAATTAATTTGAGGAACATTTGATTCCGTGAAATATATTTAAATTCTACACATAAATGCAAATTTTAAATTGTTGTTTTTTTTGTTTTCTTCTCCAATTATTGTATCTCGTTTTTTTTAACTGACATATTCTTACACTGGGCAACCACCGCATAATTTAACCAATACATTTTTATTGTTTTAAACATGTTTTCGTTAATATGATGGGACTCAAGAAGGAAGTTAAAATAGAATATTTAATTCTATTTTTATTTTTAAGATCTGTATTATAATTAAATTGTTATTTTCCATTATTTATTTATATTATTATTGTAACAATTATATTATCTGGTTTATTGTAAAGAATTTATTAATGTTTAATGTAATGTTTTGTATTTGATTATGTTGTGTACGCCTGTTATTAATGGCAACACCAGTTCTAGGCCACATTCGTTTGTTCATTTTGTATGCTTGTGTTGTTATTGACGTTATTGTTGGCGTTCCTTTTTTAATAAATAAATAATTAAAAGAAGTACGATAGGTGAAAACGAATCTATTTATTCTTCTTTTAAGGGAATCTGAATTATATTGTAACAATCCAGATATACGGACGCTGGCAGGGAGTTCCACATCTCAGCTATACGGAAAATAAACGAAGAGGAAGAAAACTTAAATTAAATAAAAATTCTTAAAAACATTATTTCTACAAAATGCTATGTTATACATAAACCTAATAGCCGTTTAGACCATGGTCATTTTGAAAGACAATGGAAATGGATGTAAAGATAGGTAGAGCTGTTTCTGATGCAGAGCTAAGCTGGTGCCAGGCTTAGCTGTGGGGATACTAACATGTTATTGCAACCATGTCCGAAATTATTCGGGTGAAAGTAAAGACTCATAAAACAGGCACAACCAGGTGGCCCACCATATCTAGGTGGGACCGACTGATAACGGTGTATTCATCCTCAATACCTTATGTATAAAACAGACTGGTGTTGGGCAGCGGCATCACTGGTCACGACCCCATCCGCCCAGCGTGTATGAGTATAGACATTTCTTTAAGTCAGTCGCGCACGGGGTTCCTATGCTTGCTTTTTCATTCTACATTCAACTTCGGATTATAGAGCACAGACTGACTGTTATTGGTTGGTCCGAACGTTCATTTCCCGAGCTCGTACGGAACTAACCGAACACTAAGGTAACGTGAGACAAAATTCATGTTATGAAAAAGCTCGAGAATGGTTTTGGGTCTTCCTATAATTTCAGGAGAAATATCCCAAAAATCCAAATAAAACAAATATATTTTTGAATAATATAAAATATACTATGCTATGAACTTAAAATTTTGTATGTATTTGATTTTGATAAATTATTTACGATCAAGTCATGGATATTGTATGGAATATGTTGAAAAAGAAAAAATAATAAGCAAGTATCTATCAATAAAGATATTATCAGCAAATTGCGCTAGTATGGGAGTTCAGGCGAATAGAGTCTCCTTAAGGTGGACCGCCCAGAGTTGCAAAGGCCTATGTCCAATGATGCGGATGAACTAAGCTCAACGCTTTGCTCGCCGTCGTACCGAGTTCAGATTTTATAAAATTTACTTTCGTTATTGTTTTTATCTCGCATTTTCAAAACGAAAAAGACAATTAAAAAAAGAGGAGCAAAGAAAATAAATTGCATTTGGAACTAAACTTCACCTATACAAAGTTTTTGGCGAGCATTGTAACTTAATTATAAAGAATTACGTTAATAAAATACTCTTTATCGAAAAAAAAATGTTTTATTTTTAGGTATATTTTAATGCAGTTTTGAACTAAAAAAACTTAATTAACATAATTAACTATATAAAATAAATAACCAAACTATCTTAATAAAAATAATAAATAAAACACTAAGAAAATACAAATTTATATATTTAAATAAGGTAAAATAATATACGATAAGTGGAGTCAATTATACAAAATAACAATATTATATAACAAATTTATCTTTATGCTCTTCTCATTAATTGCAAAAGTTTTGGTATAGAAAGTTCTAACGAAGGAAAATATTTAAAACGAACAGTTTTACATTTTACCATGTTCTGAATTTCAAAGTCCTAAAATAAACATAGATTCATCTGTTTTATAATATGACCGACACATGGGTGTAGGATATGAGGCTGCCATAAGAATATATTCAGTTTCTTGTAATAAATAGAAGAAAATATTTAAGTTATTTAGTTTAATTCTTTTATTCTTAATGTTGTCATCACAGATAGAATAAATAACCATGATAGAAATACATTTCTTGTGATTTATTCATTACAAGGAGATACAAATTAACATTAATATTATATTATTGCGGTATAGAAAAGCAGAAAAGTAAATCGGGATATGAGGAGCTCTGACCCGGGATTCAAACTCGGGACCTCTCGGTAACCGGGTGATTGTTCTACTCAATGAGCTATCCAGACTCACCCAAATTTACTTTTCTGCTTTTCTATACCGCAGTGATATAGTTTTAATAGATATGTATTAAAATTTTTAATGTTTGCACCATAGTCCCCACTGCCACTAGCAGTCTAACATCTAAAATATGTGTACCACGGGTCAGCTTCTGCAACACAATGTGGGCTCTGCCTATTTTTTTTATTGTCCGCCTTAATCTACTTAAATGTTAATCCTAGAAATAGACTATCGGACAAAATAGTAAAGAAAAATCATATATTATTTGTTCACAAAAATAAATATAAAATTGTATCTTATAAATCTACGCAAAATCTTGTACGGCTTGTTAATTAAATTAATTCCAACACAGGTCTCCTTCGTCTACAACAACTGTACCAATTAATGCTGCCAGGGCGAACAGCATTCCGAATTTCCCTTGTGAAGCGGATAATCAACGCGTCAGATGCAATGGACTTCTTATTAGCACTGGAGCAACATGACCGCTGGGGAAACAAGCGTATCGTGCTAGACTGCAGCGCTAAAAACGCTAAGAGCATTCTGGTCGGGCACGTTCGCAACGTACAATTGGGCCGGAGGACATACCATTACATGCTTAGTGGCTTGGTAAGTGTACACACGTATTTTGAATTTATTATATTCGTGCACTTCGATATTTACAGCTCCTTAATTTGTGGAATCAGGGACAAGGGGTGGTGCAGAATTCGAAAATGTGGATGCATCTTTATTTAAAGTTGCATTATAGTCATTATATGGACGTGTTTGCTTGAAATGAGAAATGAAAATAGTCGCAGGTTTTTCTTATTTCTCAGACCTATATTATTCAGAATACCTAAAGCTTTGACGATACACGCAAACACTTTCCACTTTTTGGTGTTGTTTTACTACTTTAAATAAGAAGCTATAATTTTTTCTAGATTCTTAGAAAATTTTGTACTTTCAAGAAATAATTATTGAAATAAGATCTCCAAAGACACGCTTTCTCATAGTTTTAAGACTAAGAATCATGTACATATTTTAAACATATTTTATTTACTACAAAGGTTTTAATAATATCAACATTTTAGTAATTAAAAAATTTTAGCTTTATATATACTTTTTATTATAAATTAAATAACACTTTTTTTGACCGGAATTTGGTCCTTCTCGTACTGTGCATTTTCCGCTTGTAGTGACCGTCTACAGTTTGAGCGTTGGGGCCCCGCAATTATTGCTTACTTAATATCCAGGGCATTTCGACAACAATGCCTAAAATTTGATAGCAGGGGCTCTTTAGAAGCTAAACTATTGAAAATATTGAACATTTTCAGTAAGTCACATACATTAAATACATTTACAAAAAGTTTGTTCTTAATTTAGAGGGAATAGAAAAGTGTATGTATAAAAACATCGGAATTTTAGATCACTGGCAAGAATAAATCAGATTTCTTATTTTCAAAAAGAACAAAGTTATTGACAATAAGATTATGTTCCGTACTGAAAGTAAATAGTGCACTGAAAAAAATATTCAAATCGCTTTTCTCTGAAAAAGCTTTTAATCTTTTAGGAGGTTCTTAAGTTATCGGAATAAACGTTCACCTCGCTAGAAAAGGTCTTTACTAGTAATTTTAAGTTTTAGCTGAACTGAGTTTCCATTGCCAGGTTATGGACGACCATTGGGAAAACGAGGTTGTTGAGTATGGAGCTGTCAATATTACTGGGTTCCGGATCATTGACCACTCTCGGAAGGCCGTGCGTGATTTCATGGATGGCTTACGAAAAATGGATCCTCGATTTAAGGATACTATTTCGGTAAGTATCTTACTTTCATCAAGTTTCTAGACTAAGGAAAATATATTTTGTATGTGATATTCAGTTTATGAGTTTTTCTTGAATAAAACCAATATGTATAGGTATCATCAGACTTTTTCGGTACGCGTAGTATGTATTCATCATAATTTGAATTTTACATATAAGTTTGAATAACAATAGTTGGCTCCTTTTCATTTAGTTATAAAAGCACTGGTACAAAAAAAATTAATCGGGTAGGCCTAGGTGTATCCGGATGAACGCCGAATTTTCGGTCATTCATTGCCCATGGAGCTTAGGTAATTCTAAGTTTACCTGGGTAAACTTAGTTTTACATAGTTTTCCAGCATTACCCGTAACATACATATTATTTGGGATGACATCAGAGCCGCGACAATTTTGCCCATATTAACTTTAAGTCTACAGCTTATCTAGTGAGGTTTTTTAAACCTTTAGAATGGAGCGGTTGGTTCTCAGTCAGTAGAATGCTGGACTCTCAGTTTTGCAAAACTGGGTTCAAATCCTTTCGATCGGACATGCACCTATGTTTTTAGTTGGTATGCTTACCCCTAGCAGAACGTGAATTTAAAAAATGTGGTAACCCTTTATGCGTATATTTGACGACCGTGGAACTAAACTGGTCTATCTAGTATCCAACAAAAATATAAGCTATGTGAAATAAACCAGTATAACTGTCTACTTATCTTTAAGTTCTAAAAATGTTTCACTGCCGCGTAATGTTCTAAAAACACCGTTACCACCATAACTAAGTTAAAGTGGATAAGTACAAGTGTTTCATTAAACTTACTCGTATACTAGAAAACTATTGTTTATGCACATATATCGGTTTCACATGTAAGTTTAAAATTTTAGGGACAAAGATGCAAACACTTCAATTTGGCAAGAAAATGTAATTTAGACCAGTTTAGTTCGACAGTCGTCATTTGTGCCCGACCTACAGCGGTAAGGCTGGTGGTAAAGTGGTCACTACTAACACGTTGTGACGTAAAAATCGTCAGCGAAAAGATAGTGTACGAGTGTTGACTGTTCCAACGACAGTCTACACTCGGAAACACCTCTGACAGCACCCTGGGACGATATTTCGTGAAGATATGTTTTTTATTAATTTCTTAATATTATTATAATTAATATTTTAATATACGCTAGTTTATATTCATTTTGAATAAATAAGTACACTTAAAAGAATTATAATATAACATAACTTTTGGCCTGATTATCCGACTTTCTATTACTTTACGAAAACACTGCGTTGTATAAAAATATAATGATGATCAAAAAAAGAAAAAAAAACATGACCTTGCTAAGTTTCTTGCCCTTCTTTTTAGCAAGACTAATCGAATAGATGGAGTTAGGCATGTATTTATATTATATATGTAACGTTAATAGTATTTACTATACGGGTAGCTATTATAACCATATCGTATATACATAATTGTAAACATTAAATATACCTTTATTTTAGTTCATGTACGTGTATTAACTTATTAAATATAACCAAAACTAAAACCTTATTTAATAATTGTAATTTTTCTCTTTTAAATTTAATTGTTTTTATTATTTAATAAATCCCAACGTATGATAAGTGTATTTATGTAAGTACATTGCAAAAATAAAGTATTTATTTCATTATTTTAAAACACATGTAAAATATTCAATAATAAAAAAGTCAATTTGGGCCGAAATATATATAAAAAAATAAATATTATATCTTTATTATTTTGGTTTAATATGTTAATAATAATTCAACTTCTGCAAAGGCGTTTGCCAACATTTGCGATAAATATTGGCACAAATGCAATAGTTGAATGCATGTATCTTGTAGATATTAAGTTTACCTCGACAACTATTATGTGTACCTAGTTCCTAATATATTGCAGAAGATAATTTAATATTAATCGCATGTTCTAGGTAGAGCCAATTCATGTATGCATATAATTTGTGCGCAACTTAATAGCTACGATTAATTAAGTGTTATACTCAGAGATGCATAATCCGATGCTTGATGGTTTACAAAGCATTAATGCTCCAATGATTCATGTGGACAAACATGTCACTAAAACACATGTGTAGATACGATGTGCCAATTACGGTTCGACAATGGAATAACCCAGCCCTGTCATACATAACGCCTAAGGTACAACTAAATTCTACAGTAAAATGTATATTAATTGTTAATTATTTGCTTGAATAATACCATCATGTCTTGAATACAATATTTTCAACGTCTTCTGCGGCTATTCCGGCATTATTTTTCACTTGCAATATCAGACTTTTGTTTAAAGTATGATTAATGCCATGCGATGGAAAGTGGAGTGGCTTAATCTCATCAAATTAAAACTCTGGAATATAATGAACGCTTCCTTATAGGTTTTAAATAAGAAAATCACTACATATATTATATAATAATAGGCCCGCAGGTTTGCATTTTCTTAAACTATACCTGTATACCTATAACCGCGGGACGTAACAAAAACCTACATGGTACACAGTGACATTGATGCATAACACAATACAGGACAACCTCATGAATGGAGACAGGTTGCCAACTAAAACATTACGTTAACAATATCGCGTTATGTTTGTATTGTAAGATATCTTGATTAAAATGGCCATCTTGATTTGCAATTGCAATAAGGAGAGTAATTTGGGACGGCATTTTTAATCTAGAACTCTAGAACCTAAAATATAGAAGAGCTTGTATTACCAGCTTGACGTATTTGAAAAAGGCGACAGTGGTGTATCAGAAACGTAGCAAATATATTATATGTAGGGATTGAATGCTGAATTGAAATGTTTCAACCGAGAAACATAATTATTCGAAATTACCTAGTCTCTAGGTAACAATATTGCTACAGAAATATAATTCCGAGCAATCCATTGGTTTTGCATTGTAGAGTGAGAATCAAAATATAAAACCAATTTTTGGAACAAAGCCACAATCTACCCTGGTATTAAGTTATGGTTATAGTCACTAGTGTAAATTCTAATTTGATTGTAGAACAGTATATGGTATTTATTTAGTAAGGAGAGATACGGTAAATAAAATCTTAACCATGTAAATAAACATATTACGTATTATGTCTACATCAACAAACATCCCGTTAGGTACAGTAAACTCAGTACCAGATAACATTGCTACTGAAATAATAATGGCAATATTATAAAGTTACGGTAAAATTATTACCTGGGTGCTATAAAACAGCCCGCAAGGTGTTAAAATTTACACCTCAGAGAGAAAATTTCTACAGAAAGCAAATAATAATGTTTATGTAGATTTAATCGAGTCACGCACCCGGTAATGAAACACTAAGTGGCTCCGCCTATACATATTATTATTCTATAAACCATATGAGCTTCGTATTTCCGGATGGTGGCCTCTTTCACTTTCCTTTGAACACACGAGAGAATAAAGTTTCAAAGTTACCTCATAATACTTGCTAACATGTTTGAATTTAATTTGGAAACGAAAGTGGCTGTTTCGTACGGAATGTACGAATATCTTTGTTGGAAAAAAAAACAAGGCGTGATCAGCATTTACCAATATGTCTAATGTCTGGGGCAAAATTGATTTACGAATTCTTTAAATATTTCTTCGTTGCTGTAGGCACAAGCAGCTTTGATGTACGATGGAGTACAAGTCCTAATTGATGCGCTCGGGAGACTCTGGAGAAAGAAACCAGATGCCTTTAGGAACGCCTTGAGACGTGCGTCAGGTCAACAAAATGCGACGAAAGTTATTGATTGCAACCCTGGCAAGAGTTGGGTTGTCCCATTTGAACATGGAGACAAAATCTCCAGGCTAATCAAAAAGGTAAATTAACTTGCATAGGCAAAATTGTTTTATTTTGCAGAAATTTATTGCCAATCATAAACAATATTTTTAATTTGTTTACCATCTCCATTTGTCTTTCAGTTCCCAGTTTTGTTTGGCGTAAAAATTGTTTTTATGAGGGTTTGTTCGATCATTTTGGGTTCATAAAGGTGATTTATTTCCAATTGTAAATTGTAAACTCATGGAAGTATAACATAACATTTCATGCGTCTGTTTTTTGGATGTGTGATGAAGCATGTAATTTACTCGTACATAGCACTTGGTGTACTATTAAATGCTTGAAATGACATATTGGAAACCCATGATATTGTACAATAGGAAACATTTTATAATATTCCTGCATTGTACATACAATTCAAATTGTGATAACACAATTGTCAATTTGCAAATGTAATTATGATTTAAATTCAAAGCTATTACCTACATTGCATTGTTTGCAATATAATATGAGTAGGTATGTTAAAATCTTAAATAAAACAAAATGAAGATGTGGTATCCCGCTTCTCACGTGCGGCACTGCAAATATAGGGCCCAATGGGCATGTTTTGTGTAGCTTGTCTCGCTCGCGCCACTGTCTAAGCTTATCGCTCTATCTCTGTCTGTATTAATTTTTCAGTTGACGATATAAGAATGTACCGTATTGATTCTGTTATATCTATGGTTAAAATAGTACATTTTGATGCAAGTGCGAAATGCTTGATATTTCGAGTCACGATGGACTTTTTCACTCGGGACGAGAAATATCAACACTTTCGCACGTGTATCAAATGACGTTTCTTAATACACCTGCGAAAAATTACATTGAATCAAATAAAACGAATTGTGTTGCAAACCAAAACAGATACAATTCAACAGAAGAAAACGCAGTGTCTGGTTGGGGCCAATCTATAGGAATACTACAAAGACCAGTCTATTTCTAAAATCTTTTCAATAATAAGTTCTAAGTTAGATGCAACAGAATATAAATGATGACGTCTAAAATGGTTTTGAATTTTTAAAACATCTTTTACAATTTATCATATATAATACATTTATTTAATAATATAAATAATTTTGAGAAAATATAAATAATTCAATATTCATAAGGCTGCTAAAAACATAGAGCTCACTTTTCAAAATGTTTCAGACGGATATCGAAGGCCTTACAGGAAACATATCTTTTAACGACGAAGGACATCGCCATAATTTCACGTTGCAGGTTGTGGAAATGACTGTACATAATGCGATGGTTAAGGTGGGTAACTGTTTTTCTGTGTTGGTTTGACATTATGGCTGTTACGTTTTACGAGTATAACTGCCCTTTTTACGGGCTCCGTTATCCGACAAGGAACCCTATATAGCCATGTCCGTCTGTCCGTCCGTCCGTATTTTCGTGGTTCGGCTCAGAGACTATTAGTACTAGAAAGCTGTAATTTGACATGAATATAATATATTAATCACGTCGACAAAACGGTAAAACAAAAACATGACAAAAAATCCCATACTCGTGAATTGGGAATTATTTTTTTTGTCATCTGTCCCGTGGTGAAGGGTATCGCTAGGTGTGTGAAAACCATTTTTCGATTTAGGGATCCGTTGGCGAAATATTAAGCTTTAAAGTGCTAATTTTTGTTAGAGTCAAGTGTACCCCTGCCGGTCAAATGGTTGTTTATGGATATGTGAAATTTTTTACAGAATAAGTATAAAGGTATAATAATGAATTTAAAAAGAAAACTATCAGTGAAGTAGGCTTTACAGTTTTACGAGTACAGGTCGTGCCAAACTTTTAATCCCCTCCAAACACGACAATGTAAGGGCCGTTTTTCGGGAGAGCAACTTCCGAGTGGACAAGAAGTTTGGCGCGATCTGTATTAGTAGACCAACTTATAAAATGTACTGGGCAACTATGGAACCCTACACTGCGCGTGGTCCGACTCGCACTTGGCCGGTTTTTTCATTAAGTACGATTAGCTTTAAATATTTGAGTTTTTTAGAAGTGTGTTTTTAGAAACCCTTATTATTCTGCCCAATCTCTTTTCAATATTTTACTGAAATACATATCTTTAATTAAAATTTATGACTTTTTTCTTCTTCCCTCTTCACAAAACTTTATTCAATATAACGTGAAATTGCAAAACCCATAGTAGCCTTGTTCGAGAGGTTAATTTTAACTTTCTTTCCAAACACTTGTTCCAAAACTCACTAATGATTTCTCGGCGATCATAAATCAATGAGTACAAACTTTACTAGCCCGTCTTGCCTTTCTACTTGGAGGTCGAATTTCGTTTTATTACTTGAACGCAGCGATAACTTAGAGATAGGGTACCAGCCTCTTAATCTGAAGGTCACTGTTCGATTCCGGACGTTTTGGCATTCACCAATGAATCTTTTGCACTTACTAAACGCTGCTTGATAGAACTGTAAGAAATAATTGACTTTTATACAAATTTATTTTCCCATGACATTATTTAATTATGTTTTGTAAGTTGAATTTGGTTCAATAATTATGATATATATATATAATATATGTATACTAGTTAAAAGAGAAAATATTTAAAACAACTGTATACCTTTCAATGCTTGCAGTACAGAGTAATATTTTTCAGATGGCAACGTGGTCGGACAAGCACGGTCTCGTGTTGGCTCACCCGAAACACAATCCGATGCTATCGCCAGGTACCATCAGCGCGAATAAGACGTTTATTGCTACCACTATCCTGCAGGAACCATACATGATGATAAGACCAGTTGACAATTTGCCAACTAGAAATGAACAATACCATGGATTGTGTAAGGATCTCTTGGACCACATCGCTCGGGATCTTGGATTTAAATGTTAGTATCAATAAACAACGTTTTGCTATGTAAATGGATCTGTCAATACTTTTTATAGATGCACAATAAACCAGCGAACAGAAAAAACGTTGGAGTCTAATTTGCGCTGAAAAATGAACCTGCGAAAAAACTGTATTAAACACAGTTTATATGGCTACCAATCACGGCTGGTCCAGTGTCGCATGGCACAGTACAGACAAATCATAAGCTTTTTGCCGTTTCGAGTCTCTGGTACCATTGTCGAATGACACTTTGTTAGAAACGCGTCTTATATGTTTTTTTTTTCATTCACCGCAAAACAACGTCCTTAATAGTCTGTCTGATATTCTGAAATGCTTCTGTAAATTTTCATGTTTGTGAATTTTTTGTTTATTTGTACGTACATCCGACAACAGCCGTGAATAAAGTAAATTGTATTTTTTTTTTTCATTTAAATTATGATTTCTAAAGGTTTATAACCTTTCAGATGAGATCCACGTTGTAAAGGATGGAAAATTTGGCAGCCAAAGTCTTAATGGATGGACTGGTTTAGTCGGTGAACTATCTAGAAAGGTATGTACGTAGCTCTAAAGAGTAAACAAGATACCATAAAAAACAAATCTTGTAAAAAAAAAACAAGTCCCGCAACTTAGTTCTTCTACCGTAAATAGTTGTGAGATCCATGTAAATCCAAGTCGGTTAATTTATTCAGTCTCTACTTAAGGGACCTTCTGTCTTAAGCTATTACATAATTAGCTAACCTAACAACATCTTAGAGTGACCGTATGAATATTAAAAATCTTTTATGTTTTAAATAAATGGATTGACTTGGCCATCGCATAAAAACACAATGTATCTCACAAATAATACATATTACATTAAATAAGATTTTATTTAGTGCGATTGCCAAGTCAGTGTATTTATTTAAAACATAGGAGAGTTTTAATATTGATAATTTTATTCCAAATTCCAAGCTTCTATGTCTGCTAGAAGTGCCTTAGAGTTTTGATGATCGGTCAGTCAGCCAGTCAGTGAGTGAGTGACAAAATTGAAAATCTTTGACTAGTTAATTTTGACTAGTTGACAAATTTTTAAACTACTGGTTAAAATTGAATAAAATTTAAAACATACCGTTTTTTAAAAATGCCTGCTTGTTTACTGAAAATTCAGGCTTCTAGTTTTATCCACAAGGAAGGTATAGGGGGGTCGAAAATGGCCTGAACTGTTTCGAGAAAAGGATGGTACGGCCTTGCCGCTTTTTAGATCGACTTGGTGGGGGCCCTGCCGTGCCCCAGATATAACATTATTTTTAAATTCAGCATCGTCATTGTCATTTTATGTTACCTTTCCTTGCATCAGACAAATAGCTTGATAAATTTACATAATTAACTTAACACAAAAGAACAGTTTATACAAAAAATAAAAACAAAAAAAACCCACTTATTAAAAATATTTTACTAGTTATAAAGCAGATTTTTAGTGTGAATTAAATCGCAAAGATAGGTCTAAACTATGATCTAAATATCATTTCATTTGAGCTGTATTAAGCTTTCGACAATAAAAGTAATACTAAAATAAACGTCTTGAAAAAAGTGATATAAAACGGCCGTCATATTAAAAACCCATCCCTCTTATTCCAAAATAATAAATAAAAACACCTCGAAACCGCGAGTTTTCTGAACGGCCCGCTATCGCTGAGCAGGATAAACATGCGTAAAATGAAAGCGTTGGAGTAAGACAGATTTCTCTGGATAACTTCGAATTAATGGAGAAATGCAGTTGAGCAAATTTATTAAGTTATATCTAAGCTCTTTCGTGTCAAAGCGTTGCCTTCCGTTTCACTATGTGAAATTTTATTCATATGTATTCGGTTTCAAATGAAAATACGATATCTACCTGAATTGTCTTCATAATATTCAGCTAATACGAATGTTCTTAAAAAGCAATATTTGGCTAAAACGTTTCGTTTTCGTTGCAACAATATTTCTAAGCCGTGGCCGGAACAAACAAACAAACAAAAAATTTGTTAATATGTACAAAACCCTAATAGAACGAGGCCCGACACAAACTTAGCCGGTTTTATTATTGAAGGTACGAACAGAAGTAATGTTGGCAGTTACGCAGATGATCTTCAAATCTACACACAAGCCAAATTGGAAGATCTTTCACAAGCTATAATTACAACCGATTCAAATTTATCTAGAATGTTTGTGTGGAGTCGTGAATATGGCTTAAAGATTAATCCCAACAAGACCCAAGTTATTATTATGGGTAGTCACTGGTTCACAGCCAGGATTAACTGGCAACTGCTACCTAATATTATGTTTGAAGGGACAATAATTCCATACAGCAACATAGTAAAAAATCTAGGTCTCCTGTTAGATAATTGCTGGTCTTGGGATCCACAAATAAATGAAGTTTGTAGGAAATTATTTGCGGCAGCAGGAGCTCTAAGAAGGCTTCGGAACTTCCTTCCGACTGCTACTAAAATTGCGCTTGCACATTCTCTGCTACTACCTATTCTCGATTATGCCGATGTTTGTTATCTTGACGTTACGGAGGGCCAACTTGATAAACTCGAACGTCTTAAAAATTTCTGTATTTAGTTTATTTTTGGTCTTCGCAAATTCGATCATATTTCTGAATTCCGTTCTCGATTAAATTGGCTTCCCATTCGTCGTCGCCGTAATGCTCATATCCCGTCTCTCTTGTATTCCGCTTTAAATAATCCTTTAACTCCCTCTTACCTTAAAACTCGCTTTAGATTTCTTCATGATACTCATGACCGCATTTTACGGTCCTCTCAAAATCTGCTTCTTGCCACGCCGGTGCACTCATCGTCTTTCTTTAACAATTCGTTCTCAGTAAAAGCTGTTTATTTATGGAATGATCTTCCTTTACCTATCAGGAGAGCCCCTTCCCTGCTTGTCTTCAAGAGACTAGTTAAACATCACTACCTCACACTCTGATTACCGAAATGTGATTTCTCTATATATAATAAAATATGTATGTAATTTATATATAATATATAATATATATATATTACGTATTTATTTACTAGTATATTACCATTTATAATACTATATATCCATTGATACATGTTTGTGTATGTATTTAACACAAAATTAGTACACCGCCATGTCAGTAATTCTTTTGAACAGTTTCTTCCACGCAAAGGTTGTCTAGAAGAGATCGCTTTAAGCGATAAGGCCGCCTGTTTGTGCTTACCTAATAAGTTAGTAAGTTATATTTCTTTGTTTCCTAAGTTAGATATTTAAATGTTTATGTTTTTTCTTTTTTGTTTCCTTTTATGGTGTACAAATAAAGTTGTATTGTTGTTGTTGGCTGCGGGTAGACAAAAATTGTCAGAAGCATGAAATAAGAAGACAGAATCAGATATCTCCTATCCCCATGTATTTTTGACACGATACATTCTGTAACTTAAAACAAAATAGGTAATTAGGGAAAATACATATAAAATGTTAATTACGTCCTTACACACGCACACACACCCCCGCAGACTTTCTACAGAGATTTTCCTCAATTACCGGTTTTGTCGAAGTGCCAAAAAAGAGAGGGTATTGATTGAGCAGAATATAGGTACGTTTTCTTATTTTATTTATGTTAGAAGCTACTTGAGACCGTTTTAACTAAATTACCCACCCATTCGTATAACGGACTCTTCTTTCTGTCTTCAGTTTGCAAATTCATGATGGAAATGTGGTCTTTTATATTTGGCTTGCGCTTTTACCTGAAGTGGATACTTTTTTGTTCACATCTCGTATAAGGGGGCATGCTCAGAACTTGCACGTCAAAATTTTACTAGAAAAAAAAAGACTAACGAATTAACTTTTAGTGCTGACTCTATCCCAATGCAATGCAAATGTAAGCTAGTACCAGCCGCTCTTTTCGATTCCTTTCTCTATTGACTCGGGTTATACGAGTTTATGCTATCCATATTGAAACGAAAACGAATTAAAACTAAAAAAGGCATCATTTTCAAAAATAAAATCTATCGAGTCTAATGTGTCCAATTAGGTAACCGATCTGACAGCGGAAAGATAAAGGTATGAAAAAAAACGTGTCATGACAAGTTTCGCATTAATCAGATAACAAGTTGACTCAGCATATTAAAGCAAAAACCGTTGAAAGACCAAAGGCAAGCCCTTAAAGGCCATCCCGCTTAGCAGCCATAGAGAAAGCCTTAGGCACTTGTGACATCTTGATAGGTTTGATTTAAACTACTATTTTTGTGACTTCTTGAGCCTTTAAATGTAGCTACTTTAAGGATTATCTTGTGGTCGTCGTGTTGAAATCAATATCGATTTTGTTTTTCTCGATATATGTATATAATCCATATAACTAGTTTGATTTAAATGAAACTTTGCACGCATCTTGACCCTTGTGACACACGCACGGACAGACGGACAGATAGCAATGGCTTAGTAAAAGACGGAACCCTAAAAAAGAGCAACCTGGTCATGACGCTACAAACACCTAAAGCTTTTTTTGTTTGCAGCGATGAGTTCAGTTCTGTGTACAGGTTTAACTTTCTGAGTTATACTTCCAACGTCCTAAAAGTATTATTATATCCTTTATTGTGCATACACACACAGAAACTTAAACTACGATTACAAAAAAGAAAAGTATGCGGGTCCGAAATATATCTTAATTTTTTTTTTTTAATGTATTTATATTTTTTTTATTCTAAAGATATAATATTGTTAAGATTAACTTTGACTTGTAGAAAGTATACTTTATGTATCTATTTTACAAAATAAATATTTAAATTTGATTTGGTGTCTCTAACATCGCAGCTTGCATGAAAACGGAAAGGGATAATTTATCTAATCAAAAACATGAATATGTTAATGAATAAATAGGTCAAAATTTTATTTTTGCGACAGAGGACGTCAAAACATAATGCTCTGATTAGATTAGTATTGGAATATAAACAGTCAGTATTTACGGTGTAGTTGTGTAGATTTAAATATACTCGAATAGTGTACTTATTTGGGGTAACTTGTAAGCGCCCCCTGACGCAAATATGCGGAAACTGTGATGTAGGGTGTCTACGAAACAAAAAAATATAAGGCGAAGTACTTGCTACGCCCCGCCGTGCCTTAACAAAAGGTTAGCAATTTTATCATTGAAAATTACTTTTCAGTCGATGCTGGGGCCTTTTCCACGACAGTGTGAATTAGCATTATTTTTATATATATTTTTGTGTAATTTGAATTGTTAAGGTACCGAAATACATAGAACTCCACAAATACAAAGGGATGCAAAGGGATACAAAGTGGTATTTTTTTTCATAAAAATTCTTTTTCAATAATATCGGAAAATCTCAAGAAACGGTCGATTTATGGGCACCACTATCCTTTTTTTTAAAGTATTTTAAAAATACAGCGTGCGTAAATTAGCGTTTATTCAAATATTGGAGCTATAGGCGCCCAGACAAACACAAGGGCAGACAAAAAAATTAAAGCCCACCGAATAAACTACCACTTTTTAAATGTTACTAATATTATACGTAGTACTTGCATTCTTGTAAAAATCAATAGTTGACAATAAACAAACAAAAAAAAATCTGCATAATCTCGTAAAGTATCACGTTTCGAATATAAAATATATGAGTATACGACCAAAGTTGTACTGGTAGCACAACAAATACAATTTTATAATAACGTAGCGCGTCTCTACTATCACCATACACAGTAGTACTAGAGTGCGGAATTTCGATTGTTGATCCCAGTAAAACTTTGGTTTTTTATATTTTCAAAATCGAGCCTGGCCTTTGCCAGCTGATATTTTGCGAGCTTTTGCCAAAATATTCTTTGTTTATATTTATGTCAAGCAATTTGTGACGGTGTTTTTACGAAAAAAAAAAATGGCAAAGGCAAGGCTCGACACAATTGTTTTATAATAAATGTCATAAAAACCAAAATCAATCGTCACCCAGGACGGCTATTCTGGCACTTGCGGAAGTATTGCAATGGCAGATTTCTGATGATTTTAAAAGGGATTTTCTACGGATATGTATTTTCCAGATTGAAAACCAATAGAAATGTTCCAAAGCTTTTATTGGATGATATTTAGTCACTATACTTAACATTTATGATTCTGTAACAAAAGTCGAGTTAAATTGTACGGCAATTCTGAAACATGCTGAAAATTGCGAAGATGGAAGGCGCATGATTTTTGGAAGCTCTTTAAACAGAAATATATCAGGCTTCTATGATAAAAATCTTTTGTTCGGAAAATATCATGTTTAAAATAAAGAGTTTAATTTTGTAGAATTATCAGCATTTATCAGTCGATTAAAAAAGTTGTATGAAAAATAAATCGTGTGATAAATACTGCGAGAAATATTCGTCATGACGCGTGCAAACGATTATTAAGGCAGATTTCGGGTAACTTTAAAGTGAATTTACTACGGATATGTTTTTTTATTGGACTCTTACAGGCTATAACAGCCATCCAGTATGATAAAAGCCATCCCTTGTAAAGTTAACTGACTAAATCTCATGTAATGACAGTTACGGAATACAAGGAACGGTTCCTTTAGATTTAAATATTAAAATTAACACAATATAATTTAAAAATGCCAGAATAGCCCACCAGGTCGTATAAAATCTTTGCAATAATAGATTTTTGAGTTAGAAAATTAGAGCACGTACGAAAATCTCTATTCCATTTACCGATGCACTAAAAAGATTGAACGTTTTCTAAACGTGATTTACTTTCTGAGATAAAAATAACGAAATGCAATTTATAGCTTGTTCCCGTTTTTCTCCGGAGACGTTTCCCGTCAGCAACCCCAAAGGACTTTTGTCACAGCCAATCTTAGATGAGATATTACTCTTTTTTATAAATGGAGGCTGTGATATTGTGACGTATATGAAGGCTTCATGCATGATGTCACATGAAGAGGGATATTAAGTTGACTCTCGATATGACATTAAGACTTAGAAAAATGCGTGCTTAATTAATTATAATAAGTGTAAGGTAAAAATACCGTTATTTTTATTAATAATAAAGTAGTAAAAAACTCGTGTCTGTACATTGAATATTATCGCGAAATAGAATTTTTGTCCGTCTATCTGTATGTAGGTATGTATGTTCTGTTTTAATTCAAGAATTATCGGATTTAGATGCCTTTTACTTTATTATCATCGTAGTGACACTGGTCGACAAATAGGCTTTAAGGGGTGTTAATAAAGTTACGCCCAAGCCGAAAACGGGGAAGAGATTTAATAAGGCTGATTTTCATAATAAAGCTGTTTATCAAGTTAATTAATAATAATTAAAGAATTAATTTTCTTGCGTTATCAACATTTTTGTGAAATGGCATTCGCTATTAACACTGGTAGGCCGTTGAATAAATAAATATGTTTTGTTATGTTATAAATTATGACATGACAGTTTCGAAAATTATATTGTTTTTCACCTGATTATGAACTTGCCACATCATTGATAGTATAAAAAACAATATACGTAGACATACCAGGATAATTCTTTAAAATTCAAGCTGTTCATACAACCATCTCTATGACCGAGTGGTAGATTGCTCGCCTTCTAACCCAAAGGTCATGGATTCAATCCCAACGTGCGTGCTTAGTCCATTTGTGCCTGACATACGGTGATAGGGCTCACTACCTTTCAAGTTTGAGACGTAATAATCGTCGATGTGAAGCGGATGGACCAAGTGTGTACTGTGACTTACATTTCAAAGTTTACACTTGAGAACACCTCTGACACCCCCTCGGGGATTCATGTCGTGACGATATGTTTATATTTGTTTTCATAGCTGGACAAAATAAATAAAACCACAAAGGCGTATATTAGAAGTACTCTGTCAATTGCGTTTCAGACCGAGATGTTATATAACTTGTATAGTTATAAAGGATTGTCACCCTCGACAGAGGTGGACATTCGTCGTTTGCTTTAACTCCACGGAGAAATTTGACGGTAAATCTAATATCAGGCGAAGGGTCCGCTTTTATCTTTTCTCTTTACGAAGGGGTTTTCAGGATATGAGAGTGTATATGTATTTGTGTGTGTGTGTGTGTGTGTTCGCTTTACGTTGTTTTAGAGCTCGTCTCGAGGTTTAATGAAATATTTCAGAGATTCGGAATTGAGTTTGTTCATAATAATGCACGTGTTTAATAACCGCGAACTTTATATTGAAGTAGTACCGTATTAATGGTATGTAAATTGTTTTAGGAAGCGGAAATAGCTGTTGCTCCGTTGGCTATAACTGAGGAGCGCGAAAAAGTTGTTGATTTTACTCAGCCTTTTCTAACTATAAACTATGCTGGAAAACAAACTAAACAACCGACGCAGTTAGCTGACACATTCAGTTTTTTGAGACCATTGTCTAAAGAAATTTGGGTAAGTATTATTTCAAGTTTTATTTCAAAGCATCTAGTCCTAAACATGGCAAGTAATACCCGTATATAAGGCCACCGTAAGATTTCATAACTTTAAAAGCACTGCTAGAAGATACATGTAGAAATTAAAAATGTCATTTTATTCTGAGACTTTGAAAAATCTTTTTATAAAATTCTCTACTTCTAACTAATGTTTTTTTATGTACATACTTTTCTTCTTTCCCAAATTCACAAGTTTAACTAAATGAACGATTTGACATATACATATCCATTGTTTTCATGGTTTCGTACCTCAAAAGGAAAAAACGGAACCCTTATAGGATCACTTTTTTGACCGTCTGGCCGTCCAGATATCCTTTATCTCGGGAGCGCGTAAAGGTATCGAGTACAAGGGAATCAAAATTTATAGGGTATTTTCCGTTTACCTAGAACTATGAAATTTGGCAAATACCATCTAATACTACAAGTATAGGAAACAAAATTAAAACTATACATTTGTAATTACATCATAAATAATCATCGAGGTTAAGCAACGGTATGCGTGGTCATAATTGTACGGGTGACCAAACCTTTTTGTAGATTTTTTAAACTTTTACTAATTTGTACGATAAACCCTCGATGGGCGAGTCCGACTCGCATTTGTCTGGTTTTTTTTAATAAAAGGAATATAATTCGGCATGTCATAATCTGCCTAGACAGATCGTATTTTTGTTAAAACTGGGAAGGGCGCTCCTACGCTTCGATATGCTTGTCGTCGTACCTTTTTTATCTTTTTGTGAAATATTTTCGATTTTTTACTTAAAGATTTACCAAGGCAAATTGGGGTATGCTGAAGTCTACGATTTGCTGACTACATGTGTCAATGTAATTCAAGGAATCACTGTTTATCAAAATACGTGACAACATTACATCGAAATAGAACTCCAACAAACCCCTCAGAGAATTTTATGAAATCTCTTTCCTCATTTTCGTTATCTATGAAGAGGATTTACCCTCTTATTGCGAATATATTGTTTTTTACTGATTTTAGGGTTCAATATATCGATATTTTATTTCTAACAATTCCGAATACTCAGATCTATCTATACGTAAATATTGACATATCCAAAGAGCTGTTGTAGAAATTAAAATGTAAGGTTTATAAAAAAATACGATTATCTATAATTATTATATTTCACGGGTTGTAATCAGATAATTTCCCTTTTTCATAAATATTCATTTGTCAACATGTATTTAAATAAAATAACACTAAAAGTGACAGCTATCTTAACAAATCGGTTGCCTGTAGATTGAATAGGGATATTTGTAAACTATTCTAATGGCTATGGCGCTGTAATAAGAACTGCCAATAGGTAGCTTGTCATGTTGCCGTCCGTACGTACTTAGTTTGTGAAGTTTTTGCCGTACAACAGAGCAAAGCGTACGGACTCCTACTACGGAGCCTACAGTTAAGGAGGAGGAGGTTTTCACGTTTTAGACAACGGAGAAGCACAACCTTTTCATAACAAAATGTCGTGGTTTTTTTGTTCAGTGCCTCCTAGACCACTATCAACAAAGAAAAAATTCTCTTTAAATGCAACGTCATACAAAATTCTTGTCAATATTTTTCTCGTATCTGTCTCGTTCTGCACTTACATACCACAGTTGTCGCGACCCAAAAGACACCATAAAGCTTTCTTATAACGGGCTTAGATTTTTAACGGAGCCCTAAAAACTTCCTAGCAAATTCACAAAACGTGTAAGAAAACATAAAAATTTGTATTCAATGTTTAGGTAAGACATGTTGTATTTTTTATTGGAAATGTGAAATGAAGCGTCTTTTCAAGGATATCGTCTCTCTGTGTTCGATTGAAGCTCACAAAATGCAATAATAATTATTGTCTTTAAGGAAACTAAATGTGTTTTTTTTTGTTACAGTTATGTGTTCTCTTCGCGTTCTTCGCAGTCAGTATAGTGCTGTTTTTAGTGTCAAGGTTTTCTCCTCACGAATGGAGATCCATCTCGATATCGGACCAACACCTGGATCATCCAATAAGCAGTACTAATGAGGTTTTCATGAATTTTTTAGCAAATATGTGTTTACTAAATGACATGAATCCCCGAGAGGGTTCAGTCGTGTTTCCGAGTATGGACTGTAAAATACAATGTTTTAATAATTTATTTTCATAGGTAATTTAAATAAATAAACACACGTTGCTAATAACTTTCACGTTTATCTTATCGTACGTAGCAGACTTTTTGATGGCTTTCAACATCAATAATAGTTTTTTCAATGCAAGTACTGCTAAGCGCAAATGTTGTATCTGACACTTTTAGGTATTTTCACTTTTTGCATTATTTGGTAGGATGGCAACACTCCTGGGATGCCCACAAAGCAATTAAGTCGTATCTGTGCATTTAAGTACTAAAAACACAAGTTCAAGTTAGTCATATCTACAGTTGGTTACCCTGTTACTAAGGGTAAAAGTCGTATCATAACAAACAAATACCAAGCTTAAAAGTCGGTTCTGTCAAACATATTAAGTATAATGGTCTTAGATGCAAGTAGTTTTTGTAGATAAGACTTTCATCTTTAGTAGTTTGTGTATTTTGGAACGTACTTAAGTCTTATGGCAACACTATGGCGTGAGGGAATAAGGAATAGCTGGAAGAAAAAAGAGGGACATACTATCTACATTCTACAGTTTTTTTAAAGATGAGGGATGCTGAAAATATTACCTTATGGCTAGACAATTGTTCGGTACAGAGCAAAAATTGGGCCATTTGCTTTTTCTTCATATACATTACAAATAAAGAGGAAATAAACCTTAAGAATCTTTATATTTAGAACTTTTAACCTGTGCCTACGTTTAGCTTTTTAAAGGAGAAAAAGAAGACGTATGATTGGATAGATTACAAATATTGTGTAAGCAAAGCAAACAGTTATACAAAATAAAACAGAAAACTTCTGCGACTGGAAAGATTATACCTATACATCACAATAAAAACTGATCAAAATTATACCATGACCTTTGATCAATGAAATGGTGTATCTCAGGTTTACAAGAAGAAAGCTAACCATACAATACAAGAATTATTTTGATCAAGTAGACTTCATTGAAGTAAATATCCAAATAAACACAATGCAAAAACGAGGAATGATTAAAACCCCCAGCGAAACAGCAACTTAGAGGGATTTCAAAACCAAGAAAGGAAAGTTTATTGAGAAAAATTTAAGAGATTTTACCATCACACTGTCTCGAGTTTTGCAAAAGTCTTACCATCACCGAAAGTGAGCCTGCTATGGATAATTGGATGGATTGGTTATTTAGTCCATTATTATGTTATATAATACAGAAATTTAAGTAAAATAAATTTTAATAACGGCTCGTTATTATTTTAAAATACTCCTAAATCAATCCTATATTGGTAGCTATTAGAAAATAAACAACTTTTTAGATCTGGATCTTATTTGCTGTTAATTACGAGTATATTTATGTATTATGATGGAAGTTTTCAAAGCATAAAATTTGTTCTAAAAATAACTTTTTCGCACTTAAAACCATTATGCCTTGCATAATGTTATATAATAATATAACGGAAAAAAGTTCTAACTGCAATTTTTAATTATTTTTGTATATAAAGGCACAGAATTATTAAAAAGTTAGATTAAGAAACATTTTTAGCTAAACAATGGCCTAAAGTAGAACTCTTAAAAACTAACTTTCTTTGTACCTAAAACCATTTAACCTTGTTTAGTTGAATGTTTTATCCAAATGATGAAACAGAAAAAATGCTAACTGCAATTTTTACTTATTTTTGTATGGAAACGTACAAAACTAATAGTTGGTAAGAAGAGATGAAATTTTTATCTACACAATAACTTAAGTTAAATTATTTCACTTGAACTAATTAAGGTCTCATTCACCGAATCACGTTTTTGTTCTCTCCTTTAAAATTACAATTTTGCAGATAAGACTTTTGTGCTAAGCAGGGCAGTATTAGTGCTTTATAATTTTATTTATTGAGAGAAAGTTGAAAGTTACCTTATGTATCAAAGTTAGACTTGACGAAAGTAAACTGCATTCAGTTTGATGCGTTCGTAGACTGCGTTCAGTTTAATCGTTGGACGACAACCGCCTACCACTGATAGCCAGACAGCATCAAGGCATGTGAGGGGGTGTCGCTTTGGTCATGTTTCAAATCGTCCCCGTGAGCTAATGCCTCATTACCTCACTTGTAGTAGAAACTAATATTTTTCTTCACCGTCAACAAGAAGTAACTATAAATTAATATTTAGTATATGAACAACTTAATCGAGCTTGAACTTACCTCATCCTACTGAATGTGTTACAGTCGATTATACTTATTATGTATGAATTAAACATTTTTGTGTGCAACAAATAATTTCAATATTATAATCATGTTTAATTCTAATACAATGTCAATAATATTCTGATCTATTGGTTTCAGATAATTTTGCACAATGAGTTCAGCATTTGGAATTCGTTTTGGTTTTCTCTTGGTTCATTTATGCAGCAAGGCAGCGACGTAGTTCCAAGGTTAGTAATTTAAATCAATAACTAAACGTATAATATGTATATCATATAATCGTACATATCAAAATAGTAACTGTCCCATATCTCATTCCAGTCACGATCTCCAGAGGTATGGAATAAAAAAAAACTTTATATAGGATGAAATTAAATCAACCGACCAGATTCATACTGGAGACTTGGTTAGTGACCATGCACTAGGTTCAGTAATCCTTTTGGGCAAATTCTAAAAATAACTCATACTACGCGCTTTTACAGTAACTCATTTACTGTTGAAGCTGTACATCTGTGGAAATCTCTCACAATACAACAAGCTCCATCATTACAGTCATTCAAAACCCTAGTCAAACAGCATTATCTTTCACTTTGATCTTAAAGTTCATTGTTTCTATTTGTCCCTATATTAATACATATTTATATATATATAATATATAATTTATTTATGAATATATATAAAATTATTTATTGTTTATGTATATTATATATTTACATTTTAATCAAAATGCTTTATTTTATTTTAAAAACTGTTATTCTGTGCACCGCCTATACACCTTTTCATTTTTAAGAGTTCTTCCATCCAAAGGTTGTCTGGAAGAGATCGCTTTTAGTGATAAGACCGCCAATTGTACCCTATTAACTTATATTTTAAAATTTATTGTTTTTTATTTCTCTTTTGGTGTGCAATAAAGAATATTGTATTGTATTGTATTGTATTGTAATAAATATTTTTGTTCCCTTACTGGTTTGACTGGTTTAAGTCTAGGCAGTAAGGAAAAAAAAAATATTTTTCAAATTTCACCAAAAGGGTTATTGAAGCTTGTTTCTGATCACTAACCGAGTCTCCAGTATGAATTTGGTCGGTTAATTTAATTTCACTTTGTATAAAAATAGGTTGTTAGAAATATCGCTAGATTTTTTGTTTTATATGCATAGCCCTCTATATTATGGCGTATTTTTATTTATTTATTTAGGACACTTCCACTATAATACAAAAGATTTTTTTCCCACCCTCACACCTATCTATCTATCCTATTTATATTTTTTATAGACAGAGTTTAGCAACCTTTTGTCAAGCTCTATGTCTATTCCAAATTTTAAGTTGATAGTTCAGTTTCTTACTGAGACACGTTGCTGTGCCGGACATGATTCATAATTAAAGGTTCCTTTTTCTTTTATTACAGTTTAAAAAGACGAGTTTTATACAGTACAGCTATTTTTCAAGATTATATTCGATATCTCGCAAATAACATGAAAATACATGTAAAAATACCGTGTAAAGAAGAACAAAGAGAACCAAAAAAAAAAAAATTAAATGTTTTGCACAGACATAAAATTATTATTACTAATACTTCTGTGATGTTTTGCTACCGCTTAACCACTAGTACAAACTAACCGATGAATACTTATATTTATATTTCATTTTAGTTAATCATTTGTTTTTAATATTTATATTCTTCTTATCGTGTGACCGTCAAAAGTGGCAAAATCCTGGAAAGGCTTATGTTCTGCAGTGGATGAAACAGGCGGATGGATGGATGGATAGTACAGGTAAAAAAAACGTGTTTTTATTTTACCACTTAGTAGGCGTGATTAATATCTACGAGTATATGCATGCCAAATTACTGCTTTCTAGTACTAATAGTCTTTGAGCTAAGCCATGGACAGACGGCCACGAACACGAAAAGCAATAAGGGTTCCTTGTCAGACTACGGAAACTTTTGCTCTGATGTGTAACCTACAATTACCTATAATAATTCTATTGCAAAATAACGGCAACATAAAACTCAAAAAATAATAAATTATTGACACTTACCAACAAAACATGTATTTAAACGTCATAGGTCCCATCTCTATGAACTGCAGAAATACAAATGTTTATTAGGAACATCACTTTAATGTCAGCGGACTTACTTATCACATTTATTAAAACAGTAGAAACCGTTGTGTCTGTACATTGAAGAAAAGTAATAGAAATAGAAAGAGAGTAATAGTTAAAGAAGAGTAATAGAACACAAATCAACAATTTTTTGAATTATTTTCTGTCTGTCTGTCTGTCTGTCTGTTCACGCACATCTCTAAAACTAGTGAACAGAATTTCATGTAATTTCCACAACTGTACAGAACTTAATTTGGCATAGAATATAGGCTTTATTTCATTAAAATAAAAAGAAGCTATGGTCATTTAAAGATTTTTGGAATTTACTTTTCTACTGGTAGTACCTACTCGTAATTAAATGAAATTTGGAATTGGTAAGAATTCAGACCCTTCGAGTTACGGCTTATTTGATTGGTCTTTATTAACACTTTGGTAAAACATGGTAACCAGGGTCTAATGATGGGACTGGAAGATGGGTATGGGATATCCTCAACGGACAAAAGCAGACCCTTCGAGGTTGGGATTATTTGATTGGTCTTTATTAGCAGTTGGGTAAAACATGGTAACCAGGGTCTGATGATGAGCACTTTGGTAAAACATGGTGACCAGGGTCTGATGATGGGACTGGAAGATGGGTACGGGATCTCCTTAACGAATAACAGCAGAGCCTTCGAGTTTGGGCTTATTTGATTGCTATTTATTATCACTTTGGTAAAACATGGTGCCCAATGTCTGCTGATGGGACTGCAAAGTGAGTACGGGATCTCTTTAACGGACAACAGAAGACCCTCCGAGTTTGGGCTTATTTTATTGGTATTTACTAGCAATTTGGCTGAAATAAAAAACTTTCCGTTCGAGTTTGTAAGACCGTTCGAGTTGGGATTATTTGATTGGTCCTTATTAGCACTTACATTACATGGTAAAACGTGGTACCCACGGTCTGATGATTGGACTGAAAGATGGGTACGCGATCTCCACAACGGATAAAAGCAGACCCTTTGAGTTTGGGCTTATTTGAAAATGAAAAATGAAAATGAAAAATGATTTATTACCAAAAAAGCACAAAAATATACATAAAAAATTTACACGAAAATTATATTAAAAAAGACATTATAGAATAAAAATAAACTTATTTAAATTAACTTAAACTAAAACATTATAGCTTTTTTGGTAACAAGAGGTACGCGATCAGCGTATGCTGTTGGACAACGGGGTTCCAAACAGCGCTGTTTTTGCAGCGTACCCCTTTAAAAAGACGACATAATGTTTTGTTAGATTGGTGCAAAAAGGCGCGCAGAATGATAAATAAATTAAATTAAAAAAATATATTAAAAAGGAGACTTCCATAAAAGTTAAGTTCTTAAAAAAATTGCTTTAAACTAAGTTTAGTATTAAAACTAACAATATATTATGTCATTTTTTTATTGTACAAATATTACACAGATTAAATAAATTACATTACATCACACTAAATATATTTGTGACTAATATTCACAATTTCGGGAAATTGATATGTGCATGGCGTGGTATGTGCAACGAGCTATTTTCGTCGTATGGTATGTGGCTGTTTACTATAATATATAGGGGTAAATTGTTCAAGGAGTTTGACGTTGGCATCAAAGGTTGCTTACAATAATTTTCTTCTTTTTGCTTTTTATCACTTTGTAGTGATTCTGAGCAAGGGTGATTTGTTTGTCGAGTAGTAAGTATTTTAGTTTGAATTTAAATGAAAGATAACTTATTTTTCTATGAAGTGGGGGCGGTAAATCGTTCCAAATCTTTGATGCCGCAAATCTAAAACCTGCTCTGAAATTTGCTGTGTGGTGTTTTGGAAATGACATATTAGTGAGGACCTTACTTCTGGTGTATTTGTCGTGGCCATCTCCAAGCCATTTAAATTTGTTATATAAATACTCTGGACGCTGCGTGTGTACTATTTTGTGCACCATACCTGCAAGATGCAATTCCCTGCGGCCATCCATTTTAAGAATTTTTTTTTCGTTTAAAATAGGAGTAATGTATGAACGCTTAGGAATACCGAAACAGAATCTTGCGCATGCATTTTGCACTCTCTGTATTGCGCGACTAGTTTTGGCGAATAGTCTTGGTCCGTAAACAGTATCGCAATAGTTAAAAATTGATAGAACAATTGATTCTGCTAACAGGGTTCTAATTTCCTCCTTTAGGTAGTTTCTAATGCCATACAGAACCTTGAGTCGATAAAATGCTGTTCTGATTTTCAGGTTAATATGGTCTATAAATCTAAGTTCACTGTCCAAAAGCAGTCCTAGGTTTCTTGCAGTAGACACCCTCTCGACCATCTGGCCATCAACACAAATATCCGGTGTATGTTCGATAATCAGCTGACACTGTCGTTTTGTCCCTAAAACCATGTACTTAGATTTGGACGGATTGAGCACGAGAGCATTTTGCTTTGTCCATTTATATACAGCATTTAGATCCTGATTGATTTGTCGCACTGCTTCATCTGTATCTTGGTGTTGAAATGAATGATACAGTTGGGTATCATCGGCGTATAAATGTATTTGACAGTGTTTAATATTACTAGTTAGATCTGATGTGTACAGGATGAACAAAAGAGGGCTCAATATTGATCCCTGTGGGCAGCCTCGTGGGATCGTTTTAACTTGCGAATGCCTCACATTCCCCTGCTCATCTTCAGTAACAATATATTGCTGTCTGTTGGTTAAAAAAGAATGAAACCACTCACAGGCTGATTGCGAGATTCCATAAAAATTCATTTTAGCCAGTAGAAGATCGGGACTGATGCAGTCAAATGCCCGAGAAAAATCCAGCAAAACCAAAATACTGCCCTTTCCCGCATCCGCTGCAGTCAGTATGTCATCGGTCACGTGATTCAAAGCTGTCGCCGTACCATGTTGACCACGAAAACCTGATTGGATCGCCGGGAGAATAGACTTGCTTTCTAGGTATTTTGTCAGCTGGGAGCAGACGACCCTCTCTATCACCTTGGATAATACCGGCAAAATACTAATAGCTCGTAAGTCTTTGTAATCTTCAACCGTGGAACATTTCGGCAAGGGTTTCACTCTTCCCATTTTCCAAGCATCGGGAAAATTACGCTCATTGATTGACCTATTCACCATCGCTGTGATGATAGGTAAGGTGATTTCCAGAGTCATGGTAACCATCTTGATAGAAATCGCATCAAATCCGGTAGCATTAGTTGTAATGGTACGAATTATCTTAAGGACTTCGGTTTCAGAACATTCCTCTATGTTAAACATTTTATTTACATTCTTGTGTTTATTTCGCTTGTAAAAAGCTAATAAATCTTCCTCGATTTCTGGATTTCCCGGAATATTCAAAAAGAAATCATTTATTTTATCGGGATCATTTAGATGCTGTGGAATGTTTGACACATTTTTTTTATTCACCATGCTCGTAGTCTGTTTTAGATAACACCACATTTTTTTTGGTTTATTTTTATTGTTATTTACATAATGTGTATAAAATGCAATCTTGTCTCTTTTTAGTGCTCCGGTAACCTGATTCTTAAGATCCTTATAATACCTGAAATGCGATTCTTGTTTTGTAGAGTTAGCACGGCACAAGGCTTTGTCTCTCAAGGTCATCATTTGCTTTATTGTGTCAGTGATCCAAGGACATGGATTTTCTTGGATTTTGATTTTTCGTAAAGGACCATGTTTGTTAAAAATTGTGGATATGAAGATATTAAACATATTTACCATGTCGTTAATATTATTCGTGTCATATATATCGTTCCATGGGATAGACTGAAGGTCATTGAAAAAAATTTCCTCGTTAATTTTATGCAACGAACGAGCCCAAGTAAACAAAGGTGTTCTTTTTGGAGATTTTAATTTAAATTCACCGAGAACAAAACCATGGTCGCTGAGAAGAGGGTTATGATGCACAGAAATGGATTTACACAGTTCAGGGGAATCGGTAATGAAAAGGTCTAGTAAGGTTGCAGATTTGTTTTGTATACGTGTCGGCTCTAGGACCAATTGATGAAAGTTTTGTTGATTCAAAAATGCAAGTAATTCTGGTGCTGAGTCTTTATCAGGTTGCAGCAAATCAACATTAAAATCGGTTAGTACAAAAATATGGTTGCAGTAACCAAAGGTACTCACTGACTCACTCAACGCATCAATCGCTTCACCTGTCCGAAGACCTGACCCGGGGCGGTATGCAGTGCCGACGACCACACGCCCCACGCCTGGTAGAGTTAGTTCGAGCCACATTTGTTCGAGCTTAGAGGGGGGATATGGCTTGTTCCGAACACGCAGTCCACGTCGTACATAAAAGCCCACGCCTCCACCGCGCTCGTCATACGGCCGAGGCGTATTTTTGAGAGTGTAGCCGGGAATAGCTGAAACGTATTTATCCTGCCCTTCTTTAGTCCATGTTTCATTTAGAGCTAATAAATCAGGCTCCAACTTCTGAATGGTAGCATAGAGTTCATCGTGTCCTGTGTTAAGAGACCTAACGTTCAAAAAGCCCAGTTTTAGATTACAGCCTTTATTCGTATTATTCATCAAATTTTAAATAAAGATAGATCAGGCTACATGTATTAGAAAAAAAGAGAAGAGCCAAAAACGGGCTTAATGCTTGTAAAACATTAAATCTGTCTAAATATAATAGTAAATAAATCATGTAAGTGTTTATAAAGTATGATAAGATGTATCGATAAATATGTTGTATGTCTGTGAATATTGTGTGGAAGTATGACAACCATAAAATAATTAATAAGTTAAAGCATATTTCAATTAGTGAGTGTGAAACCACAACAAAATTAAAATTATAATTTCGTGCACATAAAAGATTCGAACCATTGGACATTAGCGATAGACTTAAAATAACAAAGAAAATTATAAACAGCGCAAATAGTCAAAGAAATTTAGCCAAATCACCTTCATGACGTATTTTAAATATTTTGCTAGTATCGGTTTCACGCATTTGTACAGTGGCATTTTTAATCCATATATGTTTGAAATCCTTGCTTTTACCCACTTCTCGAGCCTTGGCGAACAGCATTTTATTTTTAAGAGTGTGATGCTCGTTAATGTAGAAGCGTCTGGCCGGTGGTGGCAGTGATAGCTGCTCGGTTGTGAGCTCGCGACGTACGCGCGCCCCGGCGAGGATGTCGTCGCGCAGGCGTCGTGTGGATAGCTGCAGCACGATGTTCCTGGGCCGGGTGCCGCGGTGCACCCCAGGGGCGGCGCGGTGAGCGCTCCGGATGTTCTCTACAGGCACGTTGACCCCGATGAGGCTGCCTATGTTACATATCAATCCAACAAGGTCTTCCGCATCTGTTTCCGGGATATTTTGGATTTCCAGGTTAAATTGTCTAGAGTTTTGATCTAAAATGTCGAAGTTTCTCTCCATTTGTACTAAATCTTTTTTCAGAGTCTCATTTTCAAGTTGTAAATTATTAAAGCCACTTACTTTAGTTTCTAATGCTTCGAGGCGGTCTTCCCAGTTTTTCAGACGTTCTGTTAGTTTTTTCATGTCATTATGGACCGGTTTAAGGATTTCACACATATCCTTTTTCCACTCCTCTCTGAGTGAACAAAACTTTTTCTCAAAATAATCAATAAAAGCTTGAGTGTCTAGATTTACCATAGATGCTGGTATATCCGATATCTCTACTGAGTCATTTTGATATTTTGAAGTGTTTGTAGGAGTGGGAACCTGCTCATTGTTGTTTTTTTTGGGCCTGCAAGCTTGGCATTTCCATTTGAGCTTGTTCATCGGCAAAATTTTATTATATTCTGGTTCTGTTAAACCTGCACACGAGAGATGTAAAATGTGGTGACATCCATTGCATTTGATTTGGTTTTTAGCCGTAGTTGTTGTGGAACAGACGAAGCAGTTATTGTTACCGCTCATTATGCAAATTAGCCGAAGGTAAACAAAGTGACACACAGCGCCCCCTTTTCAAACTGTCTCCTGCGCAGCTAGCCTGTGCCCGACGCGACAAATGGCGACGCAGATTTTCGTAATGCTTAGGGCAGTGCGCGCTGCCTAAAATGGGACGTACTCGTTCGAGGACTGTTGGATAGATGGCGCTGTATTTTTAAAACAAAACTTAGTTTTCAATCTGTTTTGCATAGAGTGCAGCAATGCAGTTACAGTCGCTTCACCGCAGCACAAAATTCACAGACACAATTTTGTTCAAAAACGTATGAAATATATAAAAATCCCTTAACAGCACTTTTTGTTGGTCTTTGAAGGGTAGGTGACAAACGGAACGATGAATATTGATTTTATCTAAATTTGATAAATATCCAGTTAAAACTGTAGCTAACACTTCCAGGGGTGAAGCACTTTTTACTAAGTAACTTTAAATTGATTTCACTTGATTATAGAACTTTTACACTGGGTTTTAGATTAAGTAAGTATTTGTAGCTCACGTATACAAAGAACTTTACGATTCAGGCGCCCTCTGCCGAAAATTTGATTTTATTTGATTGGTCTTTATTAGCATTTTGGTAAAACATGGTAACCAGGGTCTGATTATTGGACTGGAAGATGGATACGGAATCTCATCAATGGACAACAGCAGATCCTTCGAGTTTGAGGTTATTTCATTGGTTGTTATCAGCACTGTGTAAAACATGGTGACCAGAGTCTGATGATGGGACTGGAAGATGGGTACGGGATTCCCTCAATAGACAAAAGCAGACCCTTTGAGTTTAGGCTTATTTAATTGGTATTTATTAGAGCTTTGGTAAAACATGGTGACTGTTGCATATAGTCCTGCAAAAAATCGTATTCTTTTGTTTTCCTTATTTCCACGAAAATCCCTTCGACGCAGGTGGAGCCGTCGGCAAAAGCTAGTTTTTCTATAAAAAATCTACCCTCGGTGACTTTTTCGTTGACTTGTTTTTAAAATTATTATTTCTCAGCTTCTTTTAGTCACATTGCAGTTATATATGCCTCTTACTGTGAGATTGTAAAATCCGATAGTTTATATTACACTGGTGAAATTATGGGGCGGTCTTGTACATAGGCAATTACTTGTAGGTATGTACTTACGTGATTTCGAGAAGCAGCGCTAAACTGGCCTCGACGCCAAACGTGACGAGTAACGTGTAAAAGCCCCACCAACCGCGACTATTTACTACAACCACATAGACGGTATACTCACGTGCGCTCAGTGTGTACTGGGGTTTACTAGGGAGATTACTATTATACATATTCGGATGCAACAGCACCATACTGACTAGGATTCGAATAAGTCGCTATAACAGAAAACTATCGAAGCCGATCATCATGGTTGCTTAAAGCTACCTTAGTGAATTATATCTTAACGGGTTTTACAACATCACGCTGTTATACATTTAAATCATAATAAAAACCCTTATAGATAACAATGAAAATAGCATCAAAATCATAATTATAGTAATATAAAGGTAAGTTTCTGAGTTGAGAAATTTCGCTAAATAATTATTAAGCAACGAAACAGCCAATCACAGTGCTGCATTGCAAAGTTAAGCACCGCTTAACTTGAAATTCACAAATGTAAAACTCACTCAGTTTCAACTGATTATTATGACCTAGAATTATATGTAGGTAATAGATATTTATTGTACAAGCTTGATAACAACTCTTTCACTTTGCGGTCTCATTTTAAGTGGTGAGATTTGTAACTTGTAAGCTTCTGTAAGATCTGTCATGTGATATTACTTTAATTTCAGTCCTCACAAAGTACTAACAAGTACGAACAATATACCTATGTACTTCAGTAAGAGTGTAAAAAAATATAAGGTGACTTTGATTTATGAAGCCAAATTCATACTGGAGGCTTGGTACGTGATGAGTATCACGGATCGATAACATTTTTAGCAAAATTTGCAAAATAAAATGTTCATCACCCGTAATATAACCCGGGCTAAGCACTTTTGAAAAAAAAAACAAAAACAAACGGATTTCCCAAAACGGGTGATAGAAAACATTAGGAATTTGCTAGGAATTAGGAATTTTTTTTTCCTTTTTCGTATCATAAGTCCGTTGTTGGTTCTATTACCGATTTGAAAATGAAATAACTCTCTGAAATATTTTAGAAATACTTAGAATCTTTAATTTATATATTATAAAGCTATCAATATACGAGTAAAAGCGAAATAAAAGTTACTAACTTATACTCATCTAAAATGCAGTGCTGTGGTTGGCTTATTTGTGATTTTACTAGGGCGCTTCCATAACCTACTTTAGCAACTCGATCTGTGTCGGTACAAGTAATTTATGGACAAAAGCTACATTATTAACTTTCACATCATATTTTTTCGCATGTAATATTTTATTTATTAAATTATCTAACCATGAGTGTATTGATCAAAAATAAATCACGTCAATTTGAGGTGTAGATACATCAAATCAGTAATTATTTCTAACTTCCGTCATTATTTTGAAAGCAAACATGTTAATGTATTTGTATGGTAAAAAAATAATTAATTTGTGGAACTTAACGGCAAGATATTGTATAAAATTGCTGTATTTTCAATTTATTTTAATTTCTTTCCATATATGAGTTAAAAGGGTAGTAAGAAACGGCTAGCACAGCATGTTGCTGGGGGACGTGCCTTAACGAGATTTTCTCAAACCAAAAACCAGGGGTTAATCTGCCCAACCCTGTAAATTGAAGCAATCAGTACCTACACATAGGGGCTTCGACGCAACCGACAACTTGTTCAAATTAATTTCGGGCTTGTTATTGTTGACAGTAATGTTAGTTAATTATCTCTTTACTTCTGGGGTTTCTTGCGCCAGCGTCAGATTCTAATCAAATAACTTATATATGTTTTCTTGTATATTGTTTCAATGTCGCGTGGCTAAAAATAACATGTTTGAAGCAAAAGTAGGTATTCCATAGACATTAAACATAAGATATTTAATTAATAATATAATAACACTGCGCAACAGGTAATTCCAATAAATGACATTTTTATGGTACTCCGTATCTAATGAGGAAAAAGGAACCATTGTATTTTTTCTTTTTCTTATCAATTGTCCGCGAAGACTAAAAAAGACTTATTATGTACTTATGTTCGAGACGACCTTCTGTTGATCATTTAAAGCGAAGGAATTCTTACAAACATTTTTTGTTTGATAAACACTTGTACTTGTCCACTTATTTATATTAATTTCCCTTACCGGTTTCGCTGTTAAAGCATTATCAAAGGTTTGTTTGGTTGTTTACGTACAATATATGAATCGCTTGGCATGCGGGTAGGACAAACAAATTCTACAACAGAAACATTTGAGTATTTTAATTTCTTAATATAACGTTGTATAAAATACTCATAAGTTTCCATAGATACACTATCCTAAATATCCAACGTTGTGGCAAGGTTTGGCAATGGTAGAATTAGTTATGGGGTTGTCATATAACAAAAATAAAGTTAACACGGTAGAAGAAAGAAAAATATAAATATCTTAAAAACAAAAATAAGGATTCAATATGCTAAAATGTCAGTAAATGTTGATTTTTTTAAATAAAATAAATGTGTAATTGAGTGTCAAGTCAGATAAATGTCAAACGATTCAATCGTGTTTCATGTCAAATAAGAGCCAATGTCAAAATACAAAATGAGCTATTTAAAATATTGAAGCAGTGGTGAGTTATTAACGTCTAATTGTTTATTTAATATTTGGTTGACATTGGAATGGCATAATTTATTTATTTCGAGTGCTTCTAGGGCTGATAATTTTCTGCCTTTATCGCAAACATGAAGGGCTTTGAAATTTAATTTGGAGTCGAAAGTGTGGTTTTCACTGATAAGGTGTTCCGCGAAATTAGAATCAGTGCGGTTCAACCTCCAGCTCCTGACATGTTCGTCAACCCTTGTTTTGAAGGCCCTTCCAGTTTGTCCCACGTATTTCTTATCGCAATTGCTGCAGGAGAGTTCATAAACTCCATTCTTTTGTCCAATGTCTGTTCTACTTTTATTATTACATAGAAGTCTTCGCAAAGTTCTATGCGTGTAAAATGCGGGTTTACACTCTTTTATTAGACGGGAACACTTATATGATAGTCTACCAAAGAATGGAATTTTGGACCACTTTTTAGGTTCTTGACTATCGCAAGTATTGCTACTGGTGTGCACATGATACAGTAATGAGCTTGCTATTTTTAATTTCTTTTTGTGCAGAATGGTGTTCACAAGATTAGGATTATATCCGTTATTAAGTGCGATGGTTCTAAGAGTGTCTAATTCTTTGTTAAAACTATCTTTACTAAGTGGGATAGATAAGAGTCTATTAACCATGGAATGGAAAAAAGCATGTTTGTGCGATAAAGGGTGGGCTGAGTCAGCGTGTATAATGTTGTCGCTGAAAGTGGGTTTGCGGTAGATCTTAAAATCATGTCGACGTTTTTCAATATTAACTGTTATGTCAAGGAAATTTAATTCATTATGTCCAATCTCCATTGTAAATTTTATATTATTATTAATAGTGTTGATGAAGCTGAGGAATTCAGTCAAGTCATTCTCAGACCCAGCCCAAAGGCAAATCACGTCATCTACATATCTGTACCAGTAAACGATTAAGTCCTTGAAACGGTTTCGACTGAGAATTTGCTTTTCAATAGATGACATAAATATGTCGGCGCACAAAGGTGATAACGGACTTCCCATTGCCAAACCCTTAAGCTGTTTGAATATTTTGTTTCCGAATGTGAAATAGTTTTGATCTAAGCAAACGGATATTGTGTGTTCCAGATCGATAATTTGTTGGGGCTCTACCGTGGATTCTACCAAAAGTTCATTTATAGTACGTTTACATTCGTCAATAGGTACGCTTGGGAAAAGGTTCTGAACATCAAAGGACACGAGGAGAGCATGATCTGGAATTTCGACATCTTTGATCTTATTTACTAAGTCGACACAATTTTTTATGGTATGCTTAGGTTCAAATTTAGTCAGTTCTTTAAATATATCATTACATTTTGCAGCAATTGGATGTGCAGGTGTTTATGTCATCTATTGAAAAGCAAATTCTCAGTCGAAACCGTTTCAAGGACTTAATCGTTTACTGGTACAGATATGTAGATGACGTGATTTGCCTTTGGGCTGGGTCTGAGAATGACTTGACTGAATTCCTCAGCTTCATCAACACTATTAATAATAATATAAAATTTACAATGGAGATTGGACATAATGAATTAAATTTCCTTGACATAACAGTTAATATTGAAAAACGTCGACATGATTTTAAGATCTACCGCAAACCCACTTTCAGCGACAACATTATACACGCTGACTCAGCCCACCCTTTATCGCACAAACATGCTTTTTTCCATTCCATGGTTAATAGACTCTTATCTATCCCACTTAGTAAAGATAGTTTTAACAAAGAATTAGACACTCTTAGAACCATCGCACTTAATAACGGATATAATCCTAATCTTGTGAACACCATTCTGCACAAAAAGAAATTAAAAATAGCAAGCTCATTACTGTATCATGTGCACACCAGTAGCAATACTTGCGATAGTCAAGAACCTAAAAAGTGGTCCAAAATTCCATTCTTTGGTAGACTATCATATAAGTGTTCCCGTCTAATAAAAGAGTGTAAACCCGCATTTTACACGCATAGAACTTTGCGAAGACTTCTATGTAATAATAAAAGTAGAACAGACATTGGACAAAAGAATGGAGTTTATGAACTCTCCTGCAGCAATTGCGATAAGAAATACGTGGGACAAACTGGAAGGGCCTTCAAAACAAGGGTTGACGAACATGTCAGGAGCTGGAGGTTGAACCGCACTGATTCTAATTTCGCGGAACACCTTATCAGTGAAAACCACACTTTCGACTCCAAATTAAATTTCAAAGCCCTTCATGTTTGCGATAAAGGCAGAAAATTATCAGCCCTAGAAGCACTCGAAATAAATAAATTATGCCATTCCAATGTCAACCAAATATTAAATAAACAATTAGACGTTAATAACTCACCACTGCTTCAATATTTTAAATAGCTCATTTTGTATTTTGACATTGGCTCTTATTTGACATGAAACACGATTGAATCGTTTGACATTTATCTGACTTGACACTCAATTACACATTTATTTTATTTAAAAAAATCAACATTTACTGACATTTTAGCATATTGAATCCTTATTTTTGTTTTTAAGATATTTATATTTTTCTTTCTTCTACCGTGTTAACTTTATTTTTGTTATATGACAACCCCATAACTAATTCTACCATTGCCAAACCTTGCCACAACGTTGGATATTTAGGATAGTGTATCTATGGAAACTTATGAGTATTTTATACAACGTTATATTAAGAAATTAAAATACTCAAATGTTTCTGTTGTAGAATTTGTTTGTCCTACCCGCATGCCAAGCGATTCATATATTGTACGTAAACAACCAAACAAACCTTTGATAATGCTTTAACAGCGAAACCGGTAAGGGAAATTAATATAAATAAGTGGACAAGTACAAGTGTTTATCAAACAAAAAATGTTTCAAAAGTTCCACCAAGTGCCAACAATCACGAGCATCAACTCCAATTCTTACAAACTTTTATTTTTACTTTTTGTACGTGATTGATTTTGTAACAGGTTAACAAGTAAATTAACAAATAAGTTCTATAAACAGTTTTGCTTTTTAGGTCTTTATCAGGAAGGATAGTGGGGACAGTGTGGTGGTTCTTCGCCCTAATTCTCGTCTGTTCGTACACGGCTAACCTCGCAGCTTATCTAATCCTTGAGAGAATTTCCATACCATCACAAAGTCTCAGCATACCCACCAATCCGATCGCAGATTCCGAAGTAAGAAAATATGCCATTGTATATAACAAAGGTATGAAAGCCAACACAGGAATTTCTAAAGCTGGGCGACATGAATACAACAAAGTTTGCAGTAACGGCGAATGTTTTTAAGAAAATAACTAAGGAAATATTTTATCATTATATTTATCTACTGAAAGATTGCGCTTTAACTATACATTTTTTTTTCAGAATAAGAACGCTATTCTACCAAATGCTTTTGGCGATGACATAATTCTTCATGTTGATGATCCAAAATCACCACATTTTGCTTTGGACGAGGAAGGTCGGTACTCTTGTATCCCGAAATCAAGTATTTGCAGACCACAGTACGTTGATTTTGCCATCGCAACTCCTAAAGGATCTATTCTAAGGTATGATAACTTTTTCTGTACCACATACCCCTAGATTATGTATCTTTGAGTCGGTTGCCAACTGGTTGCCAAAAATCGAAAAAAAAGATACATAGGTAACACTAAAAGTTTCCGGAACTGGCCACTTACATAAACAATATTTAAAAATTTATTGCAACATTTGAAAATAGAACTCTTTGGCTGTAGAATGCAGTTTGTTTCATCTGACTGTCTTTTGTTTTTACCTTGTGGCGCCATTTAAAAAATTGTGTGTCTGCATCAACATGGATTTAACTCGGGAAAATTTTCGTAGTATGATTTTCTACGATTTTAAGTGTAATTTGACAGCTCAACAGAGCATCGCTCGGCTTGAAACAGCTTTTGGCAATGAAGCACCATGCAAGACGACTGTTTATAGCTGGTTTGCAGAATTCAAGCGTGGTCGTATCAATCTCAGTGACGAATCAGTGACCAACAAAAACATCGATGCTGTGCGCCGTATGATTGAAACAGACAGGCATGTGACCTACCATGAAATTCGCGCATCCTTAGAAATAGGCATGAGTTAAATACAATCAATCCTACACAAACATTTGGGTGTGAGAAAGCTGTGCTCGCGGTGGATCCCACACAACTTGACCGAGGCTCAAAAAACGGACCGCGTCACTTGGTGCAGTGCCATGCTTACCAGATTCAACGAAGGTGCGTCAAATTTGGTGTGGGACGTAGTAACAGGTGACGAAACATGGATTTATTGCTACGATCCCAAAACAAAGCAGCAATCGAGCGTATGGGTCTTTCAAGATGAGCCGAAACCAACCAAAGTGGCGCGCGTGAAAAGTGCATCTAAGCGGATGATTGCTTCTTTTTTTAATAAAACTGGACACGTGGCTACTGTTGCTTTAGAGAATCGTCGTACCGTGAATAGTGACTGGTACACGACCATTTGTTTGCCGGAAGTTATTGACGAACTCCGTAAAAATAACCGTAAACGCCGTATCATCCTGCACCACGACAATGCTAGTTCTCACACGGCCAGACAGACAAACGACTTTTTGAAGACGAAAAATGTAGAACTCATGAGTCATCCTGCATACAGTCCCGACCTGGCAACTTGTGACTTTTTTCTGTTCCCAAAAATTAAGAACCAATTACGCGGTCAACGATTTTCATCACCAGAAGAGGCTGTCGAGGAGTATGAAAAACACGTTTCAGAGGTCACCACAGGGGAGTGGCACAAAAGTTTTCAAAACTGGTTTGATCGAATGAAAAAGTGCATAGACGCCAAGGGAGATTATTTTGAAAAACAATAAATTAATTTTGTACCTTTAATAGTATTTTTTCATATTCATTCCGGAAACATATAGTGCGTCCCACGTAATACTATCGAATTTTGATTGCCTGAATATAGGTACGCTGGTACTTAAAGTGACGTCACAGCTCGTGAACAGTTTAATACACACTGAAGGAAATTTTGAAAGTTCAGTTTTTCTATGTTTTTTGTGTTTAGCAACCGGTTAGCGAAAATGTCACAACTGTCAAAAGTTTTTTCCATGGATACTCCTCTCTGGCTCAACCTAAAGTCTCGCCAGCTCAGATAAACAGTAATCTGGGGGCACGGCAGTGCCCCCGCCACGTCGAGCTAAAAATCGGCACGCCGTACCATCCTTTTCTCGAAGCAGTTCAGGCCATTTTTGGCCCCCTATTACTTCGTTGTGAATAAAACTAGAAGCCTGAATTTCCAGTAACCAAGCAGGCGTTGTATAAACACGGTACAATTCAAATTTAATTCAATTTGAACTAGTAGTTTAAAACTTCAAGCACATATCTATTAAGGTATGTGGTTAGGTATCGCGAGTAAGACCCCAGTACAAAGTTAATAATGTGTGAAAATCGCGAAAGTTTAAAGTTTACTAGTAGTGTAAGAATTATAAATAGTCAAAGTTTTTCAATTTTGTCACTCACTCACTGACTGATTGACCGATCATCAAAACTCTAAGGCACTTATAGCAGACATAGAAGCTTCAAATTTGAAAAACAATCAATGTTTAGTGAATAAATCAAGGAAAAACTAAAATATTTTGCAATTTCGGTCCAGTGCTCTAGATACACCACTAATACTATTACTCGCACTAAATAATCTAATCAAATATAATATGTATTACTTGTGAGATACATTTGGTGCTCCCTATGGGGTATGAACCCATAAAAATTTAACTTTATGAAACATTTTCTATCAGTTTATACGCTCTTTAATCACTTATTGTTTAACTTGGTATCCTAGTAGTAACTTATGCTTTATATTATTATGAAACAGTCACTAGAACTAAAGCTATGCCTTGAACTAGGTTTTAAAAGAGAGCCATTTTCATTGAAACCTAGTTATTTATAATCGGATTCATATCAATGCCATAACAAAAATGTGTCTGTAACACAAAGCATGTTGAAATATTTTTTGTTTTGCAATTTTCGGGCAGACAAACACAAATTGAATCGATTGTTTTGGGAGTGACATACTTTCTCAGTATAATTTATGAAATAACCTGGTCTGTCCCTTCTAAATATTTTGATAATTTGGTTCAGCTTTTGCTTTTAATTAAAACTTTGTACTTTATTTTAATAAATGAGATTAATATTTACATCACCGTATGATGGTGTAAACAGAGTTTTCGCGAGATAGCCATTTTTATTGCGCGATCATACGAAACTTTTAAGATTTTTGGCGAATAGCCGGATATTTCACGAAAAAGCTATATTAAAATACGAAGTTCTTTAAAAAAAGTAAAAATAGGTACAACGACGAGCGAAGCAAAGCAAAGCGAGGAAGAAATTGTTAGGTTTACATATAAATAAATTTAGGGAACTGAGCGAAGCAAAATGAAGTGGAGAAACCCACGGTATCATCAGAAAATAATTTTGTATGATCTATGTTTACGCCATTATTCCGTTTCATCAACAATCAGTTTTCGCCATCATTTGACGTATACCTTCTTATGTCAAAAAATGTAATTGATAAACGTTCAATTATCTTTGAATTCATACTTAAAATAAAGGATAATCAACAAAGTATTTCGTTTAATCGCTGCTCCTAAATTTTCAGTTGAATGCAATCTGAAATTCACATCCCTTTAAAAGCATTTTAAAACGTTCATTTCTCGGACTATAAGCTAGGAACAAAAGGTCCAGAAAGAAATAACGTATATCGATGGTTTGGCACAAACGGTGGCGTAAATTTCAGCCCTATACAGTGGAAGAGCCACTATCCAGCTGAAATCTCGCCTGTGTTCGGTAATTCCCAGCTGAATACCGAAAAGTCGTAAATTTACATTGGACTCCGTCAGTGTGGAAGTCACTTCTTCTACATAACGAAATATTATCCGATATATAACCGATTTATGATACCCTATTCGTGGAAGTGATTTTTAACGATACTTCGAATTTACATTTTATGTTATTCTATCGTTACGTGGCATTTTTTGTTTTATCGACTTACAGTGACAGAGAAATCTTGAAGCCTAATACTAATCTAGGAAGTAAATTTACTTGTTGCGTTGAAAATTCCAAAAAATGTATGTCATGGACACTTCATAATGCCACAAAATTCATATTTTGGTTTGTCCAAAATGAGATTATTTCAATTAATTCAGCTAATTATTAACAAAAACAACACTTTTATATTTATGTAACAAATATACCATTAATACGAAACGAATATACATGTTAATCTGACATTTCAAAAATCCCCGAATCACATAAGCTTCACGGTACTTTATTTGTGTAGAGCCCGCGCAGACAGCGTTGAGAAGAACTGCGTTCCGCGTTCACTGTAATTTACAGGCTGCATACAGGGCGCAATTTAGACCAAGGCGGTCATGTGGGTCTGTGGGCCTATTCTCAGTCTATTGAATTAGGCTTCTCGATCGTAAAAACCCGTTTTATCTGTTGAACTCCATCCATTTTTAGCTCGAGTTTTAGAAATCTCACTTCGACTCTGTGTCTCCGGAATTGCGGCCCTCAGCCCTTGCGTTCTATTCCCGCTATGATGGCTTTCATGGAGATATTTATTGAAAAAGTAATCAGATACGATGAATTAACTATTCGTCTTTAAATTATGTTTTATACGTGTAACAAATGTAAAAATTTCAAGTAAAATATAATTCGGGCTCTATCGAGTATCAGTCACATACAATTTGTAAAGGAAAGCGTTTCCTGTACGACCTGAGTTATGATGATTATAAAAATTGCACAAAATTAAATTAGCACGACCATTTATTGACATTCAAAAGTAAATAAATAACATCGTTCTTTATTTTCAAGGATTTCAGGAAAAAATACATTGAAATCTCCTCGTTCATCTCGTTTGGTGTTAACTGGTTAATCCTACCCAGTATTCTCCAAAGTAAACAAAAAATTCCACAAAAGTTTCTTTGACAAAAGTGTCCATATATGACTTTTCTCTTTGAAAAATAGACCGTTAAACCACATGTTTTTCATACACCATTTGTTGGGATAATAGAACGCATGTTTGTTGACCACCTCCTGTGTGCACAGAAATCGATCGGATCGGACGTTCGTCTGAAAGCTATAGATTTCCACCCTTTAGAATTCTGATTTCTTTTATATCTTTCACATTTGTTGGAGGATGCCTACGTGCTCTTTTATTACTTTTTATCTTGAATATTTACATGTATTTTTATTCATTGTTTTTGTAAAACTACTTACATGTTGTATTGTACCAGCTATTGAGTTAGGGGCAAACACAAAACTTTGTAGTCCTAATTTGAACCTTATTTCCTAATTTCAGGGAGGGCATAAACCTCGCCGTCGTAAATATGAAAAAGAATGGAGTCTTAGCAAAACTTTTACGTAAATGGCTAATGAGAAATGAACAACACGACTGCCTTTTACAGAAGAACGAGGTATGTAAATAAGCCCTGAAAAGCGACGTAAAAATATTTTTAAGGTTGGCTCTTTTTATTTCAGTCAAAGATTCTGTTTTCCGTTGTCCTTTTTGCATAGGCTTGCAGTAAAAACGCCTGCTGTGGCAGTTCTTATTACACTCTCATAAAGATTAAAATTAAACGAAAAAATTAAGATCACGAAACAGTCGTTTCTTCAACATCAGGAATGCAATAATTCAGAATTGTTTTATTATTTCCAGGAGAACTCGATATCAGAAATGACGCTTAGTCAAGTGGCTGGCATCTTTTATGTGTTGGTGGGTGGCTTGGTGCTGGCCCTAGGTGTGGCTTTGCTTGAGTTTTGCCAACACGGCAGAGCCGAAGCAGCGCGTGCTAACGTGCCACTTCGTGCAGCCCTGCGCGCTAAGGCCCGGCTCGCTTCTCGTGCCGATCGCAAACAGCCCCAGAGGACTCCACAGCGAGACCGGGAACGACTTGGCTGGAATGGAGCGCCTTTTACAGGGGTAAGCTATCAAAAATTGTTTATTTAAATCACACAGACATCTTGTTAAGATACTCGCCAGAAATGCATTTGTGCAGTGCAGTAGCCGTTATTCAACAAAAATAAAGATTTTACAAGAAAGTTCTTTTTTTCTTGTGTTAAGGTATGACCAACGTGATTAACAAGAGTAATAAAGTAGACGTTCGACTTACAATTGAATAAATTGCCACTTGTTATTTCTTACATTCATTTTCTTTTAAGTAGTATTTTATAATGTTTCTTTCGTTTATCTTTAGTACAATGACTTCCTCCTAGGAAGGGAAATGTTGGGACATGTACACCGCAAGATTTATTAGAAAAAAAATCTACATTATTTTTGGTAAGTTCAAATGGTGTCCCCTTGTAATTGTTTAAAATAACGATCATTTTCAAAATGTCATTAACCCTTTTCCTTTTGTTGTATTAATGAAATTGGGTTTTAGATACTAAATTATATTTTCTTAAATTTCATTTTTATTTACCCATTAACAAACCTTTATGCGTTCACTACCACCAATTGCTACGGCGTAGCAAGCGCTACGGCAGCTTATATTCCTCTCGTTAAATCTGCTACGTCGTAGTTCGGATCTTAACCGTTAAAGGAATGATCGTCAACTTTGAAGTGCTCATAAAAAACACGACCACTTATAGAGTATACCTAAAAAGTATAGTCTAACTATAGGTAGAGTACGTTGCACCATACAAATACCAGCCCCACCCTTACTTTCCATTCCATAAATTAAGCATAAATTTCAGATATCTATGGTACGACCGTAATACGCCTCATTATTATCTTTCGCATTTATCAAGCTCTTATATTTTGAGTGCTTTGACTAAGCGTTTCTTCAATATGCCCCAAACTCCGTCAAAATACGTCTTTCTATGGCAGCCAAGTCAAGCTCTACTTTCAATTTGCGCTCCATATATTTCTTTTGTCCCTTTATTTGTCAAAAACGTTCCTATTCCTAGCATTCCTTTTTCCATTCTAGTCACTTCAACTTCTTTGAATCCGCAATGATCCCTTAAATATCAGTATTTTCTCATAGTCTAACCAGTAACCCTTCTTTTTAAATTTTCAGTACTATGCCGGCACCAACCAAATCTCTCAAGATGATGCTCTGCAGGCCAGTTTTACGCACGTCTGATCCGCGGAGAAGGACGGTGGCGCCACCCTTCGCCGCTCGTCCCTCACCAAGCTTCCGAACAACAATGTCGATCTCTACCAGCTTTGAGCAGCACAAAATTTGAAGCTTCACCAATGTGTTGGAAATTACGAGCTTTAAATTACCAACTGGTTTGAAGGTAGGTTTGGAATTGGAAGCTCTACTATACAGGTTGTCCCATCTCAATGGGCCTTGGAGAGAAAGTTCTTTAAATATTGCAGGTAATTTAATTTTTAGTTTTTGGAAATCTGCTTACTTGAAGTGGGAATTGAAAGCAGAAATTATGAAAAAATTACTTAATAATAAGGATCAGTTCATTATAAACAACAAAGTATGTTAATTAAAACAGGAAAGAATAAAATAAATTTAATTTAAAAAAATATTTTTCCACAGATACATATTTCTAATATTTCAGGAAATATGATTTGAATAAATAGGGACTTATTTTTTTTTTATATGTTTAGGAGTATTTTAATTTATATTTATAGGTAAGTAATTTTAATTAAGTAATTAGGTGGTAGAGCTAATGCCGGGCTCGACTGTGGAGGTACCACCATCTTACTCGGAAATCCACCCGAAGTTATTCGGGGGAGAGTAAGAGGACAGCTCTCAGGCAAAAAAACCAGGCGACCCACCATTGCCTGGGACCGATGGATGGCGGTATATCCATCCCCAATTGCCGAGTCTTATAAAAAACAGACTGGTGCAAGGGTTTCGGCACCGCGCTCACCAACCTGCCTGCCCAGCGTGTGTGAGTATGGGCATTTCTTCCAGGAGGACCGCCAAGAGTGGTGAAATCCTGGAAAGGCCTATGTCCAGCAGTGGACGAAATGAACTGAAGGATGGATGGAATTTTAATTTACATTTTTTCGTTTTTTCTTAATACGATTAGTATTGAAATGATAAAATGACATGTAAATTGGTACCAGAACTTTACTGAATTGTTAACATATTGTTAACAATAATGCTGCTGACAAATGTAAAAAATATTGAACAGTCGCTTAAAATTCAAGAATATTTTGCTAAACAATATTTCAATTGAATGTTAAATTTCCTGTTTTTTTATTTTTTTATTTAAGAAACATTTTTGTATCTATGTTCAATGCCCGGTTCAAGGGTGCAATTTTCCAAAATATCTTTAATTTCTACTTATTTTTTAAATAATATTTTGTGTATTAAGAGTAATTATCAATCTCAAATATTTATAGTACCTTCCCTCCAAGGCCCATTGCGATGGGGCGTTCTGTTTATTGGTAATATATTTAATGTTTAAATATTTAGCTGGAAGAACTAAACTGAGTCGGTAAATATCAATTTTAAAATCTAGACGAAAATAATGAGTTTTACCAATTGAGTTGGATAAGAAGCTTCTGTAAAAGATAAATATTATAAAAAACACCTTTGTTTATAGACTCATGGTATCATATAACCGATTCAATTGCTCATAGGCAGGGATAATGTCAAAATAATGTTTGTAATGTTATCAAACATTATTTTGCTACGTTATGGTGCTACGTTCCGTGGGCAATGTGACATGTACAGTGTATATGCTACGAAAAAATATGTTTTTTTACAAACTATGTAAATTAATACAATTACTTTCAAGTCTATTCACATCTCGATTTGTTGTTGAGTAAATAAAATACTATTTAAGAAATTACACAATAAATTAGTTTGTTTTATTCGCATAAATAAATATTTAAACTTTTTAAATTAAATTTACAAACGAACCTTAATAATATACACAAATACATATTTTTTATTAAAGAATAAATAAAAAGGCTGCCTAGCTAACCGTACAAAATAACGTCATCCCTGTTTGGTGGCCCAGAATTCTGGCATATAAGCAATTGATTCTGGTTACATTACAGAAATGAAATAATGATAAAACTATACCTTCTGGACAGGTATCTTTATATAAACCACATAAACTACGTACTTCATCGTACTTCACAACTTTTTCTAAGAAAGTACATATCAAGCGAGTTGGAAAAGAATTTCAATGTCCTTTCACTAAAATTTAAAAACGAACTGTGTGTATGGGTTGGTCCTGTTTTTTGTTATTTGAACGGTTATGTTCATTTAAAAAGTTGTTCTTTATCATCAGTAGATAATGTGGTTTCGTTTGAAGGTAACTAGATCCATTTATACCCAGTGTATTATATGTACACATAGCATACCAATTGGACCGAAAAATTGGGGCTAAAAACAATATAACGTCATAGGGACAAAATCAAGTTTATTTGTTTGGTTACTGCACGTGCGTGAACTGAATGCATTTAGGGCATAAGATAAAGTAGGGGCACCTCTGCATTTTAGTGTTGTGTGCGTAGAGTGTGCAGTTGGGTGTGTATCCTCAGAGCTGCATTCAGTTCACGCGTGTACTGTAGATCATAATGGAGTCTAATAGTGTAAGACTAACAAGAACTTAATCATTCTCTACAATTTAGTACATCTTTTTTATAATACTAACAGGAAATAAACAATTTAATCTAATATTATACCGTTTAAATCATTACCTTACAATAATTTTTGTGTATCTTGTTTTTGTAAATCAAGGGATAAAAATTGAGTCTTGAACATTTTGCTGTCGCTACAAACACAATTAGGAGTAAGGGATTCACATTGTCCACATTTTATATTTTCCCAAATTTTCGGGAAAGTTCCGTGGTCCCAGGATCATGTTCATAACATAAGAAAACACGGTGACCTTACACTTAATAAATGTTTAATGGAATTTGTATCTAATCACTATTCCATTGCGAATTTATTTGGCTGTGATAATTTGTAAAATACTCCTTATTTACCTACTTTTAGTGTAGCATTTTTTAAATTTACGAATCCAGAAAAACAATTGTTCTAAATATTACTATAGTTTTTAGAGCTCACCGTTTGCACACCAACGACGATGTCGACGTCACGAAAGGCAGTAGGGCAACTACGATAAATTCTCTCTCAATATTATGAAAACGTATCGCATATCATATTGCATCTTGCTCTGTCTATTTTTGCGTTACGCTATCAATTCTCAATATTTTCGCGTTTCGCGGAGTCGGTGTGCAAAGGGCGTAAATTCTAATAATAGATAATGATTTGTACTACTTGCAATAAATAATCATACTCAGAGTTACTTCACAACCAGCTTTATTATGTTTTCGTTGCTAGAGAGTAGAAATGTTTTAAATAAAATGTCTAGTGAAATGAATATTTGTCTTGACACTGTACTTATATGTCCGACAGTAATATAAACTTATAGAAATACTATAGCTGTACAATTTTAGTTGTAAAATTGCAATTGAATCTGTGTAGAATAAACGATTACGCATTATATTTAAAACAAGAAAGGTAAGATTGTATAATAGAAATTCAAGGAACAGCTAATTTAATTTCTTATTTGATAAATCTGCGAGAGAACTATTCCCTGAAATTATTAAAATTAAATTTAACCACAAATATGTTCTAAAATTAAATTGATAATGCACTTTTTGTATGTACTCATATCTATTTATTCATAGGTAAACCGTTGTAAATAGGCAGGTAACTAATGGAAATACATTTACTACTAATTATATTAAACAACGTTTGGAAAGGAAAAATGAAAATGAAAAATAAAATAACTTTTCCTTAAAGTAAACAAGTCAAGGGAATCCTCTAGACATTTTAGCTATAAATGCCGTGGAACTAGTAAGATAAAATTGCATTATTTTGTGAAAAGTAACCAAAAATTATTCAATAGCTATATCAGTAAACAAAATTCCTATAACCTGAGAGCCTTACCAGCAACAGAGATCATTTTGGTAAAAACATTCTTAATTACGACGGGAATTCATAAGAAGCTAACCAACAAATTTCGAGATAATTAAAGTTTTGCTCAAAATTAAGAAAAAACAATTTTAAATTGTAATCCTATATTTTGAAGACAATATAAGATAAAATTTTATACTTTTTCACTATTTTTAAACTTTGTTCAAAATGATTATATTATTTATTAATTTATTAATTGTAAATTCCTGTATATTTTTAGTTTTATTTTATACTATATTTTGTAGACTTGCAGAACATAAGAAACATAAGTTATGTATAAACTGTTACACCTTATTTACCTATGCTCATATGATTTTTAGGGACGTTATTCTTTATTTTATTTAAAGAAAGTGTCTTTTAGAATGTTTTTGGCATGATCACACAATATATGTATATAATTATACACGTCTGTGCATGGTCATCAACGCAGGGCTCTTTATTTTTTACTTGCGAATATTCCCATCTTGTTGAGACTTTTTTTATTGTAATTGTGTAGAATAAAGTATTTATTATGATTTTGTATTCAGATTCTAAATATACTGCTGACATGATTTAAAACCACGTCCCCAATGATTGTTTTAACATATACAAGTGATTACTCAGGTAGAATATGATGGAATATGTACGAGTATGTATACGGTTTCAATAAACTTGTCTATTTACTCACACTTTATCAATTTTAGAGATTGTATAGATATGTATGTAAATAACGTAGATGTTTATGCAGGAAATTTTTAAGTAATTATTAATTAGATACAATTATTTAAAAAAAAATGGAAAAATAACTTATCCGATCCTGATAAAGTCACAAATTACCAAAGGAAGCATTTTTCCAAAATATATTTTTATCCACTATTATATCATTAAAATTTATTTTTATTAACTTATTGAATTTTCAATAAGTATTGTGTAATTAGATTATCTAATTGCACTTTGGTCAATTGGATTCATTTTATTTGATTTTAGTGTCTTTAGTTTAATTTTATCTTTACTGGACGAGTATTTTCCTATTTATTGAACTTAGAAGGCATATTATAAAATACCTAATAATAAATAAATCATTATAACTCTATCACAGAATAAAGAAAAAACTAACCCGTTTTTTTAAATGCTGTTGATAATTAGTTTAAATATCTGAATATTTTTGGAGTGCATTTAAAGATAGAAAAATACTAATTAGACACGAATTTTCTAAGATAAATAAATGTTTGACGGATCTTGGATCTGCATATCTCGCTCTCGTGAGAGTGAGATCTGCATTTATTTACAATATCTCAGAGAATTTGTTTCTGATTGATATATTTCTATCTAATAATGCACTGTAAAAATATATATATAATGTAGTTTCCAAAGCGATGGATTTCGCATTACTCATATGTATAATCTTAGTTTAAATATATTAACTTACTTAAACTTAATAAAGTTAAATGCAATTACCTATAGATGCAATAGATTTTATTACTAGTAATATACTGTTTAGAAAAACGTACATCCATCCTGTATTTCTAATTCAATAATTTTCAAGTTAAACTAAAAGTACATATTTTAAACTAACTCAATATTTCTTTTATCAGACAGCCAACAGATCACATATTAATTTATAGGTATAAGTACACAATTTATAAATGAAATTTAGCTAATTAAGTATAATATAACTACAATACGTTAAAATCTATCGTTTTAAATGTGAAAACCTTAAAGTCCTAATACTAAGTTAAGTGCTGTTTAGTCTCGATCTATGTTAAATTCAGTTGATTATTATTAGTATAATAAACTTGATAAATATACGTGGATAAATTGTGTTATTTATTTTAGAACTTTATAAGTAACAGGAATATTTTAGGCCACATAGAATAGTGGGCGAATTTTGTAACCCAGAAACTGTCAAGGCTTACTAAAATAACAGTCAAGCAATACCCGTTCCTGCCGAGGCATAATATATTGTGCTTTTCCTTGAATAATATGAGGCAATAAAAAATGCGACTGCAAAGTAACTAGTAATTCAGTGGAAAATTTTCCTTCGCTTTAGCTAAAAGCAAGTTTTCCATGACCGAATTATTTAATTTTTTTAGAATAAATGACACGAATCCCGAATTTTGGTCAGATCAAGTTGCACTAAACATAAAAAGATACTTAAGTATATATACGATTATTTTCAAGACAGCTTTTTGGTTTGTAAGTTACTCAACTTTTCGTTTCACTTTGATAAGTTAATTGAGAAAGGATTCCTTGAGCAAATTCGATCACATTTAGACCTGTTAATTTTTCAACTTCCGCAAGTTGCAAAAAATTATGATAAGCTACTTACAAGAACTTTTACATTTGTAAATCTATCATAAATTCATTACATAAGCTATTTACGTGTGCAAAACTTACAGATGTAAAGGCAGCCTTACGATAAACCATTTGTAATATCAACTTAATTATTGAGCTTCGAATGTATCAAACATTCGAATAATATTCTTAACAGCGCCCTCTTGAGACTTGAACAATGCAGCACACAATATCTGTCAAAACAGAGATATATTTTTGGGTTTATTTCCTGGACCGACGACCAAAGATTACTTTATTTATTACACTTAATGTACATTTACAAAAGATACTTAAAAACAAGACATAAAAAATAACATATGGTACAAAGGCGGCACTTATTGCTAATAGCAATATCTACCAGGCAACCTTTGGGTGAGACATGATGAGAAGGAAAAAGTAGAGAGGGAAGCATGTAAATGTAAAATAAAGTCAACTACAAATTAAAGAGCTATTAATCATTCCTAAAGCTACAATAAACGCATACAATATTATACTGCCAGCGACTTACTGGCGCCTTCAAAAGGAAGATTAAAATTTTGCTAATCATTTAATGGCGGAAAACCATAAATTTGATCAAATCACAAACTTCAAACCCCTTCAAATTTGTGAAAAAGGCAAGAAAATGAACGCGCTAGAAGCTTTAGAAATAAAAAAACGGACTCATAACAACTTTAAAAATCTTTAAAAATGAACAACCGGACTTAAATCAATCCCCACTGTTAAATTACTTTATTTAATAAATTATTTTACATTTTATTTTATTTTATCCATCATTTTGACATTTCACACACTAAATTTAATTAATTTTGTACCCTTGACTTTTACATTAGTGCTATTTAATTATTTGACTTAAATTTTACATGACAGAAAATTTTCCTCACTCTTAGAGAAAATAATTTGACCGTGAACACTGTTTAGTAGACTACCCAAAGAAAAATTTAGTGACATTTGGTATTATGATGATGTTTCACCAAGTGCCAATGATTGCAAGTATTAACAATAGATATATGTTTAATGGTTCATAAATGCCTTGCGCTGTAAATTAGAGTGACTAAAAATCATCATCAAATAAAAACTATAGGATATAAGCAATGCTCACTATAAGTTTTCAATGAAAAAAATCAATACATATCTGTACAAATACCCTTTTATAGTCACCCGCAATCTGCCTTAGCAATTTTTGCGATCGTGCCAGTATTGAGGGTTTGGACTGGACGGTGATTCTTGTGCGTGCGCAAAATTTGCGAAAGTAGAAAAATCAATAATTTCCGTAGAAAATCCTTTGCTAGGTCACCCGATATTTGTCGTAGCAAATTTTTTGCACTTGCCAGAATTGAGGGCCTGGTCCGCACGTGCGCAAAAATTGCTAAGGCAGATTGCGGGTGATTTTAAAAGGGGTATTGTACGGAGAGTATTGATTTTTTTTATTGTTATCTTATAATGAGCATTTCTTATACATATGCCATAATTTTTATTTGATCGGTTTAGTCACTCTAATTTCCATCGCATGGCATTTATCAAACTTTATACAAATACTGAATTACTGATATTGCGAGTGAAAAGTAATGCTGGAATAGCCATCCAGGATGGCGATTCTCGCACATGCGACAATTTGCAAAGGCCGAAGTAGGTGATTTTTACAAGCTCTTTATGAAAAAACGTATCAAACTTGTAAAAACCAAACCTGTTTTCCGTATTCATAACATGCTTTACGTGTCTTTTAAGGAGTTATAGTTAATATAATTATAATCAGACGGCATTTATAACGCTATAAACAAAGGCGTATGAAAAGCAAAGCGTGTAAATTTTTTTGTGAGAATCGCTGTTTTGTCCGTCAATTCTAGCACGTGCGAAAAAAAATTTAAGGCAGATTTCGGGTGATTTCAATGGGATTTTCTGCAGATATGTTTTAATATTTTTATTAGAGAAGCTATAGTTTGCATTCTTTGTATACTATAGTTTTTATTTGATGAGGCCTAGTCACCCCACTTTACATCCCAAGGCATTTATCATACTGTAATTAAAAGTCGAACGATTGACATTGCGAGTGAAAAATTATGCCAGAATAGCCACCCTGGTCCCATTCACGCATTGTCCTTGTAGCATGCGCCATCTTGTGGATATCGCAAAGACTATATGAATAGCCTGCATAAGCATGTTTGCTAGCCGCGAGAAGCCAGGCCACCAAACCACTTTCTAAGTTGACTCAATGAAAACAAAACCACTAGATGCCACTACTAGTCTTTAGTGAATATGCGCCACGTCGTAGCATCGCCTTATTCGACGATTTTATGAAATATGTGTGTAGGATTTTGTGCACTGGCGGGGAAAATTGAGCTAAGTTATGATAGCTATCTATTATGTGAGTCAACGGAATATATTCGGTGATACATTAATTTCAGTACTGCTTGAGCGATGGCGTTTTAGTAGAAACTGTAATTTCCGGGATGTTTATTGACACAAATAACATGTTTTTAAATACTGTAGTTATCAATACATATAATAAAACAGTAGAAACCGCTTTGTCTGTATATTGAAGAAAAGTAATAGAAATAGAAAGGGGGTGACTAAAGAAGAGTAATACATAGAACACAAATAAACGATTTTTACAATTCTTTTCTGTCTTTCTGTCTGTCCATTTATTCACGCACATCTCTAAAACTCCTCAACGGATTTTCATGTTGTTTCCACATCTGTACAAAGCTTAATTTAAAATAGAATAATTCCCGAACATTTGTAAAATTTGGTTAGAATGCAGACCCTTCAAGTTTGGGCTTATTTGATTGGTCTTTATTAGCACTTTGGTAAAACATGGTGAACAGGGTCTGCTGATGGGACTGGAAGGTGGGTCCAGGATCTCTTCAACGGACAACATCAGACCTTTTGAGTTTGGGCTTATTTGATTGGTCTTTATTAGCACTTTGGTAAAACATGGAAACCAGGGTCTGATGATGAGCACTTTATACAATACGGGATCTCCTCAACGGACAACAGCAGACCCCTTGAGTTTGGGCTTATTTGGTTGATATTTATTAGCACTTTGGTAAAACATGGTGACCAAGGTCTGCTGATGGGACTGGAAGTTGGTACAGGATCCCCTCAACGGACAACAGGAGACTCGTCGAGTTTGGGTTTATTCGATTGGTCTTTACTAGCACTTTGGTAAAACATGGTAACCAGGGTCTGATGATGGGACTGGAAGATGGGTATGGGATCTCATCAACGGACAACAGCAGACGTCGTGACCATATTGTAGAGTTGATCACTTCATGATTTGCTCAAATATCATGAAATCGGTAAAAACTAAAGGGGTCGCTTTGCCCCGCTCCGATTGTCTCGGCTCCCGAATTTATAATCTTAAGCAACCTAACACGCTCCTTCTCGCATAAGTCGTCATCACACCTTTTTTTGATTTTTCGTTGGAAGTCTATCGCAAATTTCTTACTTCATACTTTACGATATTGTCTACCAGTTCATAAAATTATCAATTTGACGCTGGTGTCGTCACTGGGCCACACATATAGAGAAACAGATTTAATCCCGATTATATTTGCGATAAGAGAGACTGCGGAATATTTCCGGCGGGTCATTAATACCAGGATTGTTATTAAGATAAACATGAGCTATCACGTCATTGTACACATACAGTGATCTGATAATAAGCAAAATTTACCAGATATTAGTCACGATGCCTCGCCATTAGGTTTAGTTAATTTATCATTTCTTGAAGCACAACTTTAAGATACATTTTTGATAACGGTCTGATAATGACCAGAAATCTTTTGATGGATGAATCTCAGTGATAATTTAATTATAATGATGCAATTTACTGTTTTGTAAAGAAAATTTGTGAAAATCTAGTTAGAGTTTATTATTTTCAATTATCATTATAGAAGTCAAGAGCAAATGCATTTTGATAATGGGAAAAACAGCAGGTTCTGTCAGAAATACGTACATATATATTCTTATTCCTGTCACCAGAAGGGTAGGCAGAGGCTACAGATTTTCATCTCGCACAATCCTGACTTAATTAGCAATCTGGCAGTTCCTTGCAGTTTTCTGTTCGCCTCTTTACCCACGGGAGACGTGACGTGACGGGGGGCGATCTCTGTCGCCGTTCTGGATCGTTACCTGAATTCCGAGTTCCGACCCGATATTAATACTCCACCTTCCAAGAAACCCGCAACGATTGGGATGTCTTGCATAGAGACATCAGAGCATCTACAGAGGTATAGGGGTCCCTGCCAGTTACGCTTAGATAAAATACCCAGAGACCGTACGTAATTGATGGCACAGCAAGTGAGTTTTAGACGAAACAGCACAGCGTTAAGGATCTTTAAGCTGCTGATGACTCAGGTTTAGCCCCCAGTTCCCCTCTATCCTCGTACTCTACCGTCTGACAACCCCATCACCCAGGACCCCGCCCGTTTTAGCTTAGTCCGCCAAGGACGTTCTCCGATTACCATACAGTTAGTTACTCCCTGGGTGCCGTTACGGTGAAAACCGGACCAAAGAAGGCGCATTGTTGCGTATTAACACTGACCTGAAAGATATTTGCCTCAGCCTTCCAGGGTAACTTATTACCACCTATTACCACCTTCAGGAATCTGGTCTTGAAGTAATATTTCATTTAAAAAAATTGTCATATATGGGCCAATGGCTCTATTATCGCTAGTGGGGCGTTGTTGGTAATTTCATCTTGTCCTGAACTTGTTCCTTTTTAAGGTTCCGTACCTGAAGATACCCTATAACTAAGTCTTCACTGTCTCTCTGTCTGTCCATCAGTCTGTCAAAGAGGTCTACAGCTTCAGCCACAATAGACAAATTATTACACGAAAAGTGTTACAAATAATAATAATAAAGTAGTAATAAGGTCGTATCTTACTCGCAAGTCTTCCCGAAGTTATTCGGGGGAGAGTTAGAGGACAGCTCTCAGGAAAAACCAGGCGGCCCACCATTGCCTGGGACCGATGGATGGCTTAATATATAAAACAGACTAGTGACGGGCAGCGGCGTCACTGGTGCAAGGGTTTCGGTACCGCGCTCACCATGGGTGTCAGAAGACGAAAGTCTAGGGTGGGGCAACCTTTCAAATATCAACGGGATTTATAGTTGAGAAATAAAAAAACCTACTTTTGTGCAAACAAAACTGCTGATCGGTCTTATCTCTCATATGTCCGCTGTATGTGTACTTTAGTCGTGCTACGAAATCCTATTTTTTACTGTCCCATACCCATATTTACTGGCCTACATCACGGCAAATAATAAAACAAACAAAAAATGTTACCTAAGGGGGGGTCCTCATACGAACAACCTCAAAAAATTAGCATTTTAAAACGTTATTTGTTTAAGCCAAGTCTGCCCAACCCCATGCCCGCGGACCACATTGGACCCGGTAGTACACTGCATAAATTACATACGTGCAAAAGCTCTTCACAGATGTCAATTCAGGGTTTTATTTGAAGAAGATATCAGTGAATATGGAGAATTACAACTGTACTGCGCTGTGCGATGTCTTTCAAGTGTTGAAACATTTCTTCAACGTGAGAGAGCAGGTGTTGAAACTGTAAGAGGAAAAAAGGGCGATCCCTTTGGAAATTGATATACTGAAAAAAGAATCCTGGTTGATTGATCTTGCATTTCTTGTGGACATTACTAATTACCTCAATATTTTAAACCTCAAACTACAAGGCACAGTTCTAGTATACAAGGAAGAAGGGCAGCATGCTTCTTCTACTCAGTCTTTTGTCGAGTTAAGTTACCGTTATGATTTATCGCTACGTACTTGAATAATAATTATATTGGCTTCGCATTGAGTAGAGTTTCCCGGTAATAATTTGGAGTTACTAGAATATTTTTGGCTTTAAATTTATCTCACTCTTTATCTCCGTTCAAATGTTTTTGATTTCGTTTAGTAGAGCTTCTTGTGTTTAATTATTCAATTTTTTGTCTTTTTTTCTGCTTTCTTTTATTGTCTTCGTGATTTTATTTTGAAGTATTCTGAGTATTTTTATTTATGCCAGTGCTCTGTTGCTAACTTCGTTTAAAATATTATTTCGGTTTTCAAGATTTCAATTTCTTCCGTTACAACAAGGTGAAATTAAATCAACCGACCAAATTCATACTGGAGACTCGATTATAGATGAGAAACAATCTTCAATTACCCCTTTGGTGAAATTCAATAAATATTTTTTTTTACTTCCTTATTGACTGGTCTAGGAATTGTACTTAAACTAGTCCAACCAGTAAGGAGTAAAAACTATATTTTTCGAAATTTCCCAAAAGGATTGCTGAACCTAGTTCCTGATTACTAACTGAGTCTGCAGTATGAATTTGGTCGGTTGATTTAATTTCACGCTGTAATATAGGGTTTTGTATATTCTTCAGTTTTCTGTGATAGCCTTTGCATCCCCTGTTTAACTCGTATCGTAACGGTGGTGTAAATATGTTTTTTCTACAGTATCTGTTATTACATTTGCCATCTTTCTGAGATATCTGAATACAATTTACAACACAGTAAAAAAATAAGTCTGAATTTTAAGTAAGAGGAAGCCCATTTCTTCTTTTGCTTTTCGTGTTTTTTAAAGAGATTATATGTACTTTATGTTTGTTCTCACAAAGTAAATTAATAAGAATTAAAATCTCCCATAACAATTGTATCTTTCTCTGTGTGTAAAAATTCTATTAAGTAGTTCTCGTTTGCACATGAATTATGTTAAGAATTTTTTATTTATTTTTTCATGTACCTATATGCTAGCGATTCTGTCAGAGTAGATACGTTTTTCAACCTAGAATGCAACTTTTCAGAGAAGATTAAGATTTTAAATGTAACCCAATTTCTGCCTTTTATATCTTGTTCTTACATTTTCTTTTTCGATAACCTTTTCTGACCTTCTAAATTTCCTATTTTTAAGATTTAAAAAAAAACTTAAATACAGTTTAAGGCTTTAAGAGAACGAACATTGTATGTACACAATATTAAAACTTTATTTATTTGTATGTGATCTCATTGTATGGAAAGATTTATCCTATCGCGATATAATAGGGAACAAATAGTTTTTGGCTTCATGATTTGGAGCCAGGGCCGTCCCCCTCTCCTCAAGCTTCAAATCCTAGTTACGTCAATGCCTTTACTGTCAGGTCATATGGAAGCGGCCCTGCATCAGTAAGTTTCTATATGTTAATCTGTGTTGAGTGTATAATGTCTGAGTCTGTATGTTAGTTGTATCTGAATTAGGAGTTATTTGTAGTGTGCTTTTGACAGCATCTGACAGGTTGGCTCAATTTCTGCCGAGAAAGGAAGATAATAGGTTGGAGATTGAGGGATGAAGGTTAGGTCTTTGGGGATACTAGTGCTAAGGAGAAGAGATATTGAGCAAGCAGGCGTAACTTAGGGGGCTGGGATCGCATACCCGGGCGTTCTTAAAACACTTACTCGCAGCACCTAACGTACAAGTGGGAGTTATGAATTTGAATACTCTCTACAGCTGTCACTTATTTAAGCAGACAATTTTGCCATCTCTTTACTCAATCATAGAGAAAGGAATCAATGGTGGCCATAAATATCATAATTATATGCCAGTAGTGGCCGTGCATTTCCTTACTAGGCTATTTTTTACAATTTATTATTCCGATCAAATAAGCATTAACTCATCATAAATAATAACAAATAAATAATTATCTAAAATCAAATTAGTCTCCGTTAGAAAATGTTATTTCGGAAGTGACGTACAAATTTGGAATATGCCCCCCCCCCATAGGAGATACGAACAAAGTAGTAACCACTTCAACAAAGCAGCGGATTGTAGCAGAAACACAACAATTATACAGAAGCAATCAAAAAACCGTTATATTTATTCTTTTTGAGCCTTATTATTTACAATAATAATATTGAAAAACACAAAAAAAATACAATTCTTGATATATGTATTTCGGCCGACAGTATGACGGATGACAGCCCCATACTGGGATATTGAGAATTGTTAGTATTTTTTTCATGTTTTTCAATATATTATATAATATTGTAAATATAAGGCTCAATTTGAGAAAAGTTGAAAAAAGTTGTTCCGGAAGTGACGTAGAAGTTCTGAACAAAGTATTCATTTCAAAACAGGAGAACGAGTACGTCCTAAGTAATTTATGTAGAAAATCTTCATGAATACTGAGATGTGTATCTTAAGAAATACATAATAATAATAATAATGCCATCACAAGATTTCGAGTTGAATTTGCGTCAAGCAAAATTATCTAAGTTACGTTTTCAGATCAGCGAATGTTTAGGTTAGATATATGCAACATTTAGATATGTATTTATTGTGTTATAAACATGATAATTAGCTGAAAATTTGAAGTAAACAAAATGTTCATATAGCTTTATATATGGGGCCTTAAAATATAATAATTTTAGGATTTTGTTTTACTTTAAATGTAATTTCCGAGTTTAGCTGTTAATCGGATATTCCTTACCAAAATATTCCGGGGTTTAAGTGTAAATAAAGAATTTTGTGCTATGTATCTTGCATGTGAGATTCGTGGGCTTTTTGCCAACTATGCGGCACAGTTGGAGGCTTGTGCTGAGAATTGGAGAGTGGGGTGTGTGCCAACCCGAAACTCAAGCTCCTTCACCGTGGCATTTGGTACAAATCGTATAAATTAAATGGCGTGGGAAGAGCAACAATTTCTCCGTTATATCGGAACATCAATTTATTGTTAACCAAACTTTATTAAGTATGAATGATATGATGGTGAATAATTTTATTGTTGCGTAAAAGACAGTAATAATGACATTTTATATATTTTTATTATTGCATAAATAGCTTATTTGGTTTAATGACATGCTTTTTTCCGGGATAAAAACTAGTCTATGTGTTAAGTTACGGTATAATCTATAGTCATTCTAAATTTCTTCTAAATTTGTTCAGCCATTTCAGCGTGAAAGAGTAACAAACATACACACACACACACACCAAATTTCGTATTTATATTATTATTAGTATGATGTGATGATAGTTTGACTTTTATCTTACTTTTCCCAATGCAATAAAGTTTTAATTTAGAAAAGCTAGCATTCTTACTATTTCGATCATTATAATAATAAAATATTTTAGACGAATTGTAATATTTCTTAATATGAATATAATATAATGTGTACATATTTCATGTAAAACACCATAATTGCATGTAGAGTTTAATTTATTTAAACTGTTTAATACAATCAAATTACGAGTAAAGAGGCCATGCTTAGATATATTGTAAGATCTGCATCTGTACTCGTATTTAGACAAATAAGTGTTTAATTTTCATAATTAAATTTTCATATTATATAATTTTATTTCTAATAATACAAGTTAGACATGTTAGACATACTCACATAATGTCCAAACCACCAAAGCATTCCCTTTTCTTTTCTAGTCACCATATCTTATTTTAGGTAGCAACGATCTCTTGGATTAACTTGTTTCACTGTACAAGAATGCACAAGAGGATCTTTTATAAAGATATTTCTCTTATAATTAGATAAATGAAATGGTGCACATTTCCACTGCTTTTTCAGTTTACTTCGGGCCACTATTTGTCCATAACCAACATTCATTACCATACATAAGTTTTCTGAGGTAGGAGCCAACAGTACATTATGCACCACCAATAATGCCTTTGCAGTCACTCTTTTGCTGCTTGTAAAGGGTGCAGGGCTCCGTTCAATGTATTTCCCTTCACCCTTCTTTCAATGATACCGTTACACTTTCCATCACGCGTGAATAGAAAATCAACACTTATGTGTCAAATATTATACCTGTATATATATAGTTGTCGGCAGATCGTGGAACTGGACAGATTGTTAAGTATGAAACCGAAAATCTTTCTCCAAAAGTGAAAAAAGTCTTAATTTGCTTGTGATAATAAATTTGGGCAGCCCAGCGAAGCTAGTTTTAACAGAAAACAATATGCCTGGGCAGGTCATGATATACCCATTTCTACAATTTGCCGGTGACATCTGAGTTTAATTATAGAGCGTTTATAGTTTTTGTGTAGGATCACTGACAAACGAATGCACCAAATAATGCAACTTTGCCAGAAAAGCCTAAAGCGTTGTTCCATAAACCACATTTCAGGCCATCAGAACCAGAGTGGCCTTATTTATTTAATACTTTTTATTAAAAAATAAGAATAACAATCACACGTTGTTTATTTGGGGACGAAACACTAAGTACCTTAAATGAAACCACATCATCCATTAAACAAAACCTTTATAAATAAACCCACGAAAACGAAAAAATAAATATAGATAGGGATTTACGATCATCTGAATTCTAGCTGGCATAGCACTGTACTTACTCATAGTTTGGACAATTTGTGCACCCGCATTGCGACTTGGACTATCCTATGAAGCCAAATACACCTTTCAGAATATTGTTTCTTTGTAATGGCTATTTGCATTGTTGTTTCGCATTTGTAGTTAGCAGAAAGTGCATAGTTGTTAAAAACTCCAAATAGCGTTACCGTAGCAACTGTACTATGGTGTTAGAAATGCGTTGTTAGGTAATATAATAAATCATGTTTATCTAATTGGTAATAATTATATGTCTGTGTGTTAATCAGACATAATCATTCCAATATTAACTATATGTCAGGTATTACTACATTTATGGCGTGTGGCAAAAAAGGAATATTGTCACTCCATGTCATCTCTCAGATGTCGTAAAAAACGTCTAAGGGATTATTGAAAGGTATTCAAACAATCAATCATCATCTTTGTATGGCACTAGTATCCTGTTTTATTTATTCTATTTAGCTACAACTGTAAGTCCAGGTTTGATAGTTGTTTTTGCCTGTAGGCCTACCATGAGTTTTGCTTACTACATAGGTAACACTAAAAGTTTCCGGAACTGGCCACTTACATAAACAATATTTAAAAATTTATTGCAACATTTGAAAATAGAACTCTTTGGCTGTAGAATGCAGTTTGTTTCATCTGACTGTCTTTTGTTTTTACCTTGTGGCGCCATTTAAAAAATTGTGTGTCTGCATCAACATGGATTTAACTCGGGAAAATTTTCGTAGTATGATTTTCTACGATTTTAAGTGTAATTTGACAGCTCAACAGAGCATCGCTCGGCTTGAAACAGCTTTTGGCAATGAAGCACCATGCAAGACGACTGTTTATAGCTGGTTTGCAGAATTCAAGCGTGGTCGTATCAATCTCAGTGACGAATCTCGCGATGGTCGGCCGTCCACCGCTGTGACCAACAAAAACATCGATGCTGTGCGCCGTATGATTGAAACAGACAGGCATGTGACCTACCATGAAATTCGCGCATCCTTAGAAATAGGCATGAGTCAAATACAATCAATCCTACACAAACATTTGGGTGTGAGAAAGCTGTGCTCGCGGTGGATCCCACACAACTTGACCGAGGCTCAAAAAACGGACCGCGTCACTTGGTGCAGTGCCATGCTTACCAGATTCAACGAAGGTGCGTCAAATTTGGTGTGGGACATAGTAACAGGTGACGAAACATGGATTTATTGCTACGATCCCAAAACAAAGCAGCAATCGAGCGTATCGGTCTTTCAAGATGAGCCGAAACCAACCAAAGTGGCGCGCGTGAAAGTGCATCTAAGCGGATGATTGCTTCTTTTTTTAATAAAACTGGACACGTGGCTACTGTTGCTTTAGAGAATCGTCGTACCGTGAATAGTGACTGGTACACGACCATTTGTTTGCCGGAAGTTATTGACGAACTCCGTAAAAATAACCGTAAACGCCGTATCATCCTGCACCACGACAATGCTAGTTCTCACACGGCCAGACAGACAAACGACTTTTTGAAGACGAAAAATGTAGAACTCACGAGTCATCCTGCATACAGTCCCGACCTGGCACCTTGTGACTTTTTTCTGTTCCCAAAAATTAAGAACCAATTACGCGGTCAACGATTTTCATCACCAGAAGAGGCTGTCGAGGAGTATGAAAAACACGTTTCAGAGGTCACCACAGGGGAGTGGCACAAAAGTTTTCAAAACTGGTTTGATCGAATGAAAAAGTGCATAGACGTCAGGGGAGATTATTTTGAAAAACAATAAATTAATTTTGTACCTTTAATAGTATTTTTTCATATTCATTCCGGAAACTTATAGTGCGTCCCACGTATACACGTTACCGTCTGCGTAAAATATTTTGTATGAGAAATGCTGGTTCCTGTAGTAAGCTGCTAGGGGTGCTGCACAATTTCTCATATAAATATTTTACGTAGACGTTAACGTGTATAATAAGCAAAACTCATGGTAGGCCTACTGAGGTTTAGCTGCTCCAGCCCACCAGAATACCTTCTGATGAGGCACTCTTCTACAATATGACGGATAGTGTGTTCCGAGGCTCCACGGTCACATTGAGGTGAGTGAGCGATATCCCGTTGGTGCATGTTGTAGTTGCACCTTGCCACGCCAATGCCTATTCAATCTAGTCCACAGCTTACGGTGTTCTCCAAAGCCCCTATTATTTATTTTTTTGGCGTGGCCGGAAGCCAAACTGCGTTTCTGAACGAAATTATTTCATGATTCCTCATTTGGTCCTCAGGTTAAGTTTCCGAACGAATTTTTTATAACTTATTTCATCCCGATGTAAAGTAAAGGGTGTTTTTTTTAGTGGTATAGAACTTTAAGTTGGCAACACTTTTTTAACTGGCGGCCATTTTGTCAGCTGTCAAGTGATTTATGTTTAGTTTGGTTTGGCATTTCAACATGAATAGACTGACGCCTGAACAACGCTTCCAAATTGTGCAAATTTATTTTGAAAATCATGGTGCTGTTCGAAAGACGTATCGCGGATTACGTCCAATTTACGGTCAACATAATCGTCCATCAGAGCAATTAATTCAATTAACTATGAAACGTTTACTCTAAATGATAATACGCATCCACAGAGATGTCGTACAGTGCGTACAGAAGAAGTCATTGCTGCTATAGAGCGTAGCGTAGAGGAAGACCCGAATCATTCTATCCGCCACCGTGCACAGGAATTGGGTATGTGTCCATCCACTTTATGGAAGATTTTGCGATTTAACGCCACTTGACTATTTTCTATGGGGATATGTGAAGTCGCAAGTCTACGCCGATAAGCCCGAAACGATTGACCACTTGGAGGACAACATTCGGCGAGTTATTGCCGATATACGGCCACAAATGTTGGAAAAAGTCATCGAAAATTGGACCTCCAGATTAGACTACGTTCGAGCCAGCCGTGACGGACATATGCCAGAAGTCATATTTAAATTATAATGCCAGAAGATTGTCTTCCGAATAAAACAAATTTCATATCAATGAAAAAAATCATCTTTGTTTTATTCCATTTCAAAGTTCTATACCTCTAAAAAAAACACACTTTACCTTCTGAACAAAACTATTGTTTTCTCAAATGATTCTCACAAAAGGATCTTTTAGCAAGGCCTAAAGCTTGATCCCCTAGAAATTAATCGAGGGCGAAGGAGTTTAATTTTATCTTTAATATTTCATTTTAATACGTTTTGTTGTTCAAGTGAGCATATTTGATACAAAATGAAGTTTATATAGAAATTAGTATTTAATAAATAAAAATATTGTAAACGGTAAAATTTAGGAATGAAAATTAAACGTTTATTTTGGCATGTGACAACGTCATCTAAACAGAATATTGTCACCCTGTCTCGTAGGTGTCGTACTCAGAAGAATTTTATGGTGTCTTAAAAGCAACTAACCGATTTTAAAAAGGCGTGACACACAATTAATCTATAAGAGCGGTTATGAGTCCACAATAAACTACAATTTTCTACATGAAACACCCACGATCCGGTCGTCCCTCACCAAATGTCAAAAATCATTGGGGAAAATTGGCTGTCAAACGTGTTTTGCGGCTAATTTAGGCCACAACGAACGACTATGCTAAGGACTATGAGAATCGGTTGAATGTTTTTATTTGGTTTATTTTCGTAACCGACATTACAACGATAGCTGACCGTGATTATTCTGTTGAAAGCCATAACCGCACCCTATGTCTCTGTAGTATTAAGGGTAATATCATGATCGGATCTTGGCCTTGTCTGCAGAGACGTTGTCATCTGTTTACTGGTGGAAGGCCTCGGCCGTTCCTTGTCATCACCGTCATGACGGAACCATGCCGCCAAGAGACTCGTTCTGTTCCGGGATGATGGCAGGAGTAATCACAAGCAGTCGCGTTAGTATTAATCAGTCGTTCGTAGATATTTGCGAAAGTTTTGGGGTGAGCGGTCTTTATCGTAGGTCTTATTAAGTCTTAGTGGGTACATAAAACAGTTTTGAAAGATAGGTAAAAAGCTAATTCAAACAAGCATGCCCGAACGGGATTACGCAGCGATGACAGGGCCGTATTACTAGGACCGCACCTCAACTTTTTACAAAAATATTTGTGAATAGTATATGTATATTTTATGTACCTACTGTATATTGCAAAATAAACAATTTGATTTGATTCGATCGGACCCGTTGAATAAATTCGAGTTCGAGTATTTTAGTGCAACGCTGAAGTCTTGCAGTCTTGCTGTAATAGACAATAGTACTTGCCAACGCTACGTTTACTAGTTATTATTGTTCCACGTATGGATTGGGAATGAGTTGCTTACGTCAAACTTACGTGAATGTATGAAATGACAGTTACCAAAGGTAGTATGTGCAAAAATACGTAAAAACTTTTTCAGTACTGCGAAATTATGATATGGAGAAAATGTAACATTTAACCAAAATATTATTTCGTGGAATTAAAACAAATTTATACAATTTAAAAAATTATCAGCTCGTCATTTGTGTTGATGATCAATCACTCATGGGTTCATTAACTTTATCATCAATGCCAAATAGTAACAGATTTGTCAAATAAAATTTCAAGATTTCATTTATAAAACAGTTGAAAATAGATTGCTGAATCTGAACAGTTCAGACAAATAAATCAGCGATAATTTCATATTTTGGAGAAGCAATATTATTGATCAATAAACTTTTATAAACATCAGTTAGTACATAAAACGCAAAAAATTGATTTATTATTTTACTTGATGGGCTAGTAACACCTAAGTATTCAATTCATTTTTGTACTATTATGCGAACGGTACTTTTGAATATCCCAATCCAATCGTGGAACAATAATATACAGTTAGTGTAATATGTTTATAGGTAGGTAGTAGGTATACAGTGATGGTTATTTTCTTACTCATTTAAAAGGTTATAATGAATAAGTTTTGAATAAGTTCGGCTGTGGACTGTAGCCGATTGCACACTTGACACAATATAGTAAATGTATTAAGGTAAATGATGTTTACGTGCAACTGTGACCTACAAAATGTATCAACAATCTACCATTATGCATACAATTACAACAAGAACACGCGACCTGTTTTCATATAACTAAACATAAATTAATTTTATATTTTTATACTAATTGTTTCTAAGCAGACAAAAATATTAAAAAGAGAAATTACGTTTACTGCTACATCTTCAAATTAATAAATAACCTTTTGCCAACTTATTAGGGCATTGTTTGAAAGCCTTATTTCCGATTTTTTATTAAAAATAAAACTCGTCATCTTCTTCTCGATAATACTCCTTAGCAAAATAATATATAATTTTTATATAATTTAGCGCCAATGAATACAACTGACTCACCATCATCATGTAAAAACTTGAAATTTGGCAGATAGATTCATTTAACAATGTAGGCATCCACTAAGAAATGTTTTATTTGAAATTTAAACCCTAGGGGGGTTCTACAGGGAACAAAACATGGTATGAAAATTTGTTATTTTTTTTGTTAAAATCTTGAAAATTGGTGTTAAGCCTTTTCGTAAGAATTTAAGAATGAAGTGAAAAATCATGCTCTGGATTTTAATCAGATATCATCATGACCAGTACGGGCTTATAAAAGAGGATTTATCTGGATTTTTCTTTGAATAATTTTGGTTGTTTGACAACATATATTAACCTGTCCTGCAATTTACTTAATTAATAGGTAGCACCCCCACTATGGTTTCTGGCTTTTTTAACAGGAGAGCTTACAACGGAGAAGTCGTTACTTTTTGTGTATTAATTCTTTATAATCTCCTTTTATTCAATAAAAGTAATTCGACCCTCTTTTGTCGTCTAGTCAAAGTGATAAGACATTAACAAAATCATCTGCCGTAGAGTAACTTAAGTACTTAAGTCTCATAGAATTTGCTTTTGTTGCTTCCATAACTTGCACAATAGGAAATGAGGTCGGGATGAGAAGGCTTCTTTCATGCAACGACCTTTTATTCTTGTACTCCCATACTTACTCATAACTTATGAGTCATAAGCATTAAGGGGATCATTCCATAAATTCTTAACTTCTTACTTTTTTGTCAATTAAATCCTGTAATTATTAGTAACAAATTAGATACTATACCCACGACTAAACATGGTTGTACAAAAACCGGCAATTTTAAAACATTCATTTTAATTTAATAAGTAATCTTTCTTTATAATCTATTTGACAAATTCTCGTGGCATTTCGATGGCAAAATATTTGTGCAGACATGGACTGCCACCTCAACTGATAATTTAATACGATCTAAATAATAATAAGTATATAAATAAATAGGCTTTAATGATTATTGTCGAAATTTATTAAATTTGTATATTTGTCATCAGCACATCGTATAATTGGGCATATCATGATGTGCCTAGACATATCATAATTCTGTCGTAACTACAGGGGTCGCCACGCTCCGCTCCACTTTCGCTTGTCATCGCACCTATTTTTGACATTTTGTTGAAATTCTTTCAATTTCATACTTCACGACCAAGTTGCTCTACGTCTACGATATGCCCACGACATAAATATCAATCAATATCAGACATATCAATTTCATATTTATACGTAAACGGTGAATTCGAAAAGACGAACCTTAAGTCTTTGTTTCAGAGAATGAATGAAACTTAATCTCAGCAAGCTCCCGTTTTAGCACATTATACGACTAAGTGCACTTCTCCGTATACCTTTTTACTTTTTTAACATCGTTACAACAGGAAGGGGTGTCAAAATTATATTTGAGTAAGAACTATAAACGTGCCTTCCAAAGCACGGAGACCGAACATAATGTGCCCCTACGGGATCGGAACCCGCAGCTTTCGGATTAATGGTTAAAACGTTTGAATACTAGATCGCAGATGTAGGTGAAATGGGATAAAATACATTACAAAATTCCTGCATGTAGTGAACTATGTTCTTAAATTTAGCAACAGGAAGAAAGGGTAATTTTTTGGTGTTAAATGGGATAAAATTTTAATTTTCATCGTTAATTTTGTTGTTTATAACCGACTTCAAAAAAAGAGAATGTTCTCAATATGACTGTATTTTTTTGGGCAGTTCAAGGCCTGGTTATCCAGTGAAATCTGTCCTGCAAAAATGCTTTCATTTTACACCTTTATTTACCCTTCTCAGAAGGAGCGGGCCGCTCCGAAAATTAGCTATTTTTATTTATAATTTTAGAAGTAAGGGGATGGATTTTTAATATTATGGCCCTTATTTATCACATTTTTACGAAGTATATTTTAATATAAGTTTGATTTCATAAAACCAAATATAACTCCAATGAAATGGTATTTAAATAATAGTTTAGTCCTATCTTTGCGATTTTATTGAATGCTAGGACATTAGGATAACCCCCTTTATCCATAACTTGTCATTTCTTAGCCTATTTTAAGTTTCTTTTTTCTGCTTATGGCCTTCTAGGCAGGGGAAATTCTCAGCGGGTATCACTCAATACTGAGGCAAACTCTTTGCTGATTGTAGGATGTCACTTTAACATTGTAATATAAATATGTACCCACCTGACTTTCGATTCTGGCCTCATAGCTATGGAACTCCTCAACGAATGACAGTAGATACATAACTCAAATTTTTGGCAATCGCTTTGTGTAAGTGCGCTCTATGCAAATTACTTAAAAATTGTCACTATGCCACCTGAACTTTGAACCTGGCTCATCACTATAGAACTCCTTAACGCATGGCAACCCATTACTTGGGATCAATTTGTGTTAATGTGCTGGTTTTACTTACTGTGACTGAGTTTTACTTAAAATTTTACAGTATAACCATCTGTACCTTCAATCTCGACCTCATCATCATAGAACTGCTCAGCAGATAACAGTAAAATAATGATATACTGACCGATTGTTTCGAAAAAACACTTTTGTCGACTTTAATTTTAAACATATATTTTTAATATTTCTGTTATTTCGGTAGTATCGGTCAGAATAGCATTATTTTAACTTTTATTGAGTGCCTGCTGAAATATTTTAAGTCAATCACAATTTCTTGTAAAATGTTTGCGTATTTACAATGCTCAATCGAATAAAAATAAAAAACCTCTAAATACATACATTTTGTACAAAATAGGAATTATGTTACATCATAATTTTTCTTCAAATGTTATTTACGGAAAGTCATCATATTAACCTATTTCACCAAAGGCATTTACTTCATCATCGAGGAGCTTTGTTGACGATATTTTTTCGACAAGCCTTCGCAATTCTTTGCAGAAAGCAGTACACTCCGAAAATGAGCATGTATCTGTGTGTGTCATCTGTGGGGGCAAAAATATAATTTTTGGTATTGCCTGAAGTGCCGGTTCGAGGGTGGCTTAAATCCGCACAAATTCACCATGTTCCCCAGCGACCTTTTCAATTAACCTTAGGTGTGAAAAGAGTGATATGCAGTGTAGCACCAATTGAGGTCAGCCGAAGTTTTGGATTGTGATGTAGGTACCTCAGTTGATCCAACGAAGCTGCGTTCTGCATCCGAAAAGATACAGAAATAATGTTTCCCCTGCATTCTGTATCCAAGGTTGGGTATAGCACCTTATAAATATAAATAAACATATCGTCACGACATGAATCCCTAAAAGGGTGTCAGATGTGTTACGGTTGTGAACTGTGAAATGCAAGTCACAGTCCACACTCGGCACATCCGCGTTTCACCGACGATTATTACGTCCCAACGTGATGGGTGGTGAGCTCTATCGCCATTCTTTGGGCACAAATACACGCTTTTAGGGCATGCAGGTTTCCTGACAATGTTTTCCTTCACCATTTAGTAAGTGGTAAGTATTAAATACTCTGCACATAAATTCCTAAAAACTCATTGGTGCATGCCCCGGCCGGGGATCAAACCTGGATCTCAAAGATTTGTTAAAAATATTAATGAAACCTCTCAAACTATTTACATGTCGAGCAATTTATGTACCCGTTTTTTTCCGGTGACTCGATACCAAGTTCCACTTGTAGGGGACACTTAACATTTTTTTTTTGAAATGGATAGAATTTATTTGTGTTTCCTAAAACACGTAAGAACTTGGTAGATGCTGCACTGAAAAGAGATACAAAAAAAGGCTCACTGATGGTTTGATGCTTGTTCAGATCCATCCACCCATCAGCCTGTCATCATCCACTGCTGGACTGGACATAAGCCTTTCTAATATTACGCCACTCTTGGTGGTCGTCGAGGGTAAGATTCCCGGAAAAAGAGCACCAGGACGTCAACGTCATAAATGGATAGATGACATCAAAGAGTGGACTGGACTAAAAAGCTTCAGAGACTTGAAGGATACAACAACGGACCGCAAGCAATTTAGCCTGCTGACCGCCAAACTTCATTATGAAGACGGCACCCAATGATGATGATGATGATGGTGGTCCTCCGTCCTCCTCATCTAGCTGCCACCCGCAACGTCCTTCAGATCATCGGTCCAGCAGGCACGAGGTCGGCCTACGCTACGCTTTGCTGTACGTGGTCTCGATTCTAACGCCTTTCGGTCCCAGCGGCCACCACGCCGGTAACAGATATGGCCCGCCCACTGCCACTTCAACTTATTGATTCGGCTGGCTATGTCGGTCACTTTCGATCTCCGAAGGATCTCCTTGTTTCGGATTTTATCCATCAGAGATATCCCAAGCATAGCCCGCTCCATAGCTCGTTGAGCGACCTTAAATCGGTGGATCAAGCCTTTTGTAAAAGTCTACGTCTCAGCGCCGCACGTCCTCATAAGCAGGACGCACTGGTTGAACATCTTGGTCTTTAAGCACTGTTGTATTGTGATTGTGGTATTCCCAATGTGTCGTTCGCTAATCTAGAGTTGCACGGATATTTTTGTACTAGATGGTACCCGGTACGGTGCGGTGCGGGGTGAGAAGGGCGAGCTGAATTTAGTATCAATATTGTCGCCACACGCCAATTTAATATCTTATATCTCTGTAACAAGGCGTGCTATATAGTTTTTTGATGGTTCGTTTGAAAGGTCTTATAAGAATTTATCAGGAAAATATCGTCTTAGGTGTCAAAAGTTTGCATTTAACAAACAATTTAGAATGAAAAGATAAAAAGATCTAAAAAAAATCGGAATGTCGGTCTATAGAAGAAGGAAAATTGTGTGTTAATGTTGACAGAAATTTAAAAGTGGGGAAATGTCATAAGTGTACGATATGTTTTTGCGAAAATATCAGATATCTCGAATATGACTTAGTCATAAAAAGGTTGGAAGAAAAAAAATACTTACTTTCATATCTCAGTTTATAAGGCGAGGAAATATGTGTCAAATATAACAGAAATTTACAGATGTCAAAAATGAATACTTCAAAAGTGACAACGTCAAAGAACATTTCATATTTATCATTGTACCTGGTCTTTTAATTCACAAATCCTGCATCTAATAAAATCACCTAAACCACAATCAAAATATAATTTCAGTTTTTGATAATTAAAAGTTTTTCCACTGAGTAGGATGGACAAGTGTAAATTGAAAGCGTTGGAGCAGGACAGAGTTCTCTGAATACTTTTAAAGGGCCTGAGCAGTAACTGATTGAGTGAAATAGGTCGGAGAACATTTTCTATTTTCTCACCCCGGGCCGAGCCGCGTGCAAAAGTTAAGTTATTTATTATGCTCCTCCACCTTTACTTGGGTTGTATAGATATATTTCATGTTCACTGTGTAAACTCCTTAAAATTAAGGGGGCTTGGGATATTTCTGTCCTAAACTTCCGCTCATAAGTAAGGGTAAAATCGAATAATTAGCTATATTTAATTATTCAAGTAGATATTATAGCCTAACTTTATTAGACCCCTTGGACACACAGAGTTAAATAGATGGTATGTGCCAAGTTAAGTTGGTAACACGTGGAATAAGTATAAAATGTACGGAACCTTCAGGGTACGAGTACGAGTCACTTAGTGTGTATTTATTTTTTTTACGTAAATCTTGCTTATCCCTTTTTAGGGTTTCATACCCAAAAGGTACCAAGCGGGACCCTATTACCAAGCCTCCGCTGTCTGTCTGTTCATCTGTCTGTCGCAGGGTTTAAAGCTTCAGCTGTAATAAGTATAAAGTCGAAATTTTCCCAAAAAACATGTTACTATGGCCTCTACCACGACAAAATGTGGTCCCCATAAAACACCTCTAAATAATAGCATATTTTTAACGCTATTTGTTTCACCTCTATCTCAAAGATACATACAAGTTTCAAATTTACAAACATTATTGTTCATACTCTAAAGTAAAACAAAAAATAATAAAATTGGTGTTCCCTTACACAGGGGGTGCTGAATCGTTTGTCAGACGGTACCTTGTTTTTTGTCGCCTTAATAATGCTATAGCGCATCTAGATAGTTGATTTATATGTTCTTAGGGTTCCTTACCCGTATTGTGTAGTGTTACGGAACCCATTGTGCGCAAGTCTGACTTGCAGTTGCCAAAATCATTATATATATTTAGATAAATCCTGATTCACTCACTCACTGACTGACTTATCAACGTCCAGCCCAAACACTTAGACCTAGAAAGCTGAAATTTTGCAAAGATGTTCTCTTTATAAATACAACAAGGAATAAGGCTGGTTTTTTCGAAATTCCCACGGGGTCGGGAGAAACGGGATCCATGCAAGCAACGCCGGGGGGCATCCGCTAGTTATGTATAATTTAAAACTTTCACAATGACGTCATTGTTGAAAATTAAAAAGGCAACTCAGTCGGTAGTACGCTGAAATCCTAATTTTGAGATCAAGAATCAAATTCTCCGGGTTGAGCTCAGCACACAGCAAGAAGTTTTTTAATATTTGTATACTTTCCACTTGTTGACGGTGGAGAAAAACATTTAACTACTAAAAGATTCGTGGTTTAGATTCATACTGATATTGAAACGGCTACTCATGATTATGATAGTCAGATTTCACCTGACTAGTGTCAAATGGAGAACCGCCGCGAAATCATGTTTGCCTCTGAAACTGTACAAATGCAGTGAAACTAAAGTCAGACAAAATCTGACTATTAAAATCGTGAGTAGCCGTTTCAATGTCAGTAAGAAAAACATTGTTAGGTAAACCTGCATGCCCTAAATAGGATTTATTTGGTTCTAAAGTACGGCGATAAGGCTCACCCCTTATCACGTTAGGATGATAAAATTGTCAATACTCATTGACTGCTCTAATGACAGTCTGCAACACCTGTGACACCCTCTGTGGGATATATGTCGTAACGATATGTAATTTTATTCTCTCACTAAAATCATTTTCGTCCCCTACGGTTAAACTGCGACAAAGCGAGTCTACAAAGTAGGAAAACTATGGGATCGTAGCACTTGCTACGTCGTAGCAAAATAAGGACGCGGTTATGTGGGTTCCTTGAAAAGTGACTCTTCATTTACACCCATGTATTTGATTTTATTGTTAACTAGACTTTTCCCACGGCTCGGCCCATAAAGATAACGTAAAGATTACAGGAAAAATATAGCGGGTGAGAAATTCAAGATTGCAAAACGACAAAATAAAAATTTTCCAGTTTTATTTCGAGTACGGTATAAAAATATTTGAGTTTCTCTTTTGTGGTACAATCAATTATTTTTTTAGTTATCATACACAGCTATGGGCAAGATTTTAAATACCTTCTTGGCTTGCTGACTATTTCCAAAACTGTCGAATTACGGAACCAATTGTCCGTTCGTCCGTCCGTATGTCACAGCCTTATAACTTTAGCACCGTTAAAGATAAAGATTTATAATTTGCCACAAAAATAGCAATGACTTGTATACTTAATAGGAACATACTCACGGTATGTGAGTCTAACTCGCACTTGACCGGTTTTTTTCATTAGCAAAACATAAGCTAAATAGTTTTTTCAAACAGTTTTTTTTGTTATTTATGCTAAATTTATGTACCACCCTAAAACATAAGCAGACACCAAATACACATACGTTTGTATTATACCAATACATATTATTGATTAATAATAATTAAAATATGGTTTTAAAACATTGGAATACCTACATATGTATATTATTTTTATTAATAAAAAGTTATAAGCGGTATTTTTACGTTTAATAGTTGAGTTTGTGTAAATAATGGTGCAGCATTGTCTAATAACTCTTAGCGACATGATATGAAAACAAAGGGCAAAGTTGAAGTAAAGCTGGAAAACGGGGAGTGTCAAGTGCCTCGGAGGGGAACAGCTTTGGTGTCTGGTGCCTGATGTGTGGGATGTTGATTGAACGGAAATGCTGCATATCGCTTAAATATCTAACCAAAGAAGTTTAAATTTGAAGAGAATTTTGTCGAGCATACCGATTGTTCACAAAATTGTGACATGACAGATCGGATAGGAAGTCAATGAGTAAAACCATATTTTTCTAAAATATAATACAAGTTCCGGATTGTGTCTAGTAAACAAAACAGCCGTAGAATCACACTAATATTTTACAAGAGTGAACGCCATGTTAGCAGTCCTGGGTCAAAATTCTTACAGTAAGGAAATAATGACGAAAATATATTGAACCGTGCGATTTTTTAGGGTTCTGTAGTACCTGAAAGGTAAAAGGAACCTTTATGGTGAGACTCCATTGTCCGTTCGTCCGTCCGTATGTCACAGCCTTATAACTTTAGCACCGTTAAAGATAAAGATTTATAATTTGCCACAAAAATAGCAATGACTTGTATACTTAATAGGAAGTAAAAAAAAAATTGTTTAAAATATTTCCAACACAAAAGAGAGAAAAATTGAAAAAAAAAATTCTAAAAATACAATATGGGTACCAAATTTTGACAAATATACACTCCATAGTGTAGCCGTCTGTAATTTCTTTGACAATTTATCAAAATACGTTATAAAACACTTTATAAGAACGTATTTACTTGTTTTCTGCTTCTCGAATACATTGAAATTCTCATAACTTCTAATTAATAATCTTTTGGCGGCAAAATCTGCTGAACAACTTTCTTTGCGTTTCTTCCCGATTTTGCGTTAGGAGTAAGTATTATTTCATAATCACTTGATGACATATTTAACTTTCAGTAATATTTTTTGCATTTTTAAATAATAAAACAACTAAATATGTATTGCTGAGAAAAAACAACAGCTCTTTCCCGCCACTACTTTTTTTTATTCTGCCAGAGATTTGGAAGGCGAAGGTAACTTAGCTATGTATAAATAACGTAAATAAATAATTAGACATGCATGTCTGGGGTTTATTCATTTTATATCATATTTGTTCAAGTCACTGTATATCCTTATGAGCATCGTCTGAAGAGTCCGTGTTCATCGCTGTCCTGTCAGTTCGCGCTAAAATGATAGAATCTTAGTAAAAAGTAGTTTAAGTCCGCTTACACCTAGCATAAACAAGAACTTTAAGAACATGAGAAGTGAAAAAGTATTTTTCGTGGTATTACCAACAAATAATTGTCGTTTTGTTAATCCAATTGGTTTGTAAAACAATATACGAAATATACGAAACGTGTTTTTTTATAGTGAATCATATCATTACTATTTATGGTAATTTATTTGGTTTGTTAAAAAGACAAATTTTAACAGCAGGTTATATTATTATTATTAAATTATCAGTAAAATTGCATTCGCATATTATTTAACCGGTGTTAATCGTGTTATAATATCAAAATAAAAAAAAGTCGCCATTATACTATACGCAACGTTATTTGAAATATAAAATAATAAGCATAAAAGGATTTTGTGCTTATAACTTTAAGTCCATTTATTTGTTTGGCATCTTTATGTATTTATTTGTATGGGAAGTGTTAACTTTATTTCACATATTTCACACAAACGGTCAACGTACCTTGATACGAAGCACTTATGTTCTCCAGTATGAATTTGGCTATATGAATAAAAATCACCTTACGTAATACATGAAATACATAAAAAAAATAAGTTGGCTACTAAATTTAAATAAAATTACACCTGCAAGACCTGCATGAAATAAATAAATATAGGTATTAAGCTATTACATATAAATACGTATATACAATGTAATGAATAAATAAGTTGATACATAAATTAAGTAAACCATAAATAAATATAATGCCGAACCATCCGCCCATTCAATTAGTCTTTCAAGAAACATAGCAAGACCATGTTTTTTTTTTTTCTTTTATTTTAAATAGACAAATGCATAGGTGGATGAATGAGTGGAGATTGTTCTCAAATAAGTATATAGGCACAAAAAATATTTCTCGTTCTTCGCAAACAGGATCAGCGAACACTCACCGAGTCCCCAGCATGAACCCGGCCACACAAACGAGAGTCATCCTATATAATACTTGAAATACATGAATAAAAAAATTTAGTTATATAGGTTACTTTATAATAAAGTTATTAACGTGCATAATAAAAAAATATAGGTTTTTAACTTTTTTTAATGTTTCCTTTTTAGGGTTTCGTAGTACCTAAAAGGTACAAAAAGAACCATTATGATGAGATTCCGTTGTCTATCCGTCCGTCCGTCCGTCTGTCCGTCCGTCCGTCCGTATGTCACAGCCTCACAACTATAGCACCGTTAAAGAAAAAAACTTGAAATTTGCCACAAAAATAGCATTCACTTGCCTACATATTACGGTATAAAAAAAAATTAAAACGTTCATTTTATGTCCAATACAAAAAAAAAAAAAAAAAATATCTTAAAAATACAATATGGGTATCAAATTGTTGATATTAAAGAGCTGATTATAAAAATATATACTTTTACCATTTACTGGCACCGATTTTGAGAAATCTTTGAAAAACCACAAAAAATGCATATCCCTCCCCCTCAGTGCCCAAACTAATGTACCAAATATAAGAAATAAATCATGATAATTACAGGAAAAGTAATTGTGGTACAATCAATTCTTTTTTTAGTTATCTGAAACAGTTATGGGAAAGATTTTAAATACCTTCTTCCTGATTGTTCCCTATCGAATTACGTAATCCTAGGTATGCTAGTCTGACTCGCACTTGACCCGTTTTTGTAAGCATTTTGGTAGCAATGACTTCTTACACTATACAAACTATTTAACCATAGGCTTAGGGATAAAAAATAAAGAACAGCATTAATTCATGCCTTATGGGAAAAAAAACATCTTTGTGTGTCTCATAAGTCCATCTTATTACCTTTTAAATTTTTATCTTATAATTAATTAACGTTAAGTTTTTGGAGGAATAATACCTAGGGAATTAATTATACTGATTAGGTACTATTATGAGAAAGCTAACTTATCACACCATGCTTCATGATCGTCCAAATATTCATTTATTTTATAATTTCCTTTAACTTGTATTAATAATAAAAAAAAAAAAATTTTTCGAAATATATTTCGGCCCACTATGGGGCCGGCATCAGTCGAATACTTGAATATACCCCATAGTGGGCCGAAATATATTTCGAAAATTTATATTTTTTTTTTATTATTAATACAAGTTAAAGGAAACTAAAGGCTTTATATAGCTAAATTATATATATTTATTTTATAATATGTCTTTTTAAAGCTTTTTTAGTCCTTGCTTGATATACAATTGAAACTTATTTTCAGAAAAACTAATGCTCGTGTACAGCAGAAAAGCTGCAAAAACTGCGCCCAATCCGGCTGTTTAGAAGCTGTATAACTACCATTATCCGACAATCACTTCAGACAAGGGCTTTTATAAATAGAGTTCTCCTAGCTCTTATTTACCAGCACTTTGTGCTAGCTTGGTAACACTAAAAAAAATGTAAACTGAACAAGATCTTGTTAACCGTAAACAACATCTTAACTCCATATGAGCGCAACAAGATGTCAGTTTCCTGTTCTAACTCAACTTGTTTACTTGATCATAAAAACATTGGAAACAACTAATAAGTAAATTAATATAGCCAAAATTTACAAACAAGCCTCTTGATAGGAACCTATTTGTTTCAGTGTATTATCGAAGCCTCGGAGTATATATATTTTGGTCTATTTATAAGTCCGTACAAGGCCACGACATAAATTAAGCTTTTTTCAAATCAACAAGTAAATAAGAAGAAACAAAGTATGAAGATTAAAAAAACTAGTCAAGTGCGAGTAGGATTCGTGCCCTGGGGATTCCGTACATACTAAGGCGGGTCATTAAGTCCGTGACTTTTTAGATTTCCTGCATTTTAACTGAAAAGGCAACCTGCTCTTGTTTACAGGAGCAATTTGATCTAGTTGCGTCGTTTAGTTTGTGTTTGACAGCCATTGATGGTTATTTGAGTATAAAATGGGAAAAAGTGAATTACTTGTGTTCATTAAGCATTCTTTTTTGCGGAAAAAAATCATCACTCAAACCAATGTTAAGCTTGATAAATACTATGGGAACTCTGCACCATCAATTTCAATGGTATAAAAAGGGTTTACAGAATTGCGTTGTGACCGTACAAGTACGGAAGATGCCGAACGTTCTGGACGCCTAGTTGAGGTCTCTACACCCAAAATAATTGAAAAAATTCATGATATGGTGTTGGCCGTTCGGAGATTGAAAGTGCCAGATATTGTGGAAACCACAGGCATCTCACATAGCTCAGTGGTTTCACTTTTGAATGATCACTTGGGTATGAGAAAGCTTTCTACAAGATGGGTGCCGCGTTTGCTCACAATGGACCACAAACGCAATCGTGTGACAACTTCGCAAGAGTGTTTGGCGTTATTTATCCGCAATATAGACGAGTTTTTGCGCCATTTCGTAATTGTGGATGAAACGTGGGCCCACCACAACACACCAGAGACCAAACAGCAATCAAAACAGTGGGTTTCTCAGGGTGAATCGGCACCAAAGAAGGGCAAGGTGGATTTGTCAGCCAATAAAGTCATGGCAACCGTATTTTTGGGATGCACGCGGTATAATCCACATTCACTACCTCCAAAAGGGTAAAACAATCAATGACGAATATTATTCCAACTTATTGGGTTGGTTTAATGAGGACTTGAAAAAAAACGACCGCATTAGGCCAAAAATCCATGAATTAGGCTACGAACTGCTCCCGCAACCACCCTACACTCCGGATTTAGCCCCGAGTGACTATTTCTTGTTTCCGAACCTGAAGAAATCGGCGGAAAGAGATTAATAATTCATGGACTCCAACGATGAAATCATCTAATAAACAAATACCTGTTTTGATGACCCCGACAAATCTTAAATAAAAAAATTGGAGATTAGTTGGACAAAGTGTATAAAGCTCAAAGGATTGAAAAATAAAATGAATTTTATCCAAATACCTGTGTTTCATTCAGAAAGTCATGCACTTATTGACTGTTAAAAACAAAACGTCTACAAACGTCTACTAGAAGCAGATATATATGAACAAACTAACTTAAAACAATCTACTAAACTCCTTGTATTTAAAGGGTCTAATTAAGTTGGGCATCATTACTTATTGAATAATTTTATTTTGCGGTAAATTTCAGTTTTTTTTCTATACATGTGCGATTAGACCTTATGTGAACGGAATTTCAAGTTGCAAGTGGAAGTTTTTTAATGGTGAGCCAATTTGTAAGAAACAGAAAAATTATAAAAAAAATATGCCTTTCTTTCCGCGTTAAGTAAGAAACTCGATTTTTAACAGTACTATCGGGCCTTAGGCTTCTACAGAAGGTTATAGTTTCAACTTGACATCTTCTGAGGCGCCCGAAATAAAATTACTTGAAAAACGGACGGACGGACAGGTAGACGGACAACAAAGTGATCGTATAAGGATTCCGTATTTTCAGTTTTAGGTACGAAACCTTAAAACGGAAAAGTACAAGTTGTCATACATCAGAGTCCGTTCAAAAGTTATTATTATGTTTTGTTTTGAGAAGTAATCTTAAGTAACCCTTAGCAATAATATAATTATTAAACGAACTTATTTAATTTTCATTACAGAATTTTGTGATAATTACTAACCTAATATATACCTCTTTATATGAAACAGTTTCTTTACTTATGTACTCACTGACTGCCTAAGCCGCTGTAGATAGAAACATGATATTTGAAATATATATGGTCTTTAAGGTAAACCCTATAACGGGGTGAAATAGGGTGTAACATTTTGTATCAAAAATACTTTTCCAATGTGTACAACAGGCTATTTATATCCCAAATCCACAAGAATCCACACGGGTGTCGTCAAGTCAATAAAAAAATATGAAAGTTATTATAATTTTACCAGTTGACAATTTAGGTGATCATTTGAACCTTGAAAATCTATCACACCCCCTATCTTTTTATGAAAAAATATATTCATATTCATATTCATATTCTTTATTGCACAGAAAAGTTATAGATACAAGCAGTCTTAAATTAAACGTGCTATAGGCGAGCTTATCTCTGAGAGAGATTTCTGCCAGCAAAACCTAGGTGCTAAGGAAATATTAACTAAAAGTGTGTGATCAAATGTGCACACATAAAGAAACAAGTGATATAAAAAATATAAATGTGGAGATAATATGAACTTAAAACTACCTTAAATATACCTAACTTTTAAATAAATAGTTACATAATAAATTAATTAATAATTCCTTAAATATAAAAAGAACAAACATACTTAAATACTGTAATATAAACATGGGCATATACCTATATAACAAAAGTATTCATAAATATATGTTTAAAACAAGAATTTAGTATATACCAAATATAAACATAAATACATACAGTCTATATACCTGCATAAATAATAAATAAATATATATTTTAAAGGGAAAAATATTTATAAATAATGCTCTTTAAGCTTCTTCTTGAATAGGCTGATCGTAGGACAGTCACGAATCGTATGCGGTAGGGAGTTCCAGAGTCTGATGGATGTCACCGTGAAAGAATTTCTAAAAGCACCCGTGTTATGACATGGAGTTTTTAAAAGAGATACTGTGTGTGGTCTGTTCTGTTTGTCATTGGAAAGAAGATAGTTAAGGCGTTCACGCAAATAGGGAGGGGTAGTAGGGCTCCTAAGGATATTAAAGAGGCTACATAAAATGTGAAAATTTCGTCGTTGACGAATAGGAAGCCATTTCAGCTCCTCTCTATAATGAGACACATGGTCAAACTTTCGCAGTCCGAAAATAAACCGAATCCCCTGGTTTTGAAGACGTTGTAGTTTGCTAAGCAACTCTTCATTGGCATCTAGGAAGCATAAATCCGCATAGTCGATGATTGGCAATAGAAGGGTTTGTGCAAGAGTTACCTTTGTTCTATGGGGCAGAAATCGCTGGAGACGCTTGAGGGAGTAAAAAGTGGCAAAAACTCTTCTACTGACTTCATTCACGTGAGCAGTCCACGATAAGTTACAGTCAAAAATGACACCAAGGTTTTTCACAGTTTCAGCGTATGCAATTGGGATACTGTTATAGGAGACCTGTGTCAGGGTAGATTTATTCAGGAGGTTGGTCATGTATCTACTACCAATGATTATCGTCTGAGATTTTTCAAATCAGGGAAATGCAAACCGTTATTGAAACACAAAACATATTTTTAAGTCTAAAATATTTCATGAAATTTGTTCGCCAAATTGTTTCAGTTTAGTCTGATATTTTGTTTAACAAACGCGTTAGCGCCTTAAAATAAACGTTACTTACGCGTATTATATATTTAATAAGTTAAGAGAATCGAATCATCGAGACAATAAGAACCGGACGTGTCGCGCGCAGGTTTAAAGTTTTAATGCTCGGTGCGAGCCAGCCAGTGTAATAGTAATTAGAAGTACGCGACAGCAGCGGCTGCGGCGGCGGTCGATAGCTGGAGCGACAGGCGGTGCCGGCCCGGGTCACGACTCAACCGATCGATAAGGAGACGGCAGCGAGAGCGAGCGGCGGCGGCGAGCGGGCCGGCGCGATTCCGCGGCGCATGTCGCACGCGAGCACACGAGGCATTCCGCCGCTCGCGACCGGCGGCGGCACAGCGCGAACCACCCGCCCGCCCATGCGACCACCGCTCGCGCCATGAGCGGCGCCCGCCCCCGCAGCGCGCCGCTGCTGCTGGTCCTTGCTGCCGCCTTCCTGCCCCACGTCAACCATGTCGCGTGAGTACCTCCGCATCAGTTTACGTTCGCCGGCGACTGTTTAATTGCCCTCAATAAGTACGACCATCGTAAATCTCTACGATGCAGTAGTAAAAAAATGCATTATTTTTACGAGGTTTACTTTGCATGTGTTTCTGCTTGTAATTTCGTCAAAACTAAATTTATTTTGCCTTTAAATTTAGTAGAGAGTTAAATCATTTCCAAATTAACCCCTTAAGTAAGATAGTCACCAAAATATATATTTATATACACATATTTGATTTAAATAATGCGTTCGTTATTTTTAATTCAAAGCAGAAATAATAACAAATAAAACTCGACACTTTAACGAAACATATTATAATCAAAACAGCTACTGCAAATTTTTTTGTTACACGTAGACTTTTCAGGAATTAACCACTTATATTTTATGAACAATTACTGGTAATCAGGAGGATATCAGGGACAATGTAAAAAACTGCCTGTTAAACGATTTCATGAAAATAAACGATTATATATGTCTCCAGGGTCAATTTGTATTTAAGTTTATCTGCAGCGACACCAAATTTATTTTTCATTCATCAGACATATTGCGACATTTTCTGTTCACAAAGCGTCTGACAAGCGATTTGGATTGAAAATCCACTAATCTTGCTGGAAATATTAAGCAAACACACTTTGTAGAGGCATTATTGAACAAACAAACGATTACATGCTGTTAACTCTGCAATGGTTAAGACTTTCTGTGAATAAAAAACTAGGTAAGATGCTAAAAAATTCCTTGAGTTCGAATTAAAAGCTATTATGCTATATAGAGTAGTGGAACCTTGAAATGTTTAAGAGGGGCTATTGTTACACCTGCCTAGACTTTGACCTAGTTTAACTCTATATTAAACAAGGCAGTACTGTCACCTATATTACATCCACTTAGACGTGCGCGCTGATAAATATCTTATAATTAAATCTGATTACAGTCTTGCATTTACCTACTACTACTTACCTTATAGTAAGACTGACAATGACATTACTTACGTTTAAGTTACAGTTAATACTGAAAATAACATTGAACTTTCGGTGAATAAAATACTTTTCCAAGTTTCGTTTTACTATACTTGTATTTAGAACAACATCCTAACAATCTTTGAAAATTAAAAAGATTATGATTTGGGAATTCTATACCAATTTATTATTTCAATAAACCGTTTCCTAAAATAGTTTTACTCCTGATTATATGGAGTTTACAAAAGTCTCAAAAGAGAATATACACATTATGGTTCAGAAAAAAGAGTTCAACTGTAGTTGTTCAGTTTGTAGGACGTTGATTTGAAAATGAGCCTACGTATATTCTACGCAGTAGAAGAAATTAATTAAAATATAAAATTTCAATACTTTGAGAATGTAAAGACCTTTCGTTATTATAATCTCGGTGTCGATTTCACTATTCAAACAATTCAAATATACTTTAAAAGTAAAAGTCTATTTACAAGTAAATGTCATAAAGCCAGAATGTATGGTTGATAGATTGGGATAATTTATTAGTAGGCATTACATTACATTAAAAAAATCCGCGAGTTCATGTGTGAGTAAGACTCGTGTCCTACGGTAAGTTATTAATAATTTAAACAAACATTACAAGCGTATTATTACCTTCAAAATTCATGAAACAAAACTGCAAACATAAGTTAGTCAAGTATTCGGGTATGGAATTCTTAAACTTCATTATGAACTGGCTTTTTCAGTTTAGATTTAGAATGGTATATTACATAGATATTAATAGTTTTAAGATAGGTCGGAGTCTATCCGGTACTTTGATGGAACCCCATTTCTTAAGATTCCAAAATATTATTGATATTTTTTACGTGTAAATTTTTATTTATTAATAAACAAGTATTTCAGTATTTCAGATGAAAAATGTTGTACTCAACTCAGTTAGTTTTATAAAATGATACACTACAGGCCAGGGTAATAAAAACTTTTTGTGTATGGGACTTCCCTGAAAAATATTTTTTAGGTTTGAGTTGACATTCTATAACCTAAGAGGGCGAGACCGGCATGAAGAGGCAAGGTAAAAGCGGGTAAAATGCACTCTGTCAAAGTGCCGAGATATTTCTGACATGTTATACACAAAATATCCAAATTTCAGATCATTCCGTCAACGATCTAGAGGCCTGTAATATACGGTTGGACAGGACAGACATTAGAGTGACATTAATAGGGCACCATTTTGCCCTTTGGGTATGGCACCCAAAAAAGAACATCAGGGAAGGTAATGATAGAAATACATTTATATAGTTTAAACACTTGCCGATTTATCCATCGCACAGGGATACAAATTAACATTTATCATTGTGGTAACTATAGGAAAGCAGAAGAAAAGCAAATCTGAATGTGAGAAGCTCTGGCCCGGGATTGAACCCGGGACCTCTCGCTAACCAGGTGATTGCTCAACCAACTGAGCTATCCAGTTCTCAACACAACCTGCGAAGCGAGCGTGTTAAATCTACATGCAAATAAATTTGAGAAGACGAGCGAAGCGGAGCGGAATGAGGCAAACCCCCAATTTTAACAGAAATACGATCTGTCTAGGTAGATTGTGGTATGCCGACGACATATACGCCACATGTGTACACGCCTATAAACATATAGTTCATTCATGGGGTCAATCGATCTCTTCTATTTTGGGTGCTTTTGGTATCGTCCTTTTCATCTCCTTTTTTAATTACATATTTAAAACAATCCCAGTTTTACAGTGGCAAAATGGCTAAAATTGTACGAAACAAGGTGATTTGAACAGCAAGCAACCAACTGTATTTAGAAGGTAGGTTAGGTACCGTAATTTTGTGCAGTAATAAACTGACTTTTCTGTCTGAAAGCGCGCGCACTCAATTTGTATGGCTTTGCGTTAACGTTTTGTTCGTTAAATATAAGATAGTTTCAAACCACGATTTGGACTGAGATCTAAAAGCGATAATGAGAATTGAGAGATTTTTTATTTTTATTTTTATTTATTTTATTTATTTATTTACCATCATCGTATCTTAACTTATGTAGCCCTAACTTCTGTAAAAGGAAGACCGTGTAACAGAAGCCAGTTCCTTCCTATGTGTACATTCAGTGATGATAAAACAATGAAGAGTTATTTTATTACAAAACAAGAGGGTATTTAAAAAAAAAGAAAGGATAGTAATAATAATAATAATAAAATTAACCGAAAACAGCACAAATTCCGCTGCGCGCCTGGACGCCTATCATTGTGAGAGGGTGTGTGTGTGTGTGGGGTGGGGAGTGTGTGTGTGCGTGGGGGAGCGTGTGTGAGGGTGTGTGTGTGAGGGTGTGTGGGAGGGTGTGTGCGCGTGTTTGTGAATATAATGCACATAGACGTGAAGTAGGTTATTAATAATTATTGTACATCAAATTTTCTATATCTTTATAATCGTAGTTTTGTAGCCAATCTGTTATTTTACTTTTTATTTGTTGATTGCTGAAAGTTTTGGTTATGCACACCTTATTAAATTTATTATATAAGAACGGAGCTAGATAGTAGTATTGTTTTCTGGCAAATGCACTATTAACTCTGGGGGCTACGTATCTGTCTACCTTATTTCTTCTGTCAGATCTTTGCACTTCAAGTTGCTTAGTTGCTAAGTATTTATGGAAACGCCTTATGCACTGGTATATGAACAACTTTCTGACACTAAGCACCCGTGCCTTTTCATAAAGCATTGTAGTGGGGTGTCTGTAAGGCAAGGAAAGCAATACTTTAAGAACGACTCGTTGCGCTCGCTCCACCTCCATAAGAAAAGTTTTCCCTGCACCGCCCCAAGAGCAGATCCCATATGTGATGACAGCTTGGCAAAGTGCATTGAATATTTTTAGCTTTAAATTCGATTCAGCTACCTGACGCAATGATTTAAAAACGTATATCAGTCTTCTGACTCTTTTGGCGATTGTACTGATATGTGGTGACCAATGTAATTTGTCATCGACTGTGATGCCGAGGTATTTTACTGTTTGAGACCTACTAAGAACTGGACAAGATAAAATAATGGTCTGTTCTTGTTTGCAACAGATTTCTGTGTGTATTTGTAACCTAAGATCACTTTTAGGGCTCGATACACTCGTTTTTGCGAAACAGAGGTATGTGGTTTTTGTGGCATTGAGAGTAAGAAGGCTGTCTTCAAGCCAATTGGCTACCTCAGAGAGACCTTTTTCAGCCTTACTTTTGGTTTGGTCCCATGTCCGACCATGAAATAGGATTGCCGTGTCGTCAGCATACATGGTAATTTCAGCGTCATCAATTTTAAGTTGACATAATTGGTTGATGTATGCTAAGAACAGGGTCGGTCCGAGGGTACTGCCCTGCGGGACTCCGTACGAGCAAGACAATTCCTGACTCGTGTGATGATTAATTCTCACACTCTGAGTTCTTCCTTTTAAGTAGCTTTCAAACCAGGATACACACCTCTAATTCCCAATCTTGAAATGATTGAAATCTTACTCTGTGGACACAAAAAAAAAACAACTGAATACTATAACAATATACTACCTATATATTTCTTATTCCAAATATTACTTGAAAAATCAGGTTTTTCGAAGTCTAGAGCACCAAACAATTTTCCTAGAAAACAACCATTTATTCAGTTAAATAATAATAATAATATAATATATCGTCACGACATGAATCCCAGAGGGGATGTCAGAGGTGTTTCGGGTGTGAACTGTGAAATGCAAGTCACAGTCCATACTCGGCACACCCGCGTTTCACCGACTATTATTACGTCCCACCCTACGTGATGGGTGGTGAGCTCTATCGCGATTCTTCGGGCACAAATACACGTTTTTAGGACATGCAGGTTCCTTACGATGTTTTCCTTCACCGTTCAGCAAGTGGTAATATAAGTATTAAAAGCTCAAGTTAAACCAATGTAATATTAACTATCTCAATACAGTACACAATACAATACAATATTCTTTATTGTACATCAAACTAAATTGAAAAAAACAAACAATTTTACAATATAAGGTAGCAGGGTACAATTAGTGGTCTTATCATTTAAAGCGATCTCTTTCAGACAACTTTTGGATAGAAGAACTCTTAAAAAAAAGGTGTATAGGCGGTGCACATAATAACAGTTTTTAAAATAAAATAAAATAAATAATTTTGATTTAAATGTTAATATATAATATACATAAACAATAAATAATTCTACATATATATGTGCATGAATAAATTATATATTTTCTATAAATAAATATGTATTAATATAGGGACGAAAAGAAACACTAAACTTTAAGATCAAAGCGAAAGATAATGCTGTTTGACTAGGGTTTTGAATGACTGTAATGATGGAGATTGTTGTATTGTGAGAGGAAGGGCATTCCACAGATGTACAGCTTTAACAGTAAATGAGAGGAAGGATATACAGGATTAAATAAAACAGTATAGAGAAGGAAAAGAATATGGGAATTGCGACGAAGAAGGATTGGGAGCCACTCGAGCTGAGAACGAAATTGGGAGATATGGTCATATTTTCGTAATCCAAATATGAATTGTTCCTCGGTAAAATTTAGGTAACAACAGTCTGCATAATTTAGGGATTGTGCAAGCGCAACTTTGGTACCAGTTGGCAGAAAAGTTAAAGTTTTTTAGAGAGAAAGCAGAGGCAAACATTTTACGGCTAACCGCATCAAGCTATGGACCCCAGGAAAGATTTTATCCACAATTATTCCAAGATTTTTCACTTTACTGCTGTAGGGAACATGGGTACCATCAAAACTTATCTGCGGTAATAAATGCTAATCAATCCTAAAAATGAAGTAAGACCTACTTACTACGATAGCCTGTGTCTTACTTGGCTTAACTTGAAGTCCATGTTGTTTACTTCAGGTAGATATTTGTGTTAAATCTTTATTTGTCATTGCGACAGCATACTGAACTTCATCAAGTTTGGCCTGACTATAGATTAGAAGATCATCAGCATAAAGGTGGTAGGAACATGAAATATTCTGATAAAATTATTTATAAAAAATGCAAAAAGGAGAGGTAATAAGACTGGCAGAAATATCGCACCAGTCGGAGAGAGTATCATCTATACGAATAATTACCTATAAAATAAAGAAGGTGAAAAAAATTCAACTGCCCAATTTTCTATGGCAGGTTCAGAAGGTGATAGAGACGACACATGTGAAGTTTCAGGTGGATCAGACAAAGTAATGACAGGTCACGTGATGTCGAGAATCGTATGTATTTGTGAGTAAAATTTTACATATTATGAAGTGTCTATCATCTACTAAATCTCCTATAAAAATTTTGGCGGTTGAATTAATTTCACATTATATGAAATAAAAACACAAATATCTACCTATAAAAATTACAATCAGTACTTTTTTGCCTTTGTTGAACAATGTACAGTTGTCCACATGTCAACCAGCACAACGGCAGTCCTTTTTACACTGTCATTAGGGTCACAATCGTTTTAAAAGGTAGCTTGAACTGCAGACGACCATATAGTGGTATCGTATAGAAAGCTGTATTTGCATACAAGGCCTGGTTAGATGGCCGTCACGCGACGAAAAGGTCAATCACGCAAACTTCTACTTATGTTGTGGACAGACCATACCTACTCTGTGGTAAAAAAGTAATTGTTCAATTGAAATATTATGCATGATACAGGAATAGAAATACAGTATTCGTGACTTCACCAGTGAATCTTAACACAGAGGTGCGGGCGTGAAAATTTGTAAGGCTTACACTGAGGAGATTATTTTTAGCTTTTTGTGACAGTACTTAACCCCTTACCGGATAGGAAACTATATATGATATCTAAAGTTTCTGATTTGTTAACAGTCTATTAAAACATCATATATTAAAAAAATCACTTGAATCAGAAAAAATCATTTCTTAATAAAACGGATTACAATTATTTGTCTATGGGAAATGCATTATGTCAAAACTATTTGAGGTCATGTGTCATATTTTGAAGCAGTGAAGTACAACGATAAAAGTGTGAATTACATGGGTTGAAATTAAAATATAAACCGGTAAATTTGAACCTCAAAGTAAATCAAAATACATTTTTTCAACATTATATAACATGAGAACGTGTGTTTTTTATTTTTTTATTTACGTTTTTTTCAGGTTATAGAACATTTTTATTGCAACTGCTATATTTGGCTTTGTATGCTTTCCCTTTAAAATACTGTTGTTCTTATAGGGCTTCGTAAGGATTTGAGAATTTTCACTGCTATTTTCAGAAATAGATCCTTCCTTGCTTTATGCCACTTCTAAGTATGTTCAGTTTATACATGGTAATAGTTTCCTGAGTAATGATGATATTGCTTCTGACTCCGACCCTAACTATGAACCTTTCTTTAGCCGAGCACCTAAAATAAAGCATATAATCATACCAGACACCAAATTTGATATTTTGAATATGATATTTCGGACGATGATAGTATGTATGGCTTTACAAAATTCCCAGGCTCCATCTACATCCAAACTAAAGAGTAACAAGGAAAAAAAAGACTACTAAGTTATTTGGAAAAATAAGAAAATGCCAACTTATTATAAAAACAACTCTTTGTTGAAAGGAAACACAGATTTACCGTATACAGTTAGATTAACCAGCAGATATTTTCAAGTTTTTGTTTACGCATGACATGACTGATTATATTGTTATTTTAAGATAACATCAACAAGCCAACAATCGAAATATTAATTGAAATTGTAATTTCACTTGAACGCTTTCGAAGTCATAAATAACCCCACATTATTTTACTATAATGCACACGAAGCCATATATGGTTTCATACTGTTATTTCTAATATAAGGACATAGTTATTTTTTTCCAAATTTTATCGATTAATTTGGAATAGTAAATCAACATATTGAAACAAGATTTTATTTATTGCATCTACGTGATAAATTATGCAGTAAGGGGTTAAAATAAAATAAGTTTATAAATATAAAATTTTTACCTTAAACGATTTTCACGCATTATGGACACAGAGGATTTGAAACGTAAAGATTATTAAACGCGATAAAAAACTGAATCTTTTGTTCATAATTAAAAAATATCGTTCACAGTGCAAAACTTTTCATAAAAAATTAGAGGTGAATAAAACCGTAATTGTTATTTTAGATAATCATCGCCATATCTTATTGCTTACACTTCTTTCAGACTGTCATACATTTTCGACTACTGCTAATTTAAAGAATATAATTTTAAGTGGTAGAATTAAATTTATTTACCTTAAAGTTGATTCTTAATTGATTTTTGTGATTTTTAATTGCAAGGAGATACAGAGATATATTATGTCACTTTGAAATCAGTACCTATCTTATAAATCGTTCGCATTTGTTGATTGTGTGCTTTAACATTTTGGCTGGTCACTTTTGACTTCTAGTAAATAATACAAATTATACGATAATTTCACTAAATGTAGTTTTTTATTTAATAATCTTAAAAAAATCTTGTGTCTTAAAAATTCAAACCAAGTATTTTTTTTCAGCAAGCTAGACATTAACTTTATTATAACACTTGATGCGAGAATGGAAACAGATACTTGGTGATTTTCCAATAACATAAGGAGGTATAAATTAAGCTATAAGTTATAAATGAAACGCGGGAGAATAGTTACCCTGGATGTGAGGATCTCTAAACCAGGACAGGCTTCAGCTACTATCCAGCAGAAGAATTCAGGTTCTCCAAATTTTTATGAAGTGTAGCGCAGAACTTCTTATCTAAAACATACCATATCTTATAATCAAAAAGTTTAAGGTTGGGATTGGAGAAGGGCTAATATTAATTAATGTTTAAATATGTCGATGTTTTCGTGCCCGAAACTGACGTGCTGAAACACCATAGGAGCTGCCATTAAACACAGAGTCGTAGTACTTTCTTCTGTAAGATCGCAGTCCTAGGTCTTCATTCGATACTATGTTTACAGTGTTCTTACTCAAGCCCATTTGCAGAGCCATCAGTTTTTGTATGCAGATAGGAATTTTTGCAATACGAGCTTTGATTGCTTTGATGATTGGAACTTTTCTTGACTTTTAAAACGATTGAAGTTGAAAACATATTTTTCAACACACTTGCATAAAAAGTGGCCCTTATTGCAGCGTTCTTAGGGTCATAATGCAGCATATTAATCACGCGTGCTTTTTACTTTACATTATCGCACTAGTGCTTTTTACATTACAGTTTTTTTTTTACCTTAGCAAAGAGTTTTAATCTCTTGAGAAATAGTAAAGTTTTTGCGAATAAAATAAATTGTCTCCGTTAATATATACTAAATAATCATTTGATTTTATCAAATTATTTATTTATATCAAATTATTTGTTTTTACCAACAAATTAACTCAAATGTTTGTTATAAATACAAAAATATTCAGTTTGTTGATATTTAATATTTGGCTTTTTGGCAATATTTCGCTGTTTATTATAAACTAACAAAGAAAATAACAGCACGGGAAAAAAAATCACAGAAAATTGTCAGTTCATAGCTGTGGTTTTGATTAAATTGAAAAATGTCTAGTTTAAGTAATGAAGAAGAACTAAATATAGATTCTACACTGTCAGAAATACTTAGAGAGGCACAAAATGCGAGTGACAGCCTATTGCCATCTAAATCAAAAGAAAAATACTTGATAGCCTACAACAATTTTATCCAGTGGAAAAACAGCAAAAATGCCCATTCAGTCTCTGAAAATGTATTCTTGGCCTATTTCAATGAACTGGCAAACAAATACAAACCTAGTTTGCTTTGATGTATCTATTCCATGTTAAAAAGCACTGTTCGGACCAAAAATGATATTGACATCAAAACGTACTCCAATCTGACTGCCTACCTAAAGAGACGCTCAGACGGTCATAATAGTCGGAAGTCTAAGGTATTGTCACCTAATGACGTTGAAAAGTTTCTGAAAGATGCTCCGGAAAACCGTATCTGGCGACAAAGGTCAGTTGAACTAGTTATTTAGTGAGATTACTATTTTATTGTACTCTTCATCTGTATGCGTATAATAATAACTAAGTACAATTTATCTCTTCTCAGGTTGCGTTAATATTTGGTATTATGGGTGCATGTAGACGTCAGGAACTAAACAATATTACCACAAAAGATATACAAAATCACGGCATGATGCTCCTTGTCAGAATAACTATTACTAAAAACAGGGTTCCGCGATCATTTACCATTCATTGCTCATTTTATCAAATAGTAAATAAATACAAAGCCGACAAAAGAAAAAACTGACCGCTTTTTTCTGAACTTTCAAAGAGGAAAGTGTACTTGTCAACCTATCGGTGTAAACAAATTTGGTTCCAACTTTTTGGGATTACCAGATGCTGACTTCTACGCCGGACACAGCTTTAGAAGAACTTCAGCTACATTGCTGGCTGATTCGGGAGCCGATATACATAGGTAACACTAAAAGTTTCCGGAACTGGCCACTTACATAAACAATATTTAAAAATTTATTGCAACATTTGAAAATAGAACTCTTTGGCTGTAGAATGCAGTTTGTTTCATATGACTGTCTTTTGTTTTTACCTTGTGGCGCCATTTAAAAATTGTGTGTTTGCATCAACATGGATTTAACTCGGGAAAATTTTCTACGATTTTAAGTGTAATTTGACAGCTCGACAGAGCATCGCTCGGCTTGAAACAGCTTTTGGCAATGAAGCACCATGCAAGACGACTGTTTATAGCTGGTTTGCAGAATTCAAGCGTGGTCGTATCAATCTCAGTGACGAATCTCGCGATGGTCGGCCGTCCACCGCTGTGACCAACAAAAACATCGATGCTGTGCGCCGTATGATTGAAACAGACAGGCATGTGACCTACCATGAAATTCGCGCATCCTTAGAAATAGGCATGAGTCAAATACAATCAATCCTACACAAACATTTGGGTGTGAGAAAGCTGTGCTCGCAGTGGATCCCACACAACTTAACCGAGGCTCAAAAAACGGACCGCGTCACTTGGTGCAGTGCCATGCTTACCAGATTCAACGAAGGTGCGTCAAATTTGGTGTGGGACATAGTAACAGGTGACGAAACATAGATTTATTGCTACGATCCCAAAACAAAGCAGCAATCGAGCGTATGGGTCTTTCAAGATGAGCCGAAACCAACCAAAGTGGCGCGCGTGAAAAGTGCATCTAAGCGGATGATTGCTTCTTTTTTTAATAAAACTGGACACGTGGCTACTGTTGCTTTAGAGAATCGTCGTACCGTGAATAGTGACTGGTACACGACCATTTGTTTGCCGGAAGTTATTGACGAACTCCGTAAAAATAACCGTAAACGCCGTATCATCCTGCACCACGACAATGCTAGTTCTCACACGGCCAGACAGACAAACGACTTTTTGAAGACGAAAAATGTAGAACTCATGAGTCATCCTGCATACAGACCCGACCTGGCACCTTGTGACTTTTTTCTGTTCCCAAAATTTAAGAACCAATTACGCGGTCAACGATTTTCATCACCAGAAGAGGCTGTCGAGGAGTATGAAAAACACGTTTCAGAGGTCACCACAGGGGAGTGGCACAAAAGTTTTCAAAACTGGTTTGATCGAATGAAAAAGTGCATAGACGCCAAGGGAGATTATTTTGAAAAACAATAAATAAATTTTGTACCTTTAATAGTATTTTTTCATATTCATTCCGGAAACTTATAGTGCGTCTCACGTAATGACATTAAAGTGCCATGGCATAAGAAGTTTTGCCCTGAACCGCGTCCCTCCACTTCTTATGCCAATAATGTTTTGGTGTCTCTTACTCCTACTTTCTAGTGGAGTGGTCGTTACATAAACCACGTCAGAGGCCGTAAGGTGGTTAAAAAACTCTGACACTGGGGCTTGTCGGGCCAATAGGTCTTGCAGCCCCCACGATAAGAAGAAGAAGACTCCTACTAAAGAGGAAATACAACGTCCTTCCACCTCTTATGAGAATGTTTCGTTATCTTCGACATTCACAGCAAGTCAAGATCAAAACAATGAAATAATTAATAATACCATAACACAAACTGTGCAAATTCCAACAAAAACTGTTGTTTATCATTGTACTTGCTTCAACAATTAAATTTTTATTAACAAAATAAGACAGTGAAATGTTATTATTTTTCCTTGCAAGTGTGTTGAAAACAGGTCGTATGAAACGCGTGAGCATTAGACATTACACTCTCGGCTCCATTACGGCCTCGCCTTCGGCTCGGCCTGCAATCTCACCTCGACGGTAATGTCCAACGCAGCTCACTTGTATCATAATGTACTATTAATTATTTTTAGTATTTAAATTATGTATTTTTATGACTACCTATAGGTATGTTTTTGCATTACACGTCCATTCATGGTCATCGTCATGATTTTACGTGAAGTTAATCAAATATCATTACGTACAATTATACATTAATCAAAAATGTAGATAGAATTCTAAAATGAATTAACCAACAAACATGAAAAGAATAACCATTAGATAAATACAAAACACATACATAATATCTTTAAGCATTTGTCATGGAGTAGGAAAACCTTATTGGCTGTCCGACCGTACAAAATAACGACAGCTTCGCTTAGTATTCCAAAAGGAATCAGGTTATACAAACAAATTTAACCTTGTTATTCCATTTTAGAGTACCTATGTAGATTTTACAGATTTGTGTAGTAGAAATAGTAAAACCACTCTGTTGGTTAAAAATTCATGCAATAGTATAAGGTTTTACTTTTTGCAAAACCCATTTTTAAGGTTATATTTTTATTATTTCATGAAATCCGTTCTAAAGGTGAAATGTGGCGTCAAAAGTTTGAATAAAAAGCCTTTAATATTCCAGTTTCATCTTATGACGGCAGGGTATACTGAATGTTAAAAGAGTGAGAAAATTCGTCCGCAACAGCTTTTCGGGAGTTTCAACCTTGTAACTGCGGCATATAGGATGTAGAATTAAGTATTGCGCCTTTTTGGGGACCACCCTGCGCGGGGATGAGTTTGCCACGCCAGCGCCAGTTTGACTCCGGGCCTCAGTATCTATTTTTAGATAGCTGGAAAAAGACGTTAACCTGTACATTTTGTAAGAGTTGCGTTTTTGCTTTACATGAAAATAAATAAGTGAAACTCAGAGCGTAGGATAATTATACGTCGAGATATAAAACTGCAAGGGAAATAACTGATAAGAAACTAAAAACAAGAATCAAAATCGATTTTAACTGAGTATAAAAATTTATTAGATTTTCAATTCGACTGTATTAAAAAAAACACTTTTTATTTTGAGACGTTACTTTATAACTGCGTTATTTATTACTCAAAGGATTTCAATGATTATTCTTTTGTTTAGACATATTTACCACCAGGTAGGTTCCGTTTAAGTTTTGACATGATCTGATGAAAGTCTTCAGGGACAGGTAGTGGAACTCTTCAATGAATGACAGTACACCAGTCGATATTGAGGCAATCGCTTTGTACCAGAATGCAGATTTCGGAGTATTATCTAAAAAATTATCCACCTGAACTTCGATCCTGGTTTCGTCACCATAAAACCCTACAACGGATGACAGAACATACATTTATATTGCGGCAACACCTTTGTATTAAATTCCGGATTGTAAGGCATTACTTGAAAATTAACAGTATAGGTATATACCCTTTTGTATATTTTGTTTGTAAATTTTTATATGCAGTTATGAACAGCACAGCACGTATATGTTTTACAATTTGACCACAAAAAAATGTGAAATTAAATATTTTTTTAACAAAACAAATAGTTAAAAAACAATTTTTAACACACTTGCAAAGTGGCCCTTATTGCAGTGTTTTATTTAGGCTCATAATGCAGCATAATAAACACGTGTGCTTTTTACTTTACATTATCGCACTAGTGCTTTGTATATTACAGTATTTTTTTAAAATCTTAGCAAATAGTTTTGATGTCTCGAGAAATAGCAAAGATTTTGCAAATAAATAAACTGTCTCAGTTAAAATATAATAAGAACTCTGTGTCGTGAGTAGCCGTTTCAATATCAGTATGAATATAAACCACGAATCTTTTAGTAAGTTAGTGTTTTAAGCAGCATGTACGGAACCCTTAGGGCACGAGTCCTACTCGCACTTGACCACTTTTTTGGTAAAAGTTCATTTTGTATTGTTTCTAATTAGGTAGCGTTCACGGACAAATATTGTTCAATGTATTATGTGGTAGCGTTCGGATCACAAACAAACGCGCGGAATAGCTTTTAAACCATCAGCAGTTGCAATTTGCTAGTAAGAACTTAATTCATTCTAAAAGTTCATTTTGTATTGTTTCTAATTAGGTAGCGTTCACGGACAAATATTGTTCAATGTATTATGTGGTAGCGTTCGGGTCACAAACAAACGCGCGGAATAGCTTTTAAACCATCAGCAGTTGCAATTTGCTAGTAAGAACTTAATTCATTCTAAAAGTTTATTATGTATTGTTTCTAATTAGGTAGCGTTCACGGACAAATATTGTTCAATGTATTATGTGTTAGCGTTCGGGTCACAAGCAAACGCGCGGAATAGCTTTTAAACCATCAGCAGTTGCAATTTGCTAGTAAGAACTTTATTCATTCTAAAAGTTCATTTTGTATTGTTTCTAATTAGGTAGCGTTCACGGACAAATATTGTTCAATGTATTATGTGTTAGCGTTCGGGTCACAAACTAACGCGCGGAATAGCTCTTAAATCATCAGCAGTTGCAATTCGCTAGTAAGAACTTTATTCATTCTAAAAGTTCATTTTGTGTTGTTTCTAATTAAGTAGCGTTCACGGACAATATTGTTCAATATATTATGTAGTAGCATTCGTGTCACAAACAAACGCGCGGAATAGCTTTCAATCCATCAGTAGCCGCGATTTGCTAGTAAGAACTTAATTCATTCTAAAAGTTCATTTTGTATTGTTACTGATTAGGTAACTTTCACGGACAAATATTGTTCAATGTATTATGTGGTAGCGTTCTTGTCACAAACAAACGCGCGGAATTGTTTTCAATCCATCAGTAGCCGCAATTTGCTAGTAAGAACTTAATTAATTCTAAAAGTTCATTTTGTATTGTTTCTAATTAGGTAGCGTTCACGGACAAATATTGTTCAATGTATTATGTGGTAGCGTTCTTGTCACAAAAAAACGCGCGGAATAGCTTTCAATGCATAAGTAGTCGAAATTTGCTAGAAGGAACTTAATTCATTCTAAATCGAAATTCACCCACATATAATAATGAATTAAAAATACAGCCTTGGCTAAGACATTAGCCGATTAAGTATATTTTTCTTTACTTTTTAATTGATTGACTGAAGATGTGGCACAAAATAATGCCAATAACACAGTCAAAAAAATATTAAACCATTGAATTTGTTTCATTTGCTGCAGATTTTACTGAAACGCGCCATCAATGCTCGTAATGCTATTATAATCGGTATTTAGGGTTTCTCACTCAAAGGGCAAAACGGAGCCCTATGCTGTCTGTCAGTCTGTGCGTGTGTATGTCACAGGTCTCTAGCTTGCAGACGGAATTAGTTACAGATGTAAAATTTGGATATGTTGTGAAAAATGTCGACCCAAAATCGAATATAGAACTAAAAATTAAATTAAATTACTTTTCAGATTGGGTCCCATACAAAAAAGGAGCACATGTGTTTTATCCATCTTTTGTGTTGTCATTGTTTAGAAATCATTTAGAAAAGTTCTAATAATTTTTTCATTTATTTTTATCTTCAATTACAAAGAAATGGGGGGCCATCAAAGTTGTCAGTTTTAGACCATTTTTGTTTAAAACAAAAACTAAACTAGTTAGGTTTGAACTTTCTATATATTATGTGCCATACCTATACTGTATTTAATAAAAAATACTTAAAACGCCGACTTTTAATATAGGTTTTTAGTTACGTACCCGAATGCTCGACCAACTTAATTTTGCATTTCTGTTTCATAGATTTTGTACTTTGTAATTTTTATTCCAAACTTAAAGTCTAACTTATCTAAATGGTACGAAACCCTCCGGGTGCGAGTCCTATTCGCCCTTGATCGGATTTTTCATATTGGTTTTGTTTGGTATTTGCTATTAGAAAGTCCCAAGATACATGAAATAATTCCTCAACAACGTGTTGAGATTGGTAAATACCTGCGATTTTCGGCACATGGTGAAACATTATCAATATCTTGATAAAGGTGTATTCATCTTAATTTTACCAATATCACTTCAATTACCTGTTTCGCTTTACGGCATCATCAAAGAACGATGAGATTACAATTAAATATAGAACTGCACAGGCCCGGACTCACAATAATGGTACTCGTATTAAGATATCGGCCCGGTCATTTTCAAGATAATCGGCCCTCTTGTAATATTTTGTTTAGTTTACCACACAAAACGAGTTCTTTTTATTTTGTAAAGCAGAAAATTTCGCTATATGTCTTCATCCATAACTTTTTTTGAAAACTTCCGACTAATATAAGGTACATAATATTTGATTGATTTGTTGAGGTGGTAGAGCTAATGCCGGGCTCGACTGTGTAGGTACCACCATCTTACTTGGAAATGCTCCCGAAGTTATTCGGGGGAGAGTAAGAGGACAGCTCTCAGGCAAAACCAGGCGGCCCACCATTGCCTGGGACCGATGGATGGCGGTATATCCATCCCCAATTGCCGGGCCTTATATAAATTAGACTGGTGACGGGCAGCGGCGTCATTGGTGCAAGGGTTTCGGCACCGCGCTCACCAACCCGCCTGCCCAGCGTGTGTGAGTATGGGCATTTCTTCCAGGAGGACCGCCAAGAGTGGTGAAATCCTGGAAAGGCCTATGTCCAGCAGTGGACGAAACAGGCTGCTGGATGGATGGATGGAATATTTGATTGAACTACACTAAATATTTCCATTAGTAAAATAAAATAAAATTTACAACTATATTTGGCAATGTCTTAGCTTTCATTCAAAATTACAGAGATAACATTTTAGAAGCAGTAGTTGGCTGCCAGCAGGGCAACCCACTCTGCCTAGCTATATTTAATCTCACTACAAATAAATAAAAAAAATCTGTAAATTCAAAGTTAAACATTTGGCATCTCGACGACGGTACTCTAAGAGGCGATGCAAACACAGTTCTCAAAGTTCCAAAAACAATAACGCAGTCATTCCAATCCGTCTGAAAAATCTGAACTTCTTATTTGTGACAGAATATCCAATTCAACAAAAATTGTAAACAATTTTTATAATTTGGCACCAAATATCAAATTTAATAAATCAAATAATCAAATTTAAAGAGTCCAATATTTTTTATAAAAAATAAAATGATAAGATACAGAAATTGTGTGCAGAAGCAATGAGACTCTGGGGCTATCGCATGGCATATAATTCCTCGCATATGAAGAGTGATGAATTTAACCCTGTGCAGCCTTTTACCAAGTGATGCATCACTGCGACTGGATTACGTATTTTAATGCAAATCAGCTACTACGTTATCAATTCGACTTATGAAACCATAATGGATAAGCAAATTGATAAATATAGAATGAGATTTGCAAAGTCTGAAAATTATTGCCTGATTTTGATTTCTTTTTATTGAACTTTTTATCAATAAAAATGGATCGTTGAAGCATTTTAATATTGTTTATTTGTAGGTAGGTATATTTATTTTTAATAGTATGTATTATATTCATTTTTAGGTAATTAGTTTGTTTAAGTTTTTAAAATAATTCATTTATGCCATGTTAAACTAATAAAAATCTTACTACCCATTAAATTAGTAGATAGTTTTACAATAACTATATTATATTTTATTTTTAATTATTTTAAAATAATAAAAATAACAGGTACAGGAATAAATGTTACCGTGCAGTTTTAAAATAATGTATTTAATGTTCTCCTTTACACTTACATTGTTACTCAAAAAGGTACAAAAATAATAAAATAATAAAAAATTAAATGGACTGTAAAATGTAGATTACAAAATGTAACATAGGTATGTTTTTAATTAAAGCTAAAAGTGAACTGTTATTGGAAATGCTGTTGAAGTATCCATCAACATCAATTTAAAAAGTCAAGTACTTACTTTAGGTTGAGTGGGATAAACGAAGTCAAGAGCTATCAAACTTGCCTCGCGAATCAACATGGCAGTTTTTGTAGAGCTTATAGGGTTTTCATATTTGCCCTTTTTTATGCTTACTAGCCCCGCGACTTTGTTTGGGTTGGATTGCATTTTTCGTTATGAAGGGAAACTATCACTATGGTTTGGTTTTATACGAACAGACAAAATGTATGAAAATTCCTTTCTAGTTTTTATTTTTTTCTTTTGTTTTTTATTATGTTATTACATATACTACACGAAAAATTATTTCAAGATATATTTTGGGCCCTACTAGGCGCGGCATCAGTTGATACAATAATATTGGCAAATCTTAAAGTAAAGTTCAAAAATTCAGCCCATTCAATTTCAATTTTACCCATATGCACCTACTAGTTTATTAGAAGCATTACCAATTAGTTTCCCGTGGCTAATGTATTCGATTAGGTGTCAGGACACATCGTGAAATGAAATTTCTGTCACTACGTTTATTTTTTCCTTGCTTTTTTACCCTTTGGGTAAACAGCCCTAAAAATATCAATAGACAAAGCCAAGAACCGCTTAAAAAACACAAAAGGTGTCATTCCGTCATAAACCTATCAACAAAGGATACCAAAATTCCATTGTGATTCTTAGCAAAACACATTCATATATGTATGTGTAATATACCGATGTACTCGTATTCAGAGTATATTAAGATTAAATAATAGTTAACAATATCAAGCGAGAATAAAACATAATTACGCAATATCATTCATACATAATGAAGATTACCGTATAAGTTTACATAATAATATTCTTTATCAGTGGGTTTGCTATTTTTCGTGCCACTTATTCGTGATTTGTCTGTGAAGAAGTTCTGACACGAACCAGTCTTTAATTTTAGTAGATATTATTTCAAAAATAGGTTTTATGTATATAATTAATCGTTTCATACTCGTTTTTATTTCAATCATAATGTTACGTCGGAGCAACTTCTACTCGTTTTATGTTATCATTAGCCTCAGTGTTCCCCTAAATACAGCTGTCAGAACAAATAATCGCAAATCTATTGTATATTTAAAAAACTTCTCAACTATTTATAATAATCATAAAAAGCAGCAATCTATGCCAACTAAGGAAGTCAGTGTTGTGAGGCCCAAAGTTAGAAAGTCGTTCAAAACAACTTCATTAAGAATAAAAACTGCTAGAATCAATGACTTATTAAAAAAAACTCGTTTCAAAATAAAAGCCGATTTATACAACTATAACTTTAGTAACATTGGCGTTTGTAGACTCGAAAGTCTGCTCATGGAAATTGGAGGTAAACCCCGAAGGAGCCTCATAATTTCCACCCAGAGGTCTGGAACCACGTTTCTTGGTGACATCATAAACTCTATACCTGGTAACTTTTATCACTTTGAACCTTTGCATGGGCTTGCGGCACAAATAAGAGCTCCACTACAAGTCTTTCCAAGTTATTTAAGTGTAATAAAAAAAATGCTGAAATGTGATTACAATCATATGGATTACTATTTCAACAACGCAAAAAAGAATATTTTTCTACTTGAAAAGAACACGAGACTATGGAACAACTGTGTAAAATACAAGGGGCTGTGTTTTGATGAAAAATTTATTTCCGATTTTTGTAAACTATTTCCCTTCCAAACCATGAAGCTGGTGAGGTTGAGGCTACGCGATACCGAAGAGATACTTCAAGACCATAAACTGAATGTAAGAGTGGTGTTACTAATCCGAGACCCTCGAGCTGTGCTGAATTCGCGACTGCCCTTGTTATACAGCAACTCGAACTTGAGCAATCCTAATCGACTCTGCGCTGACATGGTCAACGACTACGAGGCTGAAAAAATACTATCGCAGAAGTATCCCGACAGGATTATGGTGCTACGCTACGAAGATCTCGTATTTAATCTTTCGGAAAATATACATCAACTTTTTAAGTTCTTAAATCTACTAGTAACTCCCACCGTAAAACAGTATCTTGAAAGCCACACTACAGTCCACAAAGGTGACTGGTATTCCACGTACCGGGTCTCTCAAGATGTGCCTCTTCGGTGGAAAAGAACACTCGATTATATATATGTTGATAAGATACAGAAATCGTGTGCAGAAGCAATGAGACTCTGGGGCTATCGCATGGCATATAATTCCTCGCATATGAAGAGTGATGAATTTAACCCTGTGCAGCCTTTTACCAAGTGATGCATCACTGCGAATGGATTACGTATTTTAATGCAAATCAGCTACTACGTTATCAATTCGACTTATGAAACCATAATGGATAAGCAAATTGATAAATATAGAATGAGATTTGCAGTCCGAAAATTATTGCCTGATTTTGATTTCTTTTTATTGAATTTTATATCAATAAAAATGGATCGTTGAAGCATTTTATTTGATTACTGTACATATATACGTTTATCTAGAAAATACAGAAAAAAGAAAATATTAATATTTTTTAATTTTATTTTTCACTCAGTAATCCCCACATTTCAATGAAAAAAAAAATTCAAATTCAAAATGTTTATTTGTAAAATAGATAGGGCTCAAGGCAATTTCCTATTGGTCAAATTATTTTCCAATACCAATTTAGCCACGAGGAAAGTCTTTTCCTCGTAGCCAAACTCTCCTTCTGAGTTAAAGTTCCATTGTAGTACATTCAATGGTAGTTACATGATGGAGCCACTGCAATTTTTTTGTCGCTCTTTGGGGCCAAATATGATATTATATTCCAGTATTTTGACAGATGTCAAAAAAATCTATGAAAAACTCATAATCTGTCAATTTTGACATCTGTCAAAAAATCTATGAAAAACTCATCATGTCAGTTTTGACGTCTGTCAAAATAATGGATAAAAATAGATCATCTGTTACTCTGACACCTGTACAAAAATAAATCATATTTGGTACCAAAGAGCGAAAAAAAAATCGCAGTAGTTCCATCATGTAACTACAGTGGAACGAAACTATAACTCAGGAGAAGAGTTTGGCTACGAGGAAAAGAGTTTCCTCGTGGCCAAATTGGTTTGGCAAAATAGTTTTGCTACGAAAATTGCCGGGCCAAGTAGGGCCCGAAATTTATCTTGAGATAATTTATCTTTTTTGCCAATTTATTATTTACCTGTTTTTATAAAATACTAAATAAAAGCTTTTAAAAAGCACATATATTATTTATTTATTAAAACATAAAATGAAAAAATATAGGAATAAGAATACAACCGTAGATAATGCAATTAATTAATTAAAGAGATCATAAATAAATATAATGCCTAACCAAATGTACACTAACATAAGTAAAAAAAAAATATTGTATATACCTACATAATGCAATGAATAAATAAGTAAATAGATAAATAAACTGTAAATTAGACATACGAGTAATGCCTAAATTCGCCAATGCAAATAAAATAACGAGAACGTTGAACATCTAGTGGCTGTAACATCTGAAGGCTTGTTGTATCTCTATCGGTGGCTCTAACCTCTATTATCTGTCCTTTAAACATGTCATTTTTGTTTTGGTCATATAAAAATAAATTTAATAGAAAAATTTCTTGTTAATTAGGTAGTTAAATAGGTAGTGGTATTTGTTAAATTGTGACTATTAATTTGACTATCACATATGATAATGAATTTAATAAATCTAGAAATTAGGTTTCAGAAATTAAGTTTTAAAATATTGCTACGGCCTAAAAGGATATCACATGAAACCGTATTACTTTTCCACCTGTACTTTACACTGTGATATGCAATAAACAATCTGAATCTGAATCTATTCAACCAGGACATATTTTTCGTCATTATTTAACAAAGATCACACATTTTTATTCGTAACTAGGTATCATTATAAGTCAGGAATTCAGAATGATTGGTTATATAATTCAGTCGTCTGGATCTGTAATAAATATACAAATGTGTATAATAAAGTGAAATATAGTGCAGAAGGTGAGACTGGAGAATTGCGATTGTGTGCGTGCAGACCATTGACATTGTGGAAAACAACTCTTATAACAGTCCAGGCAAGGTCTGTTTTCAAAAAAATATGGTTTGACTTTTATCTTATTCTTCTTTTGTTACGATGTATACTTTATGTTTCCATGATTTTTTAAAAATAAACCTTGCTTGCACGGCTATAAGGGTTATTTCCACAATGTCAATGGCGTGCACGCACACAATCGCTATTCACCAGTCTTACCTTCTGCACTTTTTTTGTACCACTTATTCACTGACACATCACAAAGCTTCTGGAAAATTGAAACCTGCAAACTTGAAACGTTGTATTGTTTCCATTCAAATGGGCATAGGAAACAGGCCAAAGATTTTTCTCGTCTGATTTACCTAGACAATATTATATTTGACCTGTGTAAATTATTCCCTTTAGGGATATAATATTCTATTATAATGCACACTTTTTTTAATTTGTTGTATTAGTGCTCGTAAATAACAGTTTCTTTGATAAGAGAGTGAATGAATGAATGAATAGACACTTTATTGTACACACGAAATAAAATTAAATAATAAAACGTAAAGAATACACAGTATTGCACAAAGGCGGGCTTATTACTAAGAGCAATTTCTTCCAACCAACGTTTGGGTGGTGAAGAAATAATTATTAATAAAATATACAGGTGGGACAAACAAATAAATATTTGATAAGGAAAACAATAACCAATAAAGTGAATCTACATAACTAAATCTACATCTTACTATTACTTATTTATTAAGATTACTACGAAAGAGTCAAATTACTTTTCTTTATGATTTTGAGTACTTATGATAAACAACCTTACCACTGGTTAGTAAAAAAGAAGATTTATTGCACTGTTTCAAGTAAATATTGTTTAAATATTTCTCTGGGCAACTTTTATTTGATATTTTAGGGAAGCAATACGAAAAATCGCTTTTTTCATCCAGTCTGTGTAGTAAGCTGCATTTGAATGATATAACCTTTGACGGGTATGTAGGTTTCTTTCAGGTACCGCTTGAAGGGCTTCAACGAGCAAACGAAAATAGACTTTACTTAAATATACACATAGTTCCCGCGGTTACCCCACTCAGCCTGCCATTATGGCTAGCCATAGTTGTCGTACCTCCATATATTCGTGGCCAACAGCTATGGTAAATCTGTAGTATAAATGACGTATATGTATTAGGGTGGAGCAATTTTTGCCTTTTTTGGATTTTCATTTAAGCAGGGTGCGGAAAAGTTGCTACAAGAAAACAGATAAATGAAAAAAATTGCAAAAAAAATATCTTTTGATGTTTTGTACTGCCCCAAGGGGGTTGAAGTTTAACAAAATGAATGAAAGGAAAAAAAAATTCGTTTTTAATATTTTTTATATTTGTTTTAGTTAAAGCCATATAAAGTATATCACATAAAGATAATCACGAAAATATTCGTCCATTCACAAGTCTCAAATTAAATAAAAACTGTGCAAATTAAAAGAATTTCCCATTTGAGGCATTTTTATCACGTTTTTTTTATCTTACGACTTTGGAACGCAACAGAATTTTAATGACCTATTTTTTGTAAATTACTTACACAAGGACTTAACGAAAAAAAAAAATTAAAAACTAAATTTTTGTTTTCATTTCATACGTTTTTTAAACTTCAACCCCCTTGGGGCAGTACAAAACAATAAAATATATTTGTTTTACTATTTTTTTCATTTATCTGTTTTCATGTAGCAACTTTTCCGCACCCTGCCCAAATAAAAATCCAAAAAAGGCAAAAATCGCTCCACCCTTATATGTATGTATGTTACAGTACAATTGTCGAAATCTGACTACTACTCGTACTACGGCGGCCATGTAAAAGGATCGGTGTCGCTTTGTCGATAAAATTTCTACCTTCGCAGGTACTCGCGCTTACTTTGTTGACTAATGAAAATATATAAATTATTATATATTTTTTTTATATTCTAAAGACATATTATATTGTGTAAATTAACTTTGACTTGTAGAAAGTATACTTAATGTATCTATTTTGCAAAAATAAATATTTTGATTTGATTTTGATTTTGAAGTGATTATGTTAGTGACGCACTTAGTTATGAAAACCATAACGTTGAACATACTTATTTAGATTTAAGAAAATAATCGACACAATCGACAACATTACAAAGTAATAATTGGTACAAAACTAAAAACCATTTCGAGATATTGGCCTTCTGAGCATCATATATTTTTTTCAGAATTAAGTCTATATCGAAAGAAAGATTTTTGAAAAAATTCAAAAGATGGTTAACACGATTTTAAAAACAATTATCTTTGCTTTCAAGGTCATTCCGTATTTAAAAAAAATCAACTTTCATGTCATTGTGACTGTTGACATTGACAGCGAACATAAACATGCCAAGTTTTTTTTTAATAATCCCTTGGCAATGAACATCGAGTTTGAAATCCTCAGTTGCGACTCACGTTCTTTTAGAATGAGTAAATAAGAAAAAATTAAAATAAGCATTAAAAAACACACAACAAAATAAAATACGTAAACTTTATTTTTACGCAGACTTTCAATATAAATATTGAAAACAAATGGTTACCTGAAATGAAATGATATCGATTGGTGATTTCATTGTGTTATCGAAGTTAAAATAAATAATAATTACTTCATCTGTATACTATGTATACTTCATACTATTATTTAATTTTAGATCTGAGTAAATTTTGATATTAATTAGAGTCGCACGCACCTGCCTTTATCGTAACAAAGCTTCACGGCTGTCATCAGCTATCTTCACGAACAAAAGCAAAGCGCACGAAGCTTTGGGGTGCTAGACAATAGGTGCAGGTGCAGCCACGGCATTCTCATGTTTCAAAATTATGTCATAAAATAATAATTCAATATTCAAGATACTTTCTTTGTTGAAACAGGGGTATATATGTGCGTTACAAAATAACAATAACAAAATGCAAATAACAATATTAGTAAGTCTGATGTTAGAGTAGTGGTTATATTTATAAATAAGATTCAAGAAGTGAACTGCGGAGATTATCAAAGGAACGACACTGATCTCTGTGTATTAGTATAATATCATTATGATATCTATGAGTACCTACCTCAGAATATTTTCAATTATGATAAGTGCGGATGGACGACATTTTAATTGGAATAAAATAAGATTTCTTATGTAAGTGAGATAATGTCTTTAATAAGAAAAAAGTAAATAAATATTTTTTTAATTCACCAGTATACGGCCTTAAATTATTGTAGTTATAATATGAATAATAAAGAAACTAAAAAAGAAAAAATATTCAATGGAGTCGTCTAATCGACTGATGATGACTCCATTGAAGTTTCTGTGTTATTCATATTATAACTGCCAGTTTTTATTTTTATTAATCAACACACAGAAATAATATAAAGTAAGATATGCTATATTCGACCCCACTGAGGGGTATATAAAGTAAAATGTACTATATTTCGGCCCCACTGAGAGGTCGAAATATAGCACATATTACTTTATATTATTTCTGTGTGTTAATTAATAAAAATAAAAACTAACAAATAAAAGCCATTAACTGCTTTTTTGAAGAAAATTATAGTTATTAAGCTATCATATTATAACTATAATCGGAGATTGAAAGTAACCGACATAGCCTGCAGAATCTGTAAGTTGAAGTGGTAGTAGGCAGGCCATATTTGGAGGATGGAGGACCGACATGAGTGGCGAAGTTTGGGAAAGGCCTATGTCCAACACGAACACGGGTTGATGGATGGATGGATGGATGGATGGATAACAACAATAATAAGAATAAAGTATCTTTAAACCTAAGTATTCTTTCGACTCTGCCCTGCTGGGCGTAAAAATATTTAAAACTAGCAATAAAATTTATAACATGAACAAAAAAAACAAAAGATTATACAAGCAAAGATCCAGCATGCCATTTTGACCTGCAAATACATTGAAAGTAAATCAAATTATATGCAGAACTAAATGTCAAAAACCCATGTCCAAAAAATTTAAATTCAAACAAATTCATCAACACAATATTATACGAATAAAAATTTTCAAATACAATATACATTATTATACTTTTGAGGGAGCGGGGCCAACGTGTGAGGAAACTCATTTCCTTCTAGTTCATTATTAGTAAAAGGTGTATTTTTAACTTTTGTTTCGTCTTAATTCCTAAAGTAATGATCGTTGGAAAAAGTAGCCACAATCTTACTTGTAAGGAATCTTACATCATACAAGTGTGATAGGGTGTCTTATTAATTATAATATAATAATATATAATAATTCAAAAATTCATTTAACCAAAGTATATATACACCTTACAATAAAAACTGAATTAAACTAATTACCTAAAAATAAATAATAATCTAAAATATATCTAAATAAATTAAAAGCTATAGATAAAAAACTGGATCCAGGTCGCTGCCCCTCGGTATGGTACCCAGAATGTCAGAATGCTACATTACCTCTCTGGATGGCCAGACTAATTCTCGGGCCGAGGTAAGCACCGGCCCTCTGATCACCCAAGACCCGACCAGGCGCGATGAAAGTTCCTTATACAGTTTTCGCGCCTCCATACCCCACGGGCCCAAAGTCTCGACGCCTAATGTGGCATATTTGCGCCGCTTGTTGCATTCGGCCGAATCCACCGCCGTACCAGCGGCTTTACAACTTTCCCTAACATGGGAGGCTGCCAGCGTGTCTACGCATGTTGCGTCCCATACTAGCGGCCGCCCAAGTTTCCAGGGAATTAATGACATACCATTGGGCCTCTTGCCATTATCTCGTATGATCCCCGTTGGTTCTAAAACGAAGAACGAAAACGGTGACAGGATTAGGATTATGACATTTAAGCTGGTATGGCGGGAAAGACGGCCAGCGCTGCGTCGACATGAGAGTCCGTGGAGGCCGTATTGGTCAACGTCGGTTCCGCAAAATTAATTGAATTATTAAAAATAAATTGACCGAAAAATATTTACAAAATCCGACTACTACACAAATTTTAGTTTAGCTGCCGGCTAAACGGTTGTTTATGGATATGTGAAAAATTCACAGAAGTAGTAATAAATAATGAATTTAAAAGGAAAACTATCACAGCTAAGTAGGCTTTACAGGTTTATGAGTACAGGTCGCGCCACTAAACACGACAATGTATGGGCCGTTCTTCTAAATGTATGGGACTAGAAGTTTGGCGCGATCTGTATTAGTAAACCAACTTATAAAATGTACTGGACAACTACGAAACCCTACACTGCGCGTGGCCGGACACGCACTTGGCCGGTTTTTTACATTGTATTAAACAAATAAGTACGTAACGCGTTTGATATTTTTGATGTTCAAAGTGTGTTTTTCTTTTTAATTTAGAGCAAGATACAAAACAAATCGAAAACTTTATAATTTATCAGTTTTTCGAATTATCATTAGATTTGTGACAGAACTATAACAAATATTTATTTATTTTTTATTTATTAACTAATAACTAAACAATATTATGACAGGTTAACCCAAAGCAATATTGTTAAAAATTAAAAAAGAAGAATCTGAAAACCTATGATCTTAACAGACATGAAAATATAAGCCACATAAAAAATATTAGTTTCCTTTAACTTGTATTAATAATAAAAAAATATTAATTTTCGAAATATATTTCGGCCCACTATGGGGCCGGCATCAGTCGAATACTTAAATGACATAAAAAATATTAACTAAATCACTTATTACATATCATCTACTTAACCTATTTACATAACAAACACAGTGCTACTCTTGTAAAGTCAGTCAGCGAACAGTAAAAAACGTCAATATCCGTCTCCTGATCAATTTTATTCAAAAATCGGATAGCTCTCGTAGCTGGTGCCTCCTTCAGCATATTTGTCCGCATGACAGGCTCATAGAACAGCTTGTGGGTTCTTGCTCTTTGGTAATTATTCGGCACAAACAGCCCTATCGACAGTAACACCTGTGGATTGTCTTGTTTTCCACGAATAAGTGTGAAGAAATAGACTACTATCGCCAGGTTTCTTCTCACTTCAAGCTTAATGTATCCAACCATACCCAAAATAAATAGGGTTGGATACATAAGTGGAAAGAAAGGGTAAACTCCATATAATTTAAATATCTGTATATACCGCCCAAAAATTGCTCACATCTAACAAAAATGAATACAAATAATGTTTTCTGCGGGCAAAAGCTAGTAATATGATATTTTTACCATTCTCACTCTAAAAAGCTTGTTTTATTCACTGAAAACAGTGAATAAAAAGGCCTTTTAATCACTATTTTGGTGTTTGAATTTAGAACACACCAGTATATTCGACCTCCTTCTCAATGCTTATTGACTTTGTTATTTGCCTTGCGCAAAAAATACTCGGTACAAACTCCTTGCGCAAAGAATACTCAACATACAAACTCTTTGTGCAAATAACTCCTCGAGATTTGATTGGTCGATATTTGCGATAAGGAGTTTAGCATTAGAATAAAAACTGTTTTATGTTCTTGGCTGCCATTACAGAAAAAAATTATATATTAGTAAATTGGCGCCATTTTGAATACTGTAACTTGTACAAACACAAAGATTAGTGTTACTTTATAATAAATCGATTGAATATGCATTCAAGCGATGAAGAAGATGTGTTAACACCTGAGCTTATGAAAGAGAGGGCGGTAGCGGTTTTATAGTAGAAAACTTGCTACCCAACAATTACGGCTCGTTTATATCAAAGCCTACGATGAGTTTTGCAAATAGAAAAATAAAAATCAAGCTTTGGGCACAATGTTCCAATTTTAATGTGCATTTTAATACATTTAACTTTCCTTTTTTGTTCATTAAATGTCTATTTTCGCTTAAATTATTTATTTTTCTCGTAGTCATGGTATAAAGTATAGTATGCAACTCTGGTATAAAGAACGGATTTATATTGAGGGCCATGAATGAATCGCGTCGCTCAGGATTCTAACACTTGAACACATTAGAATCCTTTTCTTGCTCGTGATTCATCCATGGCCCTCGCTTTAAATCCGTCCTTTATTCACTAGTTGCATAATATACTATTATTAGAGGTTGTAGAGCCAATGCTGGGCACAATTGTAAAGTTACCACCATTTTACTAGAGAAACTTCCCAAATTTATCGGGGGAGAGTAAGAGGACAGTTCTCAAACAGGCACAACCAGGTGCCCTAATATGCTAGTGACCGATTGATGGTGATATCCATCTCCATTTGCCAGGCCTTATATATAGGTAAAACAGACTGGTGACGAGACTGGTGTTACTGGCGCGTGGGTTTCGGTACAGCGCTCACCAAACCGCCTTCCCAGCGTATGTGAGTATGGGAATTTCTTCTAGGAGGACCGCCAAGAGTGGCGAAATCTTGGAAGCTAGGCTCCTGCAGTAGACGAACTAGGCTAATAGATAGATGAACATTCTGAAGATTTTGTCGCAAAATTTGGAGTCGGCCCCGCCTCGTTAGAGACTAAATGTGAAAATGAATGTAAATTTTTGTTACAGGGGTGTCGGAGGTGGTGGTATGTTCGGGGACGTCAATATATCAGCCATTTTGGACTCGTTTAGTATAAGTTACGACAAAAGAGTAAGGCCCAACTATGGAGGTGAGTATCTTCGTTAATTTTATCACTATTTTATGGACTAAAAATAAAACTCTGGGCACCGTAATCATTAGATGCGACGATACCCGTGACTTTTCTGTAGACAAAATGTTTTAGGTGTTTATGACGTCATGTCATGGCCGCTTTAGGGTTCCGTAGTCCAACAAGGTACCCTTATAGTTTCGCCATGTTTGTCTGTCCGTCTGTTCGGGGCTTAGCTCTATATATTTATATTAATCAGGTTAACAAAATGGTAAAATAAAATCTTGAAAAAAAAAATTAAAAGTATCTCCCGTACGCGTAAATTGGGGATGAAATTATTTTTCTCGTCAATCAATGCAGGCACGGATATAGGCGTACCATGAGTTAAGGCCTCGGCACTTGCTAGAGATTACGTAATACAGTGCAACAAGGAACTTTTGGCTCGTGGATAACAATAACACGGGGACGATTTTCTTAATTTCTAATACAAAATATGTCACGCAGTCGCTAATGAGTATCGAATCCAAAACTCATGGTAGGCATGCTGTAGTGCGGCTTATCTAGGAGTAAAAGATGGACTGTGATTGTTTTTAGGTTATATCTTATACGTAAATTGATAATAAATAATACGTGCTAGCCTGTGTGCTAGCTATGGCTCTGTTGTGTAGTATAAAACTGTGTTCCTCTAGTGGCTGTTAAAAAACGAGTCTAAATAAATTCGAATTTGCGTAGTTACTAGAGAAAAGGAAGAAAGAAAAAGGAATCGAGATTGTTTGATAATTCTTTTTAGAGAGAAATAAATACAATAACGTTTTCAGTTCGTATATCCCTTAAATCATAATTATTCTCTTAACTATTTAACTCAATAAACTGATTCGTAACAAAATCAATGAAATGTTCTATACAGAGACTAAATTTGATGACCTCTTTCCTTCCGGTAGAGTGTTCTACCAATGAATACTTTTGTTATGGCGCCAAATCTCAACCAGAAAAGTTTTAGTAAACTAAATATTAAAACGCCAGTTTTTTTTAAGGTTTGTGTTTATCCCAGTGGAAATATGATCATTTTAAGAGGCTACGTGAATTTTATTTTTGTCACTCTCACTCCTTAGAAAGGGCGCATTCAGCGTATAAAAGCATGTTTTGAAATTTTATTAAAAATAGCTAAAATTATTTCCAAAATCAAAAATCTAGATGTTGTTAAAACCCATGTTCGAGTTCTGTCCATGATTCCTATTCGTCAAACAAGAAGAAAAATGGTGTTTGTTCAATAATTATTCCCATCGAGAAAAATGTATCCAAACGTGTTTTTCAAATATAAAACACTGGGTTAAACTAGGTTGAAACGAACCTCCTAGCTTTATTGAAATCTATGAATCAAAATCACTAACACCGAGAGATAAAAAAAAAAAAACTTTTTTTTATTCATTCCCAAATTTCGAACGAACGGCCAATCTACGCGACGCGACATGTAACTGATAAATTGATAATAGATGGCGGTAAATAATGCACATAGGCTATGTACACAAACAAAGAGCGTCTCCATTCTGTCAGCGGAGTATTATCTTTTGGCGGTCGATATATTTTTTTTTATTATTATGACAAAAGTAACTAAACATATATATTTTCATATTCTATAGAATAGTTTTCTTTGGTATATTTTCAACTTGTATAGTCTAAATGCATATTCCAGAAACAAAGCATCCATATTTTATTTACATAGCCTCTCAATGTGCAGAATACCCCGTTACAGCTTCAAATAAAGCGACTCATATAATATTGATCGAAATTCACTATGAGTTTGTTTAATCATATATTATCATCTTAAACTAAAACAATACTATATTCCGTTCTTTCGTTACTTTCGTTTACTTTCGTTACATCCCGGCTATTTTTATCTTACGACATAGTAATATAATACCTTAGTGATTCCAAGACTATTTGATAAAAAGGATAAAATTTTAAAGTACGTGGATGTAATTATTGATGGCTGTAGTTTTCCTATTTAATAAACATTAAGTTTTTCCCTGGATTATTAACTGAAAAGAGAGCAAGAGGAGCTGCGAAATCATTCATAGCCCGCATTAAATTTTTGAATAGACCTATACTGTATTATTTTTGTGTTTTAGAGACGTTTATGAAAAATATTTTTCATTATGTCAGTAGTTTTGAGTTCGTAATGAGGTTTTTACGATATGAGGTTAGATCAAATATTTGAGAAACTACCGAAACTACTATACTTATTTATTATATTTATCGGTCGTCAATAGACTGGTATTCAAAAAAACGCGTAATTTACTGGTTAACAAAGGAAGCAACTTTTAGTTCTTTCCCCACACTCTATTGATTTCTAAGTAAAAATAAACATATTTATAAAACCAGTCGTTGTTATTTTCAAGAAATGAGGTTGTTTTTTCGTTCAACTATTATATGAAATATCATTGGCATTTGAAAGCGCGTAGGTACTTTCATGATCATAAGGCGGGTTTAGATGCAAAGCCGTTCGGAGCTCACTCAACTCGTATTCGACAAACGCCGAAACGGTCGACACTACGCGAGTGAGCAGGATAAAAGTTATATATGTCTCACTTAGTTATACACATTTGTTCCTTTCGTCGTATAACGAGAAATTCATTTTTTTAAGATCAAGCCATAATATATATCAGAATGTATACATGTTTATTAAAATTTATTTCAGCTTATCAATATAAATTTGTCAAGGATAGTTATAAAATACTAGGTATATTTAAAAGAAATACGACAAAACAGACTTAAAATTATGATGAATTAAATGAAATATAAACTAATACCTTAAAAATATTGACAAATAAACTCCTATAAAATAAAATCCCTTAAAAACTTAGCTTATTAAAAATATTTTTAAAAATTAATAGATTAATTCAATTTGTTCCATCAGGAAACTTAAAAGTTGAGTATGATCCATGTTGTGATGAAAAGCACATGTACTTTTTCACAAATTATATTTAATATTGCACGACTTAACCAATTTCACAATATATAAACATCATTCAGGGATTTTAAATGAAAGTAAATACACATATTTTAAAACAATGTCGGTATTGCTAGATGTCCGTGCAATAAACGGTACATAGTGAAACCGGTAGGGTAGTGTAATATTAAATATAATTTGTGGAAAAGTACAAGTGTTTTTCATGAAAACAATGTATATGATAAATTCAATCAAGTGCCGTCAATCCTAACAATCAACTTCCTTGAGTATGATCAGTATGAAATTTGGCTTCATTCAATTTTATGTGTCTCAAACGCCCTGAAGGTATTTAATGAACTGAAAAATGACTAGGTAGAGTGTATGTATTTGTCTTGAAAAGGTTTATGTCGCCTAATAGTCGGTCCAGAGACATACAGGTGGAGGTAGGCAGAACGGAAAAGATCAAAGCAGTGATACTGTCATAGTCAGAGCCCACTAACGTGTTCCGATTGGATTTCTCCCTGCTACGCCGCGGTGGTGCCGTTTATCCACCTGCATTTTATTTAGATGTCACTGGTCAACTAATACGTACTACTCTTAAATTGCTTTAAGGAATGATTCAAAACGTATTTTTTTGTTACTTGATGTTGATTTCCGTTTAATTGGTGAGGTAAACGCATTGTTAAAGTTTCCTTCCTTTATTAAATCGATTGCCATAAACATTTTGGCTGAAGTGGCAGTAAAGTATTGCGTTTACTTCAAATTCCATAATACTAATGACAACGTATTGTCATAGGATTTAATTTATATTCGCAAAGTTTGTACCTACTACTCTTCAAAATTATTGACTGTGAGCCCCGCATTTGTTTTTCGTGATTCCACTTTTTTTGGTTAACTTATTAACTTACTATCCTGGGTGTATCAATAACTTGCTACAAAACATCAGCTACATGTTCAAGTCATCATAATATACTGCTTTATTAATAACTGAAATTAACAAACAAAATATCCCTCGGAATTTTTTCATCACGGTGGCATTTTTGCAAAGTTTCAAAATTCATTGAAAAAAAAATGTTCAGTATCAACATGATAACTAGAGCACATGGTTTAATTTAAGTTTTATTTTATTACATACTTACGAGTACCTATGTACTTACATAATATGTTACACTTGCATTAAAAGTGTACTAAAACTGTAAGAAATTACTAAACTACATTTAAAACTTCCTAACTTGATTTAACTATCCTGAACGGTTAAAGGCAGTTGTTACTGGCAACAATTTACCTTCATATATGTTGTATGTTGTATCGTTTTCAGGACCACCCGTGGAAGTGGGGGTTACCATGTACGTGCTCTCCATCAGCTCTCTGTCTGAAGTGAAAATGGTATCTTTCAAAGCAATTTTAAAAGACACAACGCATACATAGCAAGATTTCTGTCCCTTAGTACAATCACCAGCATTATACCGTTCATCGTAGCATACGTGTCCACGGTTCGATCGATAGCCCTGGTGGCGATGTGAAGCATGCGAGTCGTGTGTTCATGCGTCGCATCGCTGGCTTCGCGTGGCTCGCGTGGCCGATCGAGCGAGCCCACGGCTTGAGCGTCAGCCTCAGCCACGTCAGCTATGTTTGCTCGGCACATGAAAGCTTCCCACGCGCTCGCCCGCCGCCCCAACTCGCGTCCTCGTTAAGGCGATGGGGCACGTCACCATCCTCTGGTTTGGTTTTCACAGCGCGAAGCGCGCGCGACTCACAATTGGGCTTGATTGCAGGTCCGCCGGTGGAGGTGGGCGTCACCATGTATGTGCTCTCTATCAGCTCCGTCTCCGAAGTGCTCATGGTACTCGTCCCTGTCAGCTCCCGCTTGTCTCGGTCGTTGCGTATACCGACACGACCGAGCAGCCCCAGACACGAGGCTGCGAGCATGTCCGCGTTTGATGGAGCAGATCGTCCTTTACCCGATCGTTGTGCTTTCTTATTATGTTGTACTTTATACTTCAATTGGAACCCATTTACTGAACAATAACATCCTGATAAGAAAGGCAATGTTACAACCCTGAAAGTTAAAAATCTGTCTGTGTTAAGCAGTACTCGTAACTCCAAAGTTGCTGCTCTAGGAAAAGGCGATAGACATCTGTAACATAATTCTTCAATGGAGACGAAATAGTGTCAAATTTCTTCTCTTAAAACCAATTTCATATAACATTACACGAAGATGATTACCGCCTTAATGTGTAATTTACTCGTACTAAATAATCAGTACACAGATTTAAAAAAACGAACGCAGGAGTCCAAATTTATAATTTTTGATTGTGTTAATAACCTCTGCTAGATTTCCAGCGCTTGTAATTTTGACAGACAAAAGCCAAACACAACGCGATTTTAATTTTTGATTAGTCGATAGTGTAAGTGCTCGAAAATTCAGCGTTGGCGATGATCACAACCAAAGTTCCTATGAAAAAGTTGCAAGTATGAGCAAATAAATATTAAAATATATGAAGCTCTATGGATTTGCGACGACTGTTACTTCTTGTCGTTCCTCATTTTGTAGTTTGATGTGTATGTAATGTAAAACGTATATGTGTGTTAAAATAACTCATTGTATTGTATCTTTCTCTGCTCTACAGATACTATGAAAACCGAAATTCTTGTATATTTACATTGCATATTAAAATAAATATTCACTTTCATAGTACCATCCTTATAAACATGCTCTAAACTTTACCCTCAAAAATGTTTTCACAGCTACTGGTCAATGAGTGAATAGTTTTAGTCAAGGAAAGTTTAGCTGGGCCGCTTTTCACTGTAATTGTAATTGTTCATACTACAAAAGTTTACTTGGTTTATCTCATCAGCCAAGGTCTGCCAGTAATATGCCAAAAATTAAACTTACGTTGCTACAAAAAAAACCGTTTTTTTATTTTTTATCGGTTGACCTTTATTTTAAATTATAATTAAAATAAAAAACAAATGATGAATAAATTCTTTTCTTACTTTATTTGAGGAATATTTACATTACATTAATTCATGTATAATTAAAATGTACGAGGTATGAACCTCAATATGTGAGTTATAATAAGTTTAACAAAATTTCTAATCAATTACACAAACAAATACACACCGCTTGTACGCCTCCGAAAAAAAATACTACGGGCCTTCAGTAGGGAATATAGGGACTATAAAGGACTTTGATCATTGAGAACAGCTTATCAATAGAGATAGTGCTCTATCGGTAAGCTGTTCGAGATAAAACAAAGGGATAAAATGAGATTTTCTAGATAATCTCTGAATCAAAGTGTGGCCGAAACGCATTTATATATTTTAAAGCTAGACAAGTTTGTTTATTCGGATGGTGAGATAGTTATTTAATTTCGGTTTTCCTAGTTAGTAACTGACGAGCTCGCTAGGCGTATGTTTGGGTGAAGGACCCGAAGTGGAAACCAAATCAAGGTTGGGAAGGTCACAGCGAGACGTGACCCATGGCCCTGGAGGGAGGTTATTATTAATTACTAAGTCGCGATTCGCAATTCAAACTCATTCATGAACTGTTTCCCAAAACCAAATTTACGTGGTTTTGTTTTACGTACCGGCTTGCTTAGCTTCATTTATGAGAGAATTGCCTGGTAATCGAGCCGTGGGTGCCCGCCTGCGCCACCACCCATTCACCTCGCCATTTCCTAAATATATTTTTTCAGTGCACTCATCTTCATTCGTAGTCTCACTTGTGGTTGTAGGCTTCACTATTTCACCCATTGCACAAAACCTTTTATTTTTACGCTCAGATCTGCTTTCATCATTGTATTGTTTCACCGTTTAAATGGATGTAGTAAAGTGTCTATATCAATTATAATCATATCACCAAGTAAGTATGTCACCGCCATGATAACTACAGAAGATATAAACCATTCAGTGAATATATTCAAAACAAGACATGCAAATAAATGTTTAATGAATATGATATATATCTTAGAATCACTGGATGTAAGGATATATCCAGGTATTAATTTAACTCTAAATTTTTTCAAAATATCCACAACAACATACCGCCCAACAAATACAAAAGTAACCTTTGAACATCTTGACCAAAATGTATCATATTATTATTTTTTAACGCAATTTAGTTGTCATTAAAATCTAAAATCTGATCTTATCTCGTTTTTTATTTGCATAAATGTTATTATAAGTTGCTAATTTATACTTTGTCTCCCTCAGGACTTCACGCTGGATTTTTACTTCAGACAGTTCTGGACAGACCCTCGGCTGGCATACAAGAAAAGACCTGGCGTGGAAACATTATCAGTAGGATCTGAATTTATAAAAAACATATGGGTCCCCGACACCTTCTTTGTGAACGAAAAGCAATCTTATTTCCACATTGCTACAACGAGCAACGAATTCATTCGCATCCATTATTCAGGGTCAATCACCAGAAGTATCAGGTACGAGTAATGATAAAATAAAAAAAACGCTTTTGATACATTCAAGCGATGAAAGTGTTAAGTAGAATTATTGATTTTCAATAATAGCTTCCGGCACGGTGGTGACTGAAGAAATTGTACCGGTTAAAAGCCTTCTGCCTCTCATAATTTAATATTTTTTTTTATACAACCGGAGTCTAGTAGGTTGCATGCCCAACGAAGTCCGTGTTTAACTGATAAGTTTATAAGACAACTGCATTAAACTTACCTCCAATTATTGAGTTATTTTACTGTTTTATAATAATTGACGCACAAATTGCTATGCCAATAATACAACAAACCAGTATATGAGCGGTAATTTATATTTTAGCTGCCAAATTAATTATTTACTAACTCTTTTTGCTGTATTTGCGATATGAAATTTTGGCTCCTATAAAAAATATATTGAGGCTGTTCTGTTTGACCCTAATTTAGTCGCAGGTATCAATTCGGCTTTATAAATCCAAGTCACCGGCTATTATTTACTACAAGTAAGTAGTTGCATGTACATATTTATGTTGCACACGGACTTTGTTCGGTTATTAAGTAAGTATAAATATGCTACTCTGAAGCTCTCAACTTAATGAGAGTAAAAAGGTTTATATGATAAGGTAATTTTATTGACGAATTCGTCATGTTGCAGGTTGACAATTACTGCATCATGTCCTATGAACCTACAATATTTTCCCATGGATCGACAGCTTTGCCACATAGAAATAGAGAGTTGTAAGTATCTTGACTAAGAATTAATATGTACCGTACACTACCTATAAAATACAAACATGCTTTGATATAAGTAACCAATATTATTTTAATACTTAATAACTTAATAATAATAATTTAAAACTAACAACAAAAATAAATATATAATAAAACAGACAAAGAATACCTACCTTAAATAAAACACATTTGTGAAATTGGGCTTGATTGTTTATGACAAACAAGATGAAGAAAATAAGTCCATTAAAAGAGCGATGGGTAACTAGTAGGTACCCTAAGTACATAATTCGATACAAATTCATACAAAAAAGGTTTTATTTACGTGTACCTAATGTGTTAATCGTGTACATAAGTGTGGTATTTGTATGTTATCTTATCATCCAGCAAAAGTCTATAGCCTTGAAAATTGCACCTTAAAACAACATAATAAATCGTCATAAGGGGCTCCATAATGATAAACTTCAGTTTTGCATCGGTTTCAGTTCCGTTTTCGAAGTATATAAAAATTTGAAAAAGATATGTAGGGTTCATTGACACAATACATTAATAAAACTTCATAAATATTCATACTTTTTATCTCCTAACAATTAAATTACTTTAAAAAAAAGTATGAATTTCATGCATGATAAAGTTTTTTTTAAAAGCTTTCATTTAGTATTTTATAAAAAAGGGTAAACAACAAACACGAAAAGCATTTGAAATTTTCTCAATGGACCCGGCTTCAGTTGAGAATGACAATTGTTTTACATAATGATTGTAATAATATTTGTTCATTTCTCATTTCTTGAAGTTCTTGTTTATGCTAGGTGTAAGCGGACTAAACTACTTTTTATGTTGTAGTGCATAAAAGTGTTTACTTCTTCTAAGACTATGGCAACAGCCAGAGCCGTCTTTAGCCCATGTAGCGCCTGTGTGCAACCATAACCCTGGCGCCCTCTAATAGGCGCGTGGTCAAAATGGAATACTTACAGTTACATTTTCACCAATGAACGGAAATTCAAGTGCAAATGTTGCAATTTTAAGTGCACAACTAAAAAGCATTTTTAGGAAGGAAGGGGTTACAAGAATATTAAGGCACAACTTTTTTGTTTCCACGTTGAAACAAAAGTTATTGTGTAGTGCCACAGTGTAAAAATCATACAGTGATCTAACGCTTCGATGTCCGCGAAAATGCAGACAGCATCTAGCTAGACAGTAGCCTTAATGCTAGGATAATAGAGACTGGGCCCTGGCTATGGTTCGACTATAACACCGGCTTCGGCCATAACAAGGGCCCGGGCGCAGGGTCTTTGAGAGCACTGGGTCGCCGCGAGTGACCATGCTCTTTCTTTGCAAGTGTCGCGAGCGGCGTTCGGCGCCCCCTAAGACCCTGCGCCCGTGTGCGCTGCACACCCTGCACTATAGGTAAAGACGGCTCTGGCAACAGCCCTTACAGCCAAATACTCGTACACAGTACAACTTCATTGACAAACTTTTTCAAATTCAATAGTGTTCGCGCTAAGATTCTATCATTTTAGCGCAAACTGACAGGACAACGATGAACACGGACTCTTCAGACGATGCTCAGAAGGATATACAGTGACTTAAACAAATATGGTATAAAATAAATAAACCTCAGACATGCAGGTCTAATTATTTATTTACGTTATTTAGACATGGCTGTGTGGGTTAAGTTACCTTTGACTACCCAATCGTGGGGCACAATTTAAAAAAAAAGTAGTGGCGGGAAAGAGCTGTTGTTCTTTCTCAAAAGTACATATTTAGTTTTTTGATTATTTAAATGTCCAATAAATATTATTGAAAGTTAAATATGTCATCAAGTGATGATGAAATAATAGTTACTGACTCCTAAAGCATTAATGGAATGAAACGCAAAGAAAGTTGTTCAGCAGATATTGCCGCCAAAATCTAAGCAAATATATCTTTAGGGTTATGGAAATTTCATGTTTTTCATTTTCATGTTTCTCCAGAAACGGAATCAATATTTGCTAACAATATCACAGTTTCATTTCCTCGCATTCGAAGTGAAAGTGTTGAATTCGGCTATATACGAGCCATATTACCTCAAACTATAGCTGCCTTCGCCAAGGCTCAGTAAGCCTACCATGAGTTGGTTACTCTACATGTTAACGTCTGCGTAAAATATTTATATGAGAAATTATGCAGCGCCTCTAGCGGCTTACGAAAGGAACCAGCATTTCTCATACAAAATATTTTACGCAGACGGTAACGTGTATGGTAAGAAAAACTCATGGTAGGCCTACAGGCAGCTACTCATAAATATCTCGATAATATGGCTCCTTTATGCACTCGTATAACAATCTACTATATCGCTTTTATCATGCATCATGCATATTTAACACGAAAAAAAATAGAAATTTGCTAAAGATATATTTCGGGCCCTACTGGGCCCTGCTTCAGTTGTGAATGACAATTATTTTACACAATAATGATTGTAAAAAAATATGTAAAATAATTGTCATTCTCAACTTAAGCCCGGCCCAGTGGGGCCCGAAATGTATCTTGAGTAAATTTCTATTTTTTTTCGTAATTATTATGTATGATAAAAGCGATATAGTAGATTGTTAAAAGAGTGCATAAAACGAGCCACATTATAGCCAAATAGCACATTGAAGTTTAAAAACAACCGAATTAAGAAACAAAAGCGTTAGACTAAAATTGAAGTTTAACATTATGGAGCCCTTCAAGGACGCATTTTCAAAGTGAGGTGATGACCACGATAAGTGGGTTACTATCGTAAGTCGACACCTAATCTGAGAAAATTACTAAACCAAACTTATATTTGATAAAACTGTCGTAATATGGCAAACTTAACGAAGATTTTTTTTTCCTATAAGCCCCTTTATTGTTTGTGATCAAAGTCTTTGTTATTAAAATATTTGTACCGAAATTCATCCTGTTTTCATTGTTTTAACGGAACAAAGAGATGGAAAATTTGATTCACTAAAACAATTATTAGTTTTCGAAAAGCTTTTTCCCAGTTTTGTAGACAAAATCTGACGGTTTATCGAATTTTTTTCTAAAAATGTGCCGAAGATCCGTGACCCTTGCTGAAAATGCGGTCTTAAATCGGATAAAACAAATATTTTTGACACATTTGCATTAAAACCCTACTTAGTATCATCGTTTCAAAAAAATAAGCTTCAATAAGATTACAGCTTACTTAAGTTTATAATAATACCATACTTATGGTCCTATTATAACATTTTATTTTTTGAAAAAAAAAAGGATATTGTGAGTTTAACTTGTAACAAAAACAGTTGTGAGAATCCTTTGTGTGGTTTTTAATAATAATTGAATATGTAACACTTATGTAGGAGGTGCATTTGCGTAGGTGGTTACCGTATCCACCCTATTAACTCCCTGCCTTTTAATGTTTGTACATATTTAATATGGTGTATCTATCATAAGTACTCTTTAAAGGTCACAAAAGTATGTTAATTGGTTGTCTATCACTAAATAGAATACCTACAATTTGCGAGGCTTATTAACAAAACCTAATCTCGCTGATGATAGAAAAATAAACCTAAGACGTATTATGAGATATATACATACGTGTTTATTGTGCTCACCAAAAGCAAATCATTTAATTCTTTATCACAGTGCAAGTAAATCACTAGGCTTGCGTGCGACATGTGTTGTGACCACTTTCTTGTATCACAGACGCTACTCAGAGATTCCCTTTGAGCACAAGCGTGCAACCTTATCGACGACACGCGCTGTGATTTCCTCGTGTTCTCATTCATTGAACTGTCTCCTTCTCGCATACAGCACCAGCAGAAGGCAGACTCGTAAATAGAGCCTTGTTCTCACGAGCATTATTCCAACTAAAGGATATTGAGACATCGAGGCCGCGATAGCTGAACGGGCCGTAGGAGGCGGGAACGGTGACGCGCGTGCGGTCTGCACAACCACTGATGGCCGTGCCGCAGACGAGACGACGACCACAAGCCAAAACGGCGCGCCATCACAACCCCACACCCCGGCTTGCACCGCTACTGCTTCCGCTTCACTTTACTGGTCACTACCACACCTTGCCGGCAACCAGCTTCTTCAAACTATACGACTCTGCTGCATGCTCTAACGCCATATTGCTTTTTTTTACCAAGCAAACAATTTAAGTTTTAGTCTGATCATAAGATGTTTTTTGTTGAGATTTCTGAATTTGTTTTCTGGTTTTCATTTCAATTCACTAGGTAGAATTTGTAGAATTATATTTTTCTATCATCTGTATTGAGTCGATCCGAGGTGCAATTAAATATTAGTCTAGGTATATTTGGTCCATTTACTCGGGTTGGCTCGGTCACGTCTAGCCATTACGTTCGCGAGTCCCATCTTCAGCACAAGCCGCCGCGGCCGTGTGGGTGAGGGCACGCGATGCTTCCGCAGCGTAAGTGATAGCGTTTTGTGTGTTTGGCATGTCTCCGGAGTCGGGTACACAATGCGCGATATTCGGTACCACTGGCGCGACGGCCTCGCCAGCGTCGGGATGAGCAACGAGGTGCAGCTGCCACAGTTCAGAGTACTCGGCCATCGGCAACGCGCGACTGTTGTTACGTTAACGACAGGTACCCATTCACCACGCCCGCTGTCCTTGCACTACTTGTCCACTGATCTGCCACCGACCCCGTCTCCCTCAGCCCGTGTGCAGCCGCTCGATACCGCGACACTAGCACACACGCTACACACGACACGACAGACGCACATTGAGATCTCGTGTGGCTCAGTCCGCGCGACCGCTCTTACCCCGACCGAATAACTACTCGTGTCGCAAAACCCACTGCGATGGGCCTGGGGTTATTTCATGTTTGTGTCCGCTGCGCACAGTCGGCTACACGATGCGAGACATCCGTTACAAGTGGAACGAGGGCCCTAACTCTGTGGGGGTGTCCAGCGAGGTGTCACTGCCGCAGTTTAAGGTGCTTGGCCATCGCCAGCGAGCCATGGAGATCTCCCTTACTACAGGTATCCAGAACAGCGGAAACACTTTCTAGTGAATTATTATTGAGAAAATAATAACAAAACGAGTTAACACCACGTCAACACTGGACAGAAACAGTCACTATAATTCTCGTCACGTCCTGCTTTTGTATTTTTGCACAAAAATCACATAGCGTGGTGTGTGTCACTATTTATTATACCTATTGATCGAATAATTACCAAAAATCACAGATTATGTTATACCTGTTCTAGTCAAAAACAATAATAGTTGTCAAAAATATATTTATATTTATAAATTTCGTAACTTCTCTAAATTTTCTTTGTTTAATCTTATTTTAACTTCTACAGGAAATTATTCAAGACTGGCATGTGAGATACAATTTGTGCGTTCGATGGGATATTACCTCATTCAAATTTATATTCCCTCGGGACTTATTGTCATCATATCATGGGTATCTTTCTGGCTGAACCGAAACGCCACCCCTGCCCGTGTTGCCTTAGGTGTGACAACTGTGTTGACTATGACAACGCTCATGTCCTCGACCAACGCAGCTCTGCCTAAGATCTCCTACGTCAAATCCATTGACGTCTATCTGGGTACCTGCTTCGTCATGGTTTTCGCCAGTTTATTAGGTAAATATATATATTTTTGAATTTTTTTATTATATATTTGTGCGAGATGAGCTCGGCGAATTTTTCATTACGGATGTAGACGCAGCTTTTGCGAATAATTGTAATCCTCGCTCAAAATTCCAGCACAGCGAAATTTTTGTTTGTATGGTTTGTTAATAAACCGTTCTACTACGAAGTGACATTTTATGAATCACCGTATCCTTTCTTTGCAGAGTATGCTACTGTGGGATATATGGCAAAGAGAATTCAGATGAGGAAACAAAGATTTGTGGCCATACAAAAAATTGCGTCCGAAAAGAAAATGGCACCTGATTGTCCTCCATTAGGGGATCCTCATACGCTGTCAAAAATGGGAGGAACTTTAGGAAGATGTCCGCCAGGGCGGCCTTCGGTAAGACATTGATTTTTTCTGGACAACTTTCTTCTATTAAAAACACAAAACAGCAAATCTTTAATTATTTTTTCAGGAGGTACGGTTTAAAGTACATGATCCAAAAGCACATTCAAAAGGAGGTACTCTAGAAAATACGATCAATGGTGGGCGTGGAGGAACTGAAGAAGAGAATCCAGGTCCACCCCCACATATTTTACATCCAGGAAAGGTGAATAAAATGTTTCATTTCCTCCTTTGTAATGTATGCTTTTGCGTAAGAAATTTATGTTTACCACGCTAGCGTTGACTTTTTTACTTGCGATGTTTGATAATTTATACTCTACTCGAAGTTAAAGCTGTGCGAAAAGATTTTTTGTACATCGGTTCTTTTTAGAAATTATTTAAAATCAGTTGGAGATTTTTATGTTATTGTCTGTCGTGTACATATTGATTTAGTTCATGGTGAGGGTTTGAATGGTGATTTATTAATTCAAACGTTCGTTTGAAATGTATAAATTAAAGTTGATGATGTATGATAATATGATTTATGTATTAATGAAAAAAGCAATAAATTGTGTGTTTGATTGACAGACGAAATTACACAATTTACCAGGATCAAGTAACAAAAAATCTGTAGTCTGTTTTTCTCACTCTGAAATTGGTCCTGCTCTGTCTGACGTTCATCATCCATCAGCATTATAACTGACCTAATTCGTAAAATCATATTTGAACTAATAAAAACAATATTCTAAAAAAAACACAATCACTTTATTGATATTATTTTAAAGAGAACATAGTTCATTCACGTAATTACAGTATTATCTTAACCTAAAAGCTTAACCATCGTTAGAACAAATTGAAAAAGGTCCTCGTAACTAATGAAAAATATGAGAAAAATAAATTTTACCAACATTAAAGTTTAACGTGAAACTTATCGAATTCCAGGATATAAGCAAACTGCTGGGGATGACGCCATCAGACATCGACAAGTACTCCCGCATAGTGTTCCCCGTGTGCTTCGTGTGTTTCAACCTCATGTACTGGATCATTTACCTGCACGTTTCGGACGTCGTGGCTGATGATTTGGTTCTCCTGGAAGAGGATAAATAGAGGGCCAGTTTAATCCACTTATTTAACAACAATCATTACTCAAATAATAATTTGAAACGCACCGCAATAATAATAGTTCTGATCCCGTCGTTGAGCTAGTATAGTACTAACATAATATATTCGAACGCTAGATTATCTCGTGATTTGCAGTAATAATCAGTAGGCGACGTAGGTCGAATCGTAATTAGATAGTTGTGGATATAAATATTGTGCAAATAAATAATTGATATTCTACTACTAAACAGGATTCCGTAGACTATTAATGAATATTCTAAAAATGTATATAGATAGTAAGAAAGACTTGAGAAAATTACATGAAGTAAATACTAAGTTATGAATTTATTATATTCATTTCAATAAGTTGATGTTGACTTTTAAACAACAAATATATTGGAGTAGGCTTACTTATGATCACAGCCACTCTCTTAAAGCACTAAGGACTGTAAAGATGCGTTTTATGTAATCAATTTATGAGGTTTTAGCCGAAACCATCACGCAAGATGTACATTATAAAAATTAAAACCAGCATGGTTTGTCCACAATATTTGAACGCAACCGAGTACATATTTGTGGAAAAGTTTCCACTAAATCTTATGATATGCCAAGATAAACGCTTACAAATACTCTAGAGTATAAAATTAACAAAGTGAAATAAGAAACGTTAGTTGATAACAAAGTTAACAATTCATGAAAATAAAACTACTGAGTAAAAACTACTACTACTCTATTTTAGGACAGTTTTAAATGAAAACTTGTTTTGGGTAGACTCTTATTGGTATTAATAAGCAGATATATTAATTTTCGAATACGATATTTATTCAGGCAAATATGTTATATAATCCGTTTCAAATTATTATTGTTTATGTGTCGAATAAGTGGAAAAGCAAACATTGTGGAATATATCTAATGCTCAATATATTTTTGCTTACCTATTTGTTTAATTAGTTTGTAGTATTAAAATAATGATTTTAGAAGGTATGTTTTAATATTAGTAAATTGTTTATTCCTTAAATTTACATCTTATAGACATAATTATTAATGTAAGATATTTTATTTTGATTGTAGCTGCTAATATGATTTTTAGATCTTTTAATTTTCTTAGTTAAATGTTGTAGCTTCTTGTTGTAATATTTTAATTAATAATTTGTTGAATGTTGTCTCAGCAATATGTTTATTTTATATCAATAAGTGCTAGTAGTTCCAGAAAGTATTGAGAATGAAATCAAAACATGCTTTATATCATCATACATAAAATTTTATAGTACTTATTTTAAACATATCTCACTACGTTACATTATAAAAGCAATTACTGATAATTTAATTTACTTTAAAAGTCTACACTTAAAATTTATTATTATCACTAATTGTAGTGAAAACAAATACCTACCGAGCCACAAAACGAAATAAATGTTTAATATCAGAAATTGTTAATAGATACAATAGTACGCGATGTGCTGTAAGTTTTTCTTTTTAAAGTTATTCATAATGGTAATAGAGTTCAACCGGTTTATTTACTTATTATTATTGCTTATGTTTTCGTAATATTATAATATGTAGTGTATAGCCGTGAATTGATGAATTTGTTATCGCCATGCATGTCCGAATTACAATTTTGTAGATTGTATGTACAACTTCAAGCATGTTCCTTCCCACTTATCTGTGTTTTATGTTTTGAATCTAATATTGAAAAACTACGAGTACTATTATTACATCTGATAAATACGAAAAAAATATATTAATTTAAGACACTTATCGCAATGGTACAAATGCATTTTGTGAGTTTTATGAGTTGAAAAGGTTTGAAATCAAACTTAATTGTCTTAAAACTGAGACAAAACCCATATCGTCAATCAACAGTCTTAAAACTTATCCAAATATCATTAAAATAGTTGTATTAAACCTCTAGGAGTATTCACTCTAGAAAAAAGCGCAACGATGATCACTTTAAAATTAACACATTTTATATGATTAAAATAATTTTGCACAGAATATTTAGATACTTTGGTTTCTAACTACCTGTTTGTTAATTGCTGTAAAGGGAATCCATCTAAGGTTTATTGAACATGAAATTTGTTAGAGTAATACTTTGGAAATTTTATGACTTCAAATAAGTACATAAGTAACACAAATACTTCGTATATTTATTTATTAATTTTTAGAGGGGCACAAATACCTAGCATGCAATAGACATAGACGAATGTCAAAAAAAGTTCATTTAACGTTTATTAATTAGGTTTTGTGACTACCAAATAAATGAGAAACAATAGGTCCATTGTTTTAGTGACAATGTACCTATGAATCCTTGTTCATAGTGTAACAATGATTGATGCCAAAAAGACAAATCTTCTATACGTTTAAAGTGCTTTTTCATAAATTAGCAACTAAATAAGGATTATGATTTATATAATCTTTGATCGAACATCAATCTTGTTAGACTCGATACGAGCAATATAAACAAGTTTAGCTTGCACAGTAGTAGTTGCCATGCTTTTGGAAAAAGAAATTTACTAGTTGCTTTATCAGCAAAAGCATTTTTGCTACGTTTTTTCTAGTCCTTACGCTATTTGAGCATTGGAGAATTTGTAAGAGTGGGTAAAGTGTTTTTTAAAATATATTGTTGCATTTCAAAATCTGCTGAATGGTTTGTGATATGCAATGGTAGTAAAATCATTTTCCTTCACTTACAAATGTATTCACACACCTGTTCTTTATTATACACCCTCAAATATCTGAAAAGCAGTGTTCCTGTCCTCAGCTGCGACGAAATTATACTTTTCATTGAAACGTTGTAGGTAAATTGAACCGTCTTTCACTCATTATCAGTAACAGTTTCACGATACATTTTTGATACAAAAGTACACCAACACGGGCTGCCATTAATAAAATAGAAAATATAGAATTAATGATAATAATCGGTAACCAAAATGAGCATCAACTTACAGTACATTCACCCACACTGAGAGGTATGATTTAATACGAACTCTGCATCCGCTCTATGGGCCCATTTTGGTGCAGTTTTTTATTAATTGTACGCAATTGTTGTTTATGTTGGTGACAACGAATGCTAGAATATTCAATTTGAAGTGAAACCTTCTAGCTAGGTTGATCGCTCTTCATACACTGTGACATTTCCTATTTTTAAATTTTACGCCGCGTATCTTTTCAGTTATACCATGTGTTATAATATAACATGAACGCTATCGTAACAAATAAGTTGGTAGGTACATTTAATTGTAAGTTTTAGATGTCAATATTCAAAGTCATAACGAACATAATAATTGTAATTACGTAATTATGTATCACATCGCACTGCTAAATACAGGCACTTGATACTACACGTACACACCTCAATTTTAGCGATATGATATTTAGATAAATTATTACATTTATTATTGATAATTATATTCATATCTAGTTATAAAAGGTAGATGGTTAAAAAGTAGGTATAACGAAGTAGCTACGGCTTCGTCTATCCGAAAGATTCTAAATATGTAGAAGAAATGATTAGTGTTAGATGCTATATACGAAACGAGTAGATCTACACTTACCTAGCTGTACAACTGACAAGTGTATTTTCAAATGTCAAAAACACGACTTTCATGTCATGAGTAATGTCCGTTTCTATAAATGATATGATGACAAGTTACTTGTTTCTATAACCTACCATAACCATTAGAAGGTTTATGACCTTTTTTGTTTATGAGGCTCAAAACAAAATATATTTTAAATACCTATCTGAATTATTTCATGAAATATAAGCTTTTTGACTAATGCTTCGAGGCATAAAATTCTTTTTTAAACATACATATATATAGCAGTGATATTTTTTAATCTTAAAATAAAATGTTTTTAAACAATTTAATTTACGGAAGTTGATAGTTGAGATTGTCGGCACTTAGTGGAATTTACCAAACATTGTTGTGATGAAAAAACACTTGTACTTTTCCATAGATAATATTTAATACTACACTACCCAACCGGTTTCACTATATAAGCATCATCAGGGGCTTTTTAATTAACTAATATACATAATTATTTATTTAAACAATGTTTCTGTTGCTAGATGTCCGTGCACGATAGATGATTATATAGTGAAACCGGTTGGGTAGTGTAGTATTAAATATTATCTGTGGAAAAGTACAAGTGTTTTTTCATCACAACAAAATTTAATTTACAAATATAAAAATCACTTTAAAGGATATTTAACACTGTTCTATTGCACTTAACTTTACTTTAAAATTTTCATGTGGCTATCTTTTTATTTATTAAACCTACCCAAATAATTTTAATTTAATAGGGCTGTGTAAATTTATACATATAAGGATATTTTTATGAAAATTAAATGTACTTAGATCATAAAGTATTATTTAAATCTCTCTGAAGTCTTAGAGTAAAGCTGAAAAAGGTTTTAAGACATGTAAATAAAATGACATGTAGTAATAATAGTTTATCTGATTTTTCTGCGATTTAGGTGTGTTTTTGCATTTTTAGACAAATATTTATTCCTAAATTAGGCGAATATTTTACATCACAGTGAAATAAAGACGTTTTTTAATTTTTGTTTGAGGATAAATATATGGAATGTTTATTTAAGAAAATTTCTTGATTTTGGGATTTAATAACTAAATAATATTTATTTTTTACTTTTCATAACGTTCAGAATAGCAGTGTTTTAATCCTTAGGCGTATAATGAATTTTGTTTGTAAAGCAGATAGATCATATTAAAAGCGAACAATTTAAAATAAAAGTCTGCTTACACAGACTCGATTAAAAGCCTTAAATTTTATTCTAAAATCGATGAAAATTACGGACACGTAGCTAGATATAAAACAATAGTTATACACGTTTTTCACGTAAACACATACACGTTACTTGTAAATTACTTAATACTATATTGTAAATATATACCTAATAATTCATTACATCCAAAATAATGTCTTACCATTTCATTCCATTTAGTATTATACCCTTAAGAGGTTCGTTCACACTAAGACATTGAAATTATTATAAATGTAGCTTAGTTTGGATAAAATAATATCAAAAGAAGAGTTTTCAGTCATAAAGTAAAGCCTTATCAATGAAATATGTTTCTGTTAACGCCAAAATTGTTTATAAGATTTTATTTTTCTGTGGTCAGTTTATTGAATCCGGGGATATCTAACCTATGGTATTTTTTGCACTTGTTTATAAGATTTCTTTTTCTGTGGTCAGTTTATTGAATCCGGGGATATCTAACCTATGGTATTTTTTTCACACAGTAGTATAGTTTATTTTTATGTAAAAATTAAAAACCTGAAATCATCCTGAAATATAACAGGGATATATTTTTGGTAATGGTTTTGTTACCAATTTAAGTAGTACGGGTCTTGGATTATATCGTATCAAAAGAAAATAAAATACAAAATATATTTATTTAATGTGGTAGTGCAGAGAAAATACAATTTCACGAGCCTATTTCTTTTAGATTTCTCTAAAACCATTTCTATGTTCAAAATCTAGTTACCTATGATTGTATGTACCTCTATATGTAGCAGGATAATAGCAAAAGACGTAACTTAGCGTAAGATCCCAGGAATTTGCTTTCGTCCGATAGCAGCGTTTCACTAAGATTTTTAGGGTATAATCCTAGTGTTTGGCAGAATTTCAGACCCACTCTAGTAGGATAACATAAAGATTGAAATTGAAACGAGCCGGTTGGTAAGGCTTGGTATATCGTGGAACGTAGTAGAGTGACCGCAGAAATTGACAGTTGTAAAAAACAAATGCTATCTGCCGGAATTTAGTTTTATGGCTATTATCCTGTGAATTATACAACTTTAAAAATCATAGTTTCATGAAATAAAACTTGTGACACTATTTGTTCATACAATGGATATAACCGCAAAAAATCAGCTGTTCAATACAAATTTACATTAACTGAACAGGCGTGAAAAATTATTATATTTTCGCTATTTTGGTACTAACACCGATTATTATAAAAAATTCAGGGTGTAAATTGTGTACAGATATATTGATATGCATAAATTCCGGTGTAAATAGGCCGGAGAAATTAACTAAAAAAACATATTATTATCGTCAATTGATCCCACAGAACAACTTTTCCAAAATTTTATACTGAAACTTTATTCAGTTGTACCAGTAGCGGATGGTGGATTGAGTTTCAGCTGTAGGTATAGTTAGGTGACTATATATCCAACATCATACTGGAGACTTGGTAAGTGATCAGGATCAAGGTTCTATTACCCTTTCAGTGAAATACGAAAAATAAAATTTAGACTCCCTATACGAATTGAGCCGAGGTTGTTCTTAAACAAGGTATAGAGGCACAAAAAATATTTTTCTTATTCGCAAACAGGGTCATTTAACCTTGGTCCTGACCAGTTAGTACCGAGCTTCCATTACGAATTTGGCTACATAAACGAAAGACACCCGCTAAACATATTCACAGGTAATATTGTAACCTAACTTAAATAACTTCAACAGCTGAACTACAATGTTTATAGACTTTTAATGAATAATAGGTACGAAATAATCTTATCTAATATTTTAAAACTATCAAATCTTCTCATGTTTTTTGGTAAATTACTTGATAGTTTGACTATATTATGTACATGCCTAAGTAACATACATTTTATTGTACCTCTTTGCACATATTTTTTTCACCTTTAATACCTACTAATTTGTTATTACTCACAAATGTATAACTTTAATCACTTGATTAATAGCATTAAATTTTATAATGATTGTTTATAAAGGTTAAGGGGCTATGTAAACTTTATTTTTATCACCGTCACTCCAAGCGGAAAAACGCGCAGTACGACAGAGGCGAATGCAGGCCAAAAGAGGAAAAAATAATAAGAATAAAATATGCAAATTTAATAATCTGGCCAATTTTAAAACCTACCTAATAAAATATATAAGAATTCTATTTGTTAAACGAGGAGAAAAGTGTGTTTGAAGACCTTATTTTAATCATTATTTCTATCGTGGAAATTTTAAGCCTTGATTATAGTTCAAATGCATGTAGGTACCCAAAATTGGTTACAATTTTCAGGAAATACACAAAAAAACACCCTTATTTTATTTACATAGCCTCTTATTGTACATTTAACTTTTATTAACCAACTTCTAACTTTTAGCTAAAAATATAAAAAATATCTACTGAAAATGTGGTATCAAGTTCAGTTCTTACCGTTTAAATTCTATGTATTAATGTCTTAAGAAATAAAGCAATATGAAGGTTTTTCTTATAACATGAATAATTTACTTTACGCCTTATATACAACACAATCATTTAATTATGATTTTTGAACACCAAAAGTTCCTAGCCATGGGTTATAAAAAACGATAATTTTATTTAAATATTAATGTATGTAATAATTATTTAATCTAAATTGCTCAAAATAGTAATTGATTTTATTTGATGTAAGGTAGATAATATAACTGTACGAGTATCTATACGTTTGTTCGAAAAGTAACTGTACACTATGTAAATGACCGAAAAATCTCATATAGTGGTAAAAACTTTTGAAAAAAGTAGAATTTACATACGTATGTACGAGTAATAGTAGGTAATTGATGACATTGCCAAAAAGAATGTTGTCATAAGTTAATGCTTTGTTCTGTATGATATAGACTGATCGTATGTTGGGACAAAGATAATGCGGCGCAGCACACAAGAGCAAAAAAATCAATAAATTTGCAAGCAAGGAGGTTAATATATATTTATTGCAAGCATAATTTCAGTAGTTGAAAATTTAATAAACAACAATTTAATAAGTCAACATAGTCCGTTTATATAAGAAAATGTTTAGATTCACAATTTATTAATTAATTGTCAGCAATAAATTGTTAAATTTTTTATTTTTAGTATATCTGATCTTAACACAAAATATATGTATTTTTTTAAGCTATAACCTCTATTAAAGTGAGAGGTCATAACCAGGCAGACTGAACAGGGATTTGTTTGGGGTATTTGAGTCCAAATTAATATAACATTTTATGATACAGTCAAAGCCTGAACCCTAAATAGGCGCTCCTAGGTGTGCTTAGTATAACCTCAGTTTAGGCAAGAAGTCTCAGTCAAAGGCCGAAATTACTTTGTGATTCGGCTTTTGATTAATAATTCTTTTCTTAAACCTAGGATTGCTTAATTCAGTCAGATAAAGGTCAAAATTCATATTCAATGAAATTGGCCTTTGACCGTCAAACCGAGATTTGGTATAAAACATTAGTTGCTTTTAAAAAAAAAGTCAAAAGTGGATGCGGTGCGAAAATTTTGCCGCCCGTTTCTGTATTTTCTATGTTCATACTTTTGTAAAAAAACTCTTAGTATTTATCTCACTCGAATCTCGAGACGCAGATTATGCGTTGATACGACAGCGTAGCAGGCCTACAGCATAGAAAAATTACGGATTCGAAGCTGTTCCTTTACTTTAAAATCTGTACTTTTATGTGTGGTTTCTATTGTTATCAGCGTCCCAGCATACGCCTAGCCTAAATTGAAGTGTTGAAAACTCTGCAAAGCAGAAAGATTTATCAAGGTTAAAAAAAACGACTGTACTAGGGACAAAAGTAAATTTCATTAGAATTCGTTATTACAAAAATTTACTTGAACAAAAAATGTTATTTATTCTATCAATTTGCTTTTCAGATCGTTCCATAATTTGCTTTTTAATAATACGGGAAATTAATAAGCTTACAATAAATGAGACGGTTACATAATAATGTATTATGTATTCTAAAATAATTAATTGTTAAAGGTAGCTTTTTAGATTTTTAATTTAACTGTATTTTTAGTAAGTAGTTTTGGAAAAGAAATGCGAGACTAAAATTGGCTCAGTTAAATTACGATCTTACTTCTTTGTAATAAGGGCAAAAGGTGTATTTAAACGGACCCCTCCGTGATATTACCTACTCGTACTGAAGGAATTTACTTTCGAACCATAACATTAGAAATGTAAAATTTACAAAACAACTATGCGAAATCAGTTTTTTATAGCTACACTATACTAATTTATTATGTACTTACTTATGAATGAATATATGTATAAAGAGTAAATAAAATCATTTTTCAAGTATTGTTCTTTATTTAAAAATATCGTGGTTGGTGGGTATGATTGACTACATTGTTTTTCACACTGCGAATGTTTAGGTCACAAAATGTTTTCGTGAGGAAATTATTCATCCACGCTTTATAAAATCTCGGTACGGCGACACTTTTGTTGAATTGTTCTATAGAAAAATTATTAGTTACTTCTTAGTTCCCTTTAGTAAGATTGCACTGATACATTTAAGTACCCTCAAATAATTTTCAGAAAAGCTTCTATATTTCTAGCGAAATTTGTTCAAACGCCCAAATTTTTATTGGAGGTTCAGTAGATGATAGACAGTACATATATGTTGAGTTTCAGGTGAATCAACCCACATTTTTGGAAAAATAATTTATCTTACTAAAAATACTGATTCAAAAATACTCACATGATGAATCAAAAGGTATGTTGTCCACTCATTCTTATTGAATACAAAAATTATTCACACAAACATACAATTCTTGACGTCACGTGACCTACTATTACTTTGTCTGATCCACTTCCCATAGAAGAACTGCTGAACTTGCTATAGAAATTGTGGCGGTTGAATTAATTTCACCTTTTATTAAAGACTACGTAGCCTCTGGTAATTCTAAAGTGAAAATACAAATAATAATTTAAAAAAAATATTTGGTCAACAATTGACAAACTCAGAGTACAAATTTATAACTTAGATCAGCAGGACACACTGGCTTGCAATTTCAAAGAATTGTGACAGTAAAATATCACGTTGGAAACCTATTGGCAACTGTTTTAGTATAAACTATATAACAGTTACCGCGCCTTCCTTCCTTGTTACAAGATTATAGCTAAGTATATGATTGTAAGGTACTTTACAAATTTTAGACAAGGAGAAGACAACAACAATGTGTAACAAATACTGGGCCTTAAAGCTAACAAAAATCTACATATAAATAATAACAAAATATCAAAACAAAAAGTTTAAATTCATCTATAAGGATACATGAAGCTAAATAGTCACAGCTTAGCTCCATTGAGTTATAGTACAATTATGCGTATCCTTTAGACTTTTCAAGGAACCTCTAAGTTACAGTAAAAAATACATCAACATCAGTGGTTCTAAGAATATCGGTCAACAATTTGCAAATGACAACAAATCGCAGTCTATTTGGCGGATCGAAGGATGAATATCTGGCGCCAACTTTCCCAACCACGCCGCTTTTTGTTCAAATGTTTGCCGGTATCTACCTATATATAGGGTGAAATTAAATCAACCGACCATATTTATACTGGAGACTCGGTTACTGATCAAGAACTAGGTTCAGTAATCCTTTTGGACAATATCGAAAAAAATTTTTTTTGCGCTCTAACATATTGGACTAGTTTAAGTACAAATCCTAGTGAAGGCACTATGGGGCAAAACATTTTTTTTTCGAATTTCCCCTGGAGTGCCATTAAACCTTGTTCCTGATAACTAGCCGAGTCTCCAGTATGAATTTGGTCGGTTGATTTAATTTCACCTAGTATGTGGTGGCCATTTTCATGATCTGATCGACAACAACGTAAAGTGTGAAATAAGAAGTTACGATAGATTTCCAACAAAAAATCACAAGCGAAGCGAGGAGCGTAATCATAATTTTGGGAGCCGGGCGAAGCGGAGCGGAACCAGTTGACTCCTTCAATATTTACAGAATTCACGATATTTTAGCAGATTATGAAATGATCAGTTCTACAATATGGCCACGAAATATACATATATTGGAGTAGGTATATTAACAAATATGGGCGTCGTATTCTCATATCTAACTAAACGTTAGACTACATTGTATGGTTAGAGCTGCACTAATCATATTAGATCTGTAATTTCTTTCTGTCGGCAGGCCATATTTGTCACCAACATGATGGCCGTTAGGGCCGATAGGCTTAAGAATGGAGACCACTTACAGCAAAACACAGTGTAGGCTGACCTTTTGCCCGCTGGACCAACCATCTGAAGGACGTTATGGGTGGCGGTTGGTTGAAGAGAATGGAGGACCGAAAAAAGTGGCGAAATTTGTGAAAGGCCTATGTCCAGCACTGGACGAACATAAGCTGATGGATGGATGTAATTTCTTTCTGACAAAAGATCAAGGCAAAAGATCGAGACGCCTTTCTGACAGAGATTGTTTTCTTAGTATTTTACCTTATCTGCTGGTTAAGAAATCGTTTCCGGCCGATAATAATATCATTCTAGTAATAAACCTGATATTTTGGTCTTGAATATTTTTGGCGATGCCAAAGGCCAAGTTGTGTGTCTGATCAAAATTATTTTATGTCCTTAGACTAATCTACTTGTTTGAGAGTTTCCAGCAGTGATACCTTTCGAGCATTCGGTCTGGCAACACAAACTTCACTTTTATACATTACATTGAGGGAGTTGGAATAGCAGGAAAACAGGGATGATATACCTCAAAAACTGCTGGTAACTGAACGTTTTGTGACCACATGACCCTTAACGGATTTAGTAAAAATGTTGGTCTATTATTAAAACAGCAGAATTTGCAGAAAAATGTAGCCTTTACATTAATCCAGAACCTACCTTGTAATAGTAAGTTTCATGTCGATTCATCTAATAAATTTCGAGATTTATAGATTTTAACGGGTGCTTTTTTATTATAATACTAAGAGACAATCAAAGAAAGAACTTCTGAACCACTCATCGCACATATTAATTACGATACCGGTGATAGTGGGCTTGCGGATTTTCTTTGATAGTACAATAAGGACAACCACGGGGTCTGCTGAGTTATTAAAACAAAACGCATTAAAATAGATGTGAGTTATTATGCCACATACAGACATACAGACAAAAGCTTTAAATTTATGACACCCTTTTTATGGCGGCAGTTAAAAATAATTATTTATGTATCATATGCTTATAATCTATGGCGGTTATATATAAGGTCCTACAATTTAAAGTGAAAAAAATTTAAGAGGTGATAAGAGTATCCCTAATAGATCACTTCACAACGAAAAAAAATTTTTTTGCGCGGCCTTTTTTTTCACCTTTCCATATAAAGTTTGTCAGCTGATTGAACCACTTTGTACGGGGAAGTGAAAGAATTATTTGATCAAAAAATCTTTTTTTCTTTTTGGTTGTGATCAGTGATCGATACATGATCTACCCTAGAATTATTTTCACTTATTATTGTAGGACCTTATATACTAAATTTATGATGTCGATGAATTACATACCATCTAGGCACAGCACCATGAAAGTAGGGACTAGGATGACATTAGAAAAAAACAGTAAGTGAAATGCTTATATACAATATTTTTACTCTTTCCAGTATTACTTGACCTGTTATGAAACTGAAATAACTAAATTAATTTCATTGATTATATCATTTACCGGTGGAAAATAATTCCATCTGTACTGTATTTAGAGCTTCTGCTATTTTTCCCACACAACTTCATGGAGCAGTAGCTCATTTTAATTACATTGAATGACACCGAATGTAAAATTTTGGCAGTTTGCATACACGCACACACCAAAGACATTCAATACAGAAAGGAGTAACGCACAGGTCTAGTTTCTGGTCGGTCGGTACTGTTTAGTGCGCACATGCTCTTATATGAAGTATGTGTGAATAAACGGACTTGTTTCGGAATCGGACAGACCGGCATTTAAACTCTATTGGTTATTTTCCTCTGTGGGTAGTATATTCTTTGGTCCTTTCCTATGATAGAGCAAAATAATAGTACAGATAGACTTTATTAGCACTTTGGTAAAACATGGTGACCACGGTCTGATGATGGGACTGGGAGGTAGGTACGGGATCTCCTCAACAGCAGACCCTTCGTGTTAAAAAGTGGGAAAAAATGGTCCGAAAATTTACACAATTATTTTAAAAGATACCTACCTACCTCACTATTGAGGAAAAAATTACTCGCCGTCATACTGGTGTGACAAGCTGGTGTGACAACGAGTTGGGCATGTACTGAACTACCTCTGGAAATGTATGATTTATGATTGTACTAGTACATTTATGGTGCTCTATAATATCTCCCACGGCTGCATTGGGAGATAGTATTGTTTATATAGATTACAAAGGCAATCATTTAAATGGTCAGCAAATTAAAGAGGTTTTGGTCAGCTCCAAAATATATTTTGTCAGCAAACAAAGTGAGTTGAGCTGTTTCTAGTGATCGGCAAAAATAACAAATTTTGTCACCAAGTAATGTGATATTGAACAGCTTTAAAATGGATGTCATAGGTAATTGAATATACCTGCAGCAATATCAGTAATAGAGCAGCAAATCGTGATACGGATTTTATAAATTTTTGGCAAGCCGTAAAATTTGTTTTGATTTACTAATCAATTTTATTACTAAGATAAGATAAGATAAATTTAAGATTTATTATTAAATTTAAGGTAAGATAAACACAGCAACAAGTGTGTGCAATTTTTGCTGCATTGTGTTTTTGTGAAATAATTTATTGCATTCATTAATGGATTGACCACACTACCTACTGTTTGAAAATAAATTAAAATTAAACGAGGAAAAACATATAAAATGCTTTAATAGCTAATTTAAAGTAATGAAATATGTATTTTTTTTCGTAATGTGTTATTAGTATTGTACTGAAGCCAAAACAACAATTTTTAGAATTTTTATTTCTCTGTCTGTATGTTCCATTATAACTCGAGAACCACTCAACGGATTTGGATGCGGTCTTTTCATTTATTTTTTCATCATAGTAACCCTGGTAAACGTATAAGGCTAAAAGTGTGTTCAATAAAATACTTAAAAGCCAAAACGTGGCAGAGATTGAATAAAAGCGGGCAGATCCGCGGGCAAAGGCTAGTTTTTAATAAAGATATCAGTCAAAGAGCTCACAAAATTTATAAATGAAATAATTTATTTTCCAACTTCAAATATAATAGTAAATACTGTTATTTTCAATGCAAAATTTCGTCGAATGACAATGCTAACACGCAATTGGCCGCTTTTGTTGCGAAACTCCGCTCACTTTAACCGATAAAATTGCGCTCAGTTGAAATTGTTAGGTGACCATAATTTTTAAATATTAAATAATATTTTTATGCTAATCGATTGTATAATCCTGCCGACCAAATAATAATTTTGTATTAGAAATATTTATTTAGTTTGAAATAAATATATATAATTTAGCTATATAAAGCCTTTAGTTTCCTTTAACTTGTATTAATAATAAAAAAATATTAATTTTCGAAATATATTTCGGCCCACTATGGGGCCGGCATCAGTCGAATACTACTGATAAATAATTATATTGAATACTACTAATTAATACTAAGTATTCGACTGATGCCGGCCCCATAGTGGGCCGAAATATATTTCGAAAATTAATATTTTTTTATTATTAATACAAGTTAAAGAAAATATTTATTTAGCAGACATATACATTATCAAGCTGACCAAATGTTACTTATCTTCTGATAATCCTTTATTTAGTTGCTGACCAGGTATTGCTGGTGGTTTTTTTTACGGCCGACAAAAACATATTGTGCTGTCAAAATAACTTTTCAGCTGATTTTTCTTGCTGACCGAATATTTAAAATAAATACAATTTAATTACTTGCCGATTACAATTGTGAAGAAATTTTGTACCCCGGAATAGTTATATAAATTTGAGAAAATAAAGTAAATAAATAGATAATTACTTTATTCGGCATAACGTGGTCCACAAACTACGCGCGATGTGTTATTTCATCAACGAAAATAATTTCTATCTCTTTCCAACTGTTTTGTGTTATTAGGACGGTTTTTCAATGAAATATCGTTCCATCCGTCCATCCATCAGCCCGTGTTCGTCCACTGCTGGACATAGGCCTTTCCCAAATTTCGCCACTCATGTCGGTCCTCCGTCCACCTCATCCAGCCGCCCCTCGCAACGTCCTTCAGTATCAATATCGTTACTATATTGTAATCTATATACGAAATACACTCTCCCAATGCAGCCGTGGCAAATATTTTTAGAGCACCATGTATCAGATGGGCGAGTGAATTCTCAGGGCTCCTTTTTTATATTTTTGATGTTATTAGGAATCCGAAATATGAATAAATATACAATGTAACTTTCAAAAATCATTTATTAAAAACACATTTTGACACGCTTATTACTAAAAATATGAACTTTTTAGACGATTTTTAAACTACGTATAGTATCGACGACGGATCCTACATATTGCAACCTTTGTAAGATTTTCTCTCTTGTTTTTTTTAGTCAATCTATCAAAAAAACCTCTAATTGCAATTATAAAGGGTAAATTTATAATTGCAAATATAAACGATACCCAACAAAATAACAGATTTGATCAGGATTTACTTAAAAACAGACACTTTTAGCTATTATAAAGAGAGAACGCGATAAATTTTAATTTCTATTATAGACCGCCCGTATTATTATTGTCATTTATGTTTTCATCAAAGTGACCATTTTTAGTCAAACAAATCACAGAAAACATCCTATGGCAGAGGAAAAAGGTATATTAAATAGTTTATAGGTATATAGGTATATTACGCTATAAAAGAAATCTACTGGCTACAGTACTGATGACTAATTGAGTACTAATTTCAAATAATAACATAACATACCATATCGTCACGACATGAATCCCCGAGGGGGTGTCAGAGGTGTTCCCGAGTGTGAACTGTGAAATGCAAGTCACGGTCCACATCCACTGAGAAAAATGTCTTCGATGACAAATCACCGTGAAATTGGTCACAAAAAATAAGATTATCATTTTCGTATTACAAAATGGCTTCCTCATAAAAGAGATCCGTCACACTACGGTATTCTTACTGTCACCATAAAAGCGGTGCTATCTGCTTCTTACAAAGTCATGGTGACAGTGCGTCATATTATAACGCTAGCAGCAGCAACAGTAGTTTTATCGTATTTTGTTGTGATGTCCGTATGCTCCCTACTTTACGTGAATCATCATAATTTTAGCTGAATGCACTTTATTTTATGATGAACAGTTTTCTCAGTGTCTGGTACACCCGCGTTTCACCAACGATTATTACGTCTCAACTTAATGGGTGGTGAACCTTATCGCCGTACTTCGAGCACAATTACACGCTTTTTAGGGCAAGCAGATGTTTTCCTTCACCGTTCAGCAAGTGCTAAGTATTAGGTAAGAACACAAATACTATGCACATAAATTCCGAAAAACTCATTGAGAGGCCAGCGTTCTACCCCTGAGCTACCACCGCTAAAATATTAAGAGCTAGAAAAATAATATTAAGAGCTATATTATAGTTCTTCATATTTTTTATCTGGGCGTGAAATTTTAATTATAAAAAATTTGCTAGATCTCCATAAGTACTAAGAAGATCTGGAAGTAGTTGCAAAGTACCATTACTAAAACGACGGATGGCAACCGTAGAAACCGTTTAAATGCATGGTACTACAATAAATCTTCTGACAAACCAATTATTGTCAAAAAGTGTAAAATGAAGAGATCGGTAAAGGAAAATATCTCTGAATCTGTGTTTCATGCCTCTACACAGTATATCAAAATTGGTTCGAAGTTAGTGTGATAATGCTGGTTTTATGCACTTAGACATAAAACACAAAGAAGGTAGGTATAAAAGATTCTAAAATATGCGAAACATTTATTTTATTTCCCGAGAAGCTCACAAAGCGTGTTTGAAAACTTTCAAGTTAACAAAACATTAATGAAATAACTCCTTTTTTTTCCTCCATAAATGTTAATTTATTCACAGAATTTTCTTTAACGTTCTTGTATGTGTTCGTAGAAGTCGTCGATACTTATTAATCTTTATTTATAGACGGCATTAAACATCATGAAAATACGGACTTGACAACAGTATTATTCGATAAAAGACATGAATAAATCACAAATAGAAGAGCTTTACATTAAGCCTTGCGTTCCGAAATTGCTGCTTATTAACGCGCTAAAGTATTGTTCTTTTATTACCTTCTCTTTTAATAACCAATACTCATTGGCTCGTAAACATCAAGGTAGAGCAATCTTGGCACTACGAGAACTTGTCTAAGCTTTCTTGGCCCACAAACATTACAGCCCAAGCAAGATTTTGGAACCCAAGGTATTTATCATTTATCTTTACATCAATCGACTCCTAACTAAAGGACGGAAACTTTACAAACACACATCTATAAGACAATACGTGAAATTTTAAAAATCTTATAACTTTCAACAATTTTATTTTCGTCCCTATACCTAGGTAATAAAATCGCATACTTTTAAAATTCATTATTGTTCGTGTAAGAATGTGGGAATAATTATTTTTGCCTTATAATAAATCATACTTATTATCATGATCGATTTCGAAGTAATAAAATTCACATATGATGTTTTTTTCAAGACCACGAGTATTATGTTTTGCAGGGTGAACGAACAAGCCAATGGATTTAGGATAATTTTAATCCTAAAAAAAAAAAAGCAGGATTTTTAAAAATCCTCAGTTATCGATCACTGATTATAATTATCCATATCTGAAAATCTACCTGTGATGCATGTACAAATATTAAAGCCTTATTTTAAGATTATTAAAACTCGTGACGCAACAAATTTTGTCTGTCAAATAAACATCATAGATGTTCCATTTATGATAAGATGCCCCAGATGTTAAGACTAGTAATTTTCGTAGGTCTTCGTTTATAATAATAATAAATATGCGCAATATTCTTACATTAGCATGGAAGGAAGCTTTATTTAAAAATTTTTGAAAATTACTTATATTGAAGAACATTTTCAATTAAATGTGATCAAATCACCGTCGAAATAATGTTTATTTTAATACTAAATGAAATTAATACACTTTCCTAAATTCAAGACATAAAGTGGCTGCCTTTCTGAATGCTTATGAATTTATAATATCTTATAATGTATATTATCTTTTGCGTTATATCCATATAAATCCATCTGTTTTTGTTATCTATCTTACTAACCAAAACAAAACATAAAATTAGAGATCTATTATCACGCTGGACGAATTCGTCCATCTGCAAGCAAATAGGTTAAAGTAACATCATGAAATTCTCATTCTCTTTTGTGATCAAATTGTTGATGTTGATAATGTTCTCAGTGTTTACTGCTTATGCGTGCTCATTAACAGCCAAATTAATTATGTTTTGTTTGTTTCCAATTGCAAAATCAATAAATGCATGTTTAATGTGAGTCAACTTGAATACTCAGTATATTTAAAACAATATATCGCAGTTCAGATCATGGCTCGAATCCATCTTACAGATACGAGTAGACTCAAAATACTATTTTCAATAAAGCTAAAAACAATTTAGAAATAAATTAAAAGTCATCCAGCCTGGTTATATTATAATAATCAAGTGCACAAAATTATACAAGACATTAAATAAAACAAATGCTGACAAAATATTGTAGAAATGCAGACAACCAAAAATGTGGCATCTTTTTCACCAAACAAAATTATTAATATCCGAAAGATCTTCCTTCCACGATAAGCTTCGTGTTAAAGGGGCATTTAATGTTTTTTTTTTACTCTTTCTCCTAGTTTCATTCGAATAAAATGGCAATATCCTATTTTATACAAAATAAATTATATTAACTATTAGGCACAAAAGGACTTACGAGGGGTGGCTGATATAAAATCTCCTTTGTTAAAGAAAGTTTAAAAAATGTTACTGGCCACTATATTCTCGTATTCTTTGTTTATTCCTTTTTTAAAAATTATGACACTTATTTGTTTCTACGAGTTCAATTTTTTTTTGGCGCGTCTTCGTTTTTATCAAGTTGCAATAAAATTAAAAATGGATAAAATTGAGTATCGCGCTGTGATTAAATTCCTCGGTAAAGAAGGGAATACGCCGACGCAGATCCGAGAGCGCATGTTTAAGGTGTTCGGAGATTCATGTCCTTCCGAATTTGTAATAAAGTTTTGGTCAAAGCAGTTTAAACAAGGCCGTGTGAGCTTAGAAGACGATCCCCGTAGTGGAAGGCCCATTTCTGCAGTTACCGCAGATAATGTGGAAAAAGTGAAGAAACTGATCCTTGCCGATCGGCGAATTAAGCAGTGGGAAATAGCTAGAGATGTTGGCATTAGCAAGGAACGAGTTCATGAAATAATTCATGAACATTTGGGAATGTCCAAGGTGAGCGCACGTTGGGTGTCTAAAATGTTGACCCCGTTTGATAAGCAAAGGCGTGTGGAATGTTGTCAGTCATTTTTAGACTTGGTAAAGGATAAAGAGGAAGAAACTATCTTGCAAATAGTGACCTGTGATGAAACTTGGATTCGTCAGTGGGATCCCGAAAGCAAACAAGAATCGATGCAATGGAAATTTAAAGGGGAAAAACCACCAAGGAAGTTTAAGGTCCGGCTGTCAGCGGGCAAACTAATGGCAACCATTTTTTGGGATGTTGAGGGGATTCTTATGATAGATTACCTGCCAAAAAACACCACGATGAATGCTGAATACTATGCGAACTTACTTGACCAGCTACGCAAAAAAATAAAAGAAGACAGGAGGGGCAAACTTAGCAAAGGCGTTTTGATTTTGCATGATAATGCACCCGCGCACACGGCCTTTAAGGCGCGGTCATCTCTGACAAAAAACGGCTTTACAGAGATCAACCACCCACCCTATAGTCCAGACCTGGCTCCCTCTGACTACTTCTTATTTAAAAATTTAAAGAAAAATTTGAGAGGGCGCAGATTTTCAACAGACGAAGAGATGAAGGACGCTGTGAATGACTATTTTGACGAACAAAATAATAATTATTATTTTAATGGTATGCTGTCACTTATTGACAAATGTCGTAAGTGCATTTCAGTTGCAGGGGACTATATTGAAAAATAAAAAATAAATTATTAATCCATGTATTTTCTTTCATAGTCAGGTAGATTACTTTTCAGCCACCCCTCGTATTTTCAGGGCTGTACAACATATTAAAAACAATATACAAAATAAACATTATGCACAAAGACCTTTTCCAGAAAAAAAATATTTTTTTAAGCTTTATTCAAAAGCTTTAATATAACCTGGAGATTCTCCTAGCGCGTAATTTTTCCACATTTTCTCGTAAAGTGATTCCAATCCTTTGACGTAGTGGTGACAATCGAATAACGTACTACTTAACCTGGCTTGTGAAACTTTTGCTTGTACGTATTGACGACTGCAACAAAAAATGTAATTTTATTGACTATACGAGTAAATACAATTAATTTGGGCAAATATTAGGAACCACGAGTCAATCTAAAAAGCGGCACGGCCGTACCATCCTTTTCTCGAAACAGTTCAGGCCATTTTCGACCCCCCTATAACTTGTTGTGGATAAAACTAGAAGCTTGTATTTTCTATAACCAAGCAGGCATTGTATGAATACGGTATATTTAAAATTTCATTCAATTTGAACTAACAGTTTAAGAATTACAACTAGTCAAAGTTTCTCAATTTTGTCACTCACTCACTGACTGACTGACGGATCATCAAAACTCTAAGGCACTTCTAGCAGACATAGAAGCTTCAAATTTGGAATTCTATAAGTATAAATCAAAGAAAAACTAAAATATTTTGCAATTTCGGTCCAGTTTTCTAGATACGCTTATTGCACAAATAACTTTGTTAAATTAATATAAATAAGTGGACAAGTACAAGTGTTTATCAAACAAAAAATGTTTCAAAAGTTCCACCAAGTGCCAACAATCACGAGCATCAACTCCAAATAACTTTGTAATTTCATATAAATATATAGGATTAAAAAGTTACTTTTGCATTTGTAAGTAGAAGGTACCGAAATGGAAAAAAAGTTAGACTATCTACAAAAATAAATTATATGCCATCAAAAACAAAACTTGTAAAAAAAGCAAGTCTCGCAACTTAGTTTTCTACCGTAAAAAGTTGTGAGATCCATGTAAATCCAAGTCGGTTAATTTATTCAGTCCCAACATGAAGGACCTTCTGTCTTAAGTTATTACATAATAAGCTAACCTAACAACATCATTCTTGGAGGCGTCATGTTCGATGGAGGCCAGAGATGCTTGGAGGCTTGCTTGCCGGGACCGGAACCTGCCCACCGTGCTAACTTCACAAAAGCTATGGGACAAACCGTTCTGCGAGAAAGTCCAAAAACACTTTCTGGATTCAGCCCCCAACCTTGCAGACAAGGCTCGTCTCATTGCTGCCTGAGTGGGAGTTTGCCTACTGGTTGCATGCGACACCTTCCACATCATAGGCACGCTCCTCGACAGGACGACATTTACTCTGGCCATCTGCCTTCGTCTAGGAGCAAGAACAAAATATTGTTGCGAAACTTGTTTTTTTTTTTTCAAGTTTTGTTTTTGATGGCATAATTATCTTTCTTATTCTTGAATGCATTACTTTCGTACATTATCGTACATAACAACTTTAAAGCGTGTTTATAATCGTGCGTCTGAGAACGAGACCAATTGCAACCATCTTTACTACAAATAACGTGCTAGTTGAATGCAGAGCTAAAATACAAGAAGAGCCTCTTTTTTTCCTATGGGAAAAGTATACGTAAATTTATGAAAATCCTTTTCCGTCCCAGGGGGAAAATAAATATACGAAAATCCATTTTTACACCCACAATAAAGTTTGAAAAATGCAAAGAGAAAATGCCTTACAGCCAAGCCAACCGCTCGTTTTACAACAGTTTTTTTTACAGCATTTAACCTCATTCTGGTACAGGTAAAGGTGTTCGGGACCATGGTAGGCTTTTAGAACCCCGTAGTTTTAACAGAATTTATGATATAAATAAGAATCCTGCACCTCTTTCATTGATTCGCTTTTATAGGAAGGGCACCCGATTTTGGTGTCAGCGCCGGCACCCGGTAGTGTTGCCGGCACCGGTTTCTGAGGCATAGCTATTGGTTTTTTTTTCTTCTTAAAATGTCTATGGTAAGACAGAATATTTAAAATGTTTTGAAAATATGGTAAACTGAGTTCTGGATATATGTATGTTCACTGTGGCGCATACAACTATTTTATTGTTTTAAAATAATCAAAAAATTTGGATTGAGAAAGGTACCTACCCTCAGATTAATAGCATGGAGATATAAATATATTAATTTAAAAGAAGAAGGCAATTCGATCGAAGAAAATATATATGACCAGATTTATCAGGATTCTCCAATATGTCTCCTTATCAGACATCAGCAGGTTTTGTCACAGGTTTAAAAATGCAGTTTTTACTAGAATCCCATAAAAACTGCAACAAAACCTGCTGAGTCCTAAGTTAGGTTTAAGGGCCTTATCCTACTAAAATCGCATTTGATCGATCAATCAATCGATTCTGCTAAATCTAATCACACCACAACCCCAAGTACATAGTTATCAAATGGAAAAACTTACTACTGTATATTCTGTCCTAGTCTTATTGCAATATCTTCATATTCTTGTCGACTTTTTGCAATTAATTCTTGACAACCCAAGCTTGAAAGTTGTGATGCAGCAACTCTGAAATCAATAAAAAAAATAAAACACCGGTCAAGTGCGAGTAAATCTTCAAAAAATGTATGAAATAAAACTGCAAACTTAAGTTGGTCACTAATTACTCTTTCAGTAATTAAATTCTAACGTTACTTTTACAATAAGTAAATTTTAAATTAACTATGGCGGTTCATGAACCGCACGCGTCCAGACAACGACCACGGGCCGGATTGGGGGTGCAGGTCGTAGTTTTTTTTTTTATAGTATTTTTATTTTCAAAAATCTTAACCTAGGTACATAATATGCACAATCAACCAAAACCCGTAGGGTTTATCAGTGATTGTGGAGGCCGGTGCTTATATTTTCACCATTACTATTCGAAAAGGGGTTATTGGTTCACCAAAAACAGTGAATAAAACGCTCTTTTCCTCACTGAGTGAGAACAAGTAACATTTTAAACTTTTTGGATAGGCAAAGGCATGGCAAAGGTATCTATGACCATACAGCCATCTTAAAACGTAATCACCCGAGAAGCTATAAACTATAAATCTTGCAATCACTACATTTTATGTTCCACAAAAATGCCCGAATAAAGCATTTTAAATTTGGAACAAGCGTCAATGCACAATATAAAAAAATATCTTACCAAACGCACTGGCTGGCCGCTCGGAAAAAAGGAAAAAAGAAAAAAAGAACCGCCGTTTTTATGTTTTGTTCTCTTATTAATTTACTATGTACCGATTGGTTGTAAGTATAATAAAATTTGATTCAAATAGTTAATATGGTACTGTTTATTTTCTCATAGTCAATGGTGAAAAGTAGAGTACATAACTCTCGAGAAAAAAAACCATCTCGGCTCTTGGATCTCTCGCTCCGCTCAGGATTCTACTCTAGAATCCCTCGCTTCGCTCGGGATTCAACTTTAGAATCCTTCGCTCCTCTCGGGATCCACATTTGAGCCTCGAAAGAAATTCCCTTTTTTTTCACTTGTTGTGTAATCTACTATTAATTATTATTATAGCAATAGGCAAGCATCTCACAACCATAACTGGGTGGTGATCGCGGTCGGTCCGCACACACAACACGCTTCCGCCTGTCCGAGTTTGGAGACCCCTGGCCTAAACGACCATGATACTGCAAAGTTTAGGTATCAAACATGTTGATTTTTTTCTAAAATATCAAGATATTTTTGTGTTACATTACAGCCAACTTTTGTAGTGTAATAAGAATAATACGGTTAATATTATACTCAGGAGTCACAGTCACGAATAATCAAGACAACGTTTCAAATTGACACCAAAAATTTATCCTACCACTAAAAACCGAAATATCGTAATGTATAAATGTTTGACTACCTTTAAGGTTCCATAAACAACAAAAACCCTTATAGTGAAGCTTCTGGATCTGTCCTACAACTCGATTCATTATGCTGTTAAAAAAACGTTTCTGTATACCCAATTTTTCAACGCTCTTTTTGGTCTTTTCAAGAAATAAGATATCGGTAGTATTAAATCGCCTTTTAGAATCCATTTTTTATGACAGGTTTATAATACAGGTCCACACAGCACCAAATAAAATAAAAAAACGAAGATCGGAAAATGTTGATTTATGCTTAAAAGCCGGTTCGCGAAACAGAACGCAATTGTAAATTTTTGATGTAATCTTTTCATAGACGGATAACATGTTTTAAATCAATCGGCAATATTAAAAATACGTAAGTACGGCTATAATATAATTTCCAATGGTTTTTGTTCCCTGCCCATTTTATGAAATATTATTAGGGTTGCTTCCGCTATCTTCCATTATAATGCAGAAAATGTACTTGAGTAATTATTTTAAGTAATAAGTTACTGTAGGTAAAATAGGTAAGTAGAGAAAAGTGAATGAATATGTATTTAAATTTAAGTTTTTTTTTAAATCTAGTATAGATCTACGAAAACTCACCATTATCTTCACTTTTCAAATTTCAATATTTGTGTCATTTTTTTCTCTTATTCTCTGTATCAAATTACCACATAAAAACGAACTTAGCTAAATAACTAAATAAGTGTACATTTTTAGTGTGTTTGTGTGGTTAAAGTTTGTCAACCCTACGCATCTAAAGCGTAGTTAGGCAAAATAAACATTTTATTTTCTGATTGTCGTTTTGTTGATATTTTCTGAAAGTAACCGGATCCGAATACACTAAAAACTGGTTATGATGAGTATTTTGAACCTTTTATATTGTTATTAAATATATATATTACAGTACATATATGTTAAATTGTAAAAGATATTGTAAAAATTCAAAACGAATTTAGACGTCATAATTTATATTCTATCGTGTCTATCTTAGAACTTATTATTAAAAAGACTTAAGAGAGAGACATTGATCTTTTTAGTGTAGATTGGCGCCAACCAGACTGCGTTTTCTTCCGTTTCTATTTTGTTTTGATTTGCAACAAGATTGCTTTTATTTTATTGTGTCATGTAATTTTTCGCTGGTGTATTAAGAAATGTCGTTTGATACACGTGCGAAAGTATTGATACGTCTCATCCCGATTTAAGAGTCATCGTGACTCTAAATATCAACTTTTTCGCATTTGCATCAAAATTACTATTAATTTATTTATGAAATAATTGCACTTAAGGCGCTTAGCCACGCCACCGTTTTAGTACAAAATTTGATAACCCGTTTCTCAGTTGTGTTTCGTTATACACCAAAGCTTAAGACCTCTATCATCTGGTACTGATATTTTAAAAGGCACTGTTTTGCCATAATTTTGAATATTGATTTTGTTTTAAAGATATCAAGCTGGACAGATTTACATACAAAGTTGTTTTCTTGCCCTAAATTGTACCTATACCAAAATTTTACATTTCAGCCAAATAGTGTCTTCGTAAATGCGTGTATTAAACTGTAGAGTTCTTGAACTTTAGTCTATACAGAAAAACAACAGAAAAACGGATTATCAAATTTTGTACTAAAACGGTGGCATGCCTATGCGCCTTAAGCTTTGTACACATAGGTTTCGTAGATCATCGTCGTTTCTGTCACCGGAGTATCAGTGCTTCTTTTGACGATCGATTTCTTTACATTTATTACGAATCATGACAAAAGTAACGAAACATTTATTTTCAATCTGTATATATAACGATATTTTTTATACCTGGAAGCTAATGTTTCTCCAGGCAGCGTTACAACCGGGGTTCCAGCCCACAAGATATCCATAGTTGTTGTGTGACCGTTACACAATGGAGTGTCCAGACACACGTCAGCCAGCTGCCCACGTCGCACATGCTCTTCTTTACATGCTATTTTAGAAAATATAATCCTTCCTGGCTCTAAACCTAAAAAAACAATATATTTTTCAGTACGCGCCAAACTTAAAGCAGATTAAAATGTATGTATATCTTTATGCACAAAGGAGGAAACTGACAGTTCGTGATAGTGGGAAATGCGTTTTTAATTCATATGGTGTATGCGCCATTTCACATTGTTGCTGACTTTTTAATGTTGCAATGTGAAGTAGCTCATGCATCCTAGGGGTTTAAAAGGCATTTTCCAATAGCATGAACTGTCAGTTTCCTCTTTCGTGTTTAAAATAAACTGTAGCTCGGGCAAGTTAGATTAAAAAAAAAATACGAAAGAGAGAGATAGACAGAACCATAGATGAACTTTAGAGGCGCCATTAAGTTTCGTACCGTTACTATAACATTTACCATTTTTTTCTTATATCTGTACTAATAATAAAGTAGTAAAAAATTCGTGACTGAACATTATATCTTTTTAAAATTTTGTATAAAATGGGTTATTAGTATTTTACTAAAAGCAAAACTCCCATTTTTAGAATGTTTGTTTGTCCGTCTATATGTATGTTCCGTTTTAACTCGAGAACCATTTTTCGGATTTTGATGCGGCTTTTTGTTTTATTATCGTAAAACATTTTAGGCTATAAATAAGGGATGCTGATAAAATAACGCCCAAGCCGAAAACGGGGCAGAGATTGAATAACCGCGGGTGAAAGGCTAGTACAGAATAATTTGTCTCTAGAAAACCCTATTGTACATACATACATATACTCACGCTTGTTTCCCAGAGGGATAGGCAGAGACTACAGGTTTCCATCTGCTACGATCCTGACATACCTCTTTTGCTTATTATTATCTTAATGACATTATTAAATATATATATATATATAATTTTTTCATATATAATAATATAATAGAGTAAAAATATTTTTTTAAGTTTTAAATTAAATGGGTTTTTAGTGTTATGCTGAAGCCAAAATCATCAATTATCAGTTTTGTCCGTCTGTCCGTAGGTTTGTTCCATCTTAAATCGAGAACCATTCAATGGATTTGGTTGCGGTTTTCTTTATTATCATTCTAGTGACCCTGGCTATAAGGGTGTTGATAAACAGCCAAAAACGGGGCAAATTTTGAATAAACGCAGGCAGAACCGCGGGTAAAGAGTAGTCAATAATATTTTATGACTGCTTCGTCTTTTATTGTAGTTTAATATAATACACTTAATAAATCAATTTTCGGGAAATAAATTTCAGGTCCTATACTAACATTGTGACTGATGCCGGATGATAATAAAATAAAATGTTTAATTAAATAAAATAAAAATGTTATTAAACTTAATCTTACTTCATTAAGACTTTTATATATATATATGGTAAACATTATAAATAATATTATAATTCATAATGTTTGAAGGCGTTCACCCCAAATGGAACTACCTACGCCGACCACTTAGGTACATACTCTTTTTATCGACAATTTGGACATCCCCCAACGTGATAGGGACTATCTTTATTGCCGTACTTCGGGCACAAATACGCGCTTTTTAGAGCCTGCTATACTTACCTCACCGTTTCTCCTTTCAATACAAGCGAGCTTTTCACTGTAGTATTAAGAAAATATTCCGACAAACTCATTTGTGCATGCTAGTATATTATATTCTCTTTGGCTTGAATAACAAAATTCGAACTGAGCTCTCCTGTTAGATTGCCTCAGGATAACGTTATAGTATGCTACTACGCGAGATTATATCTAACAGCTCAGGCGGACTCAATACAACTTGGTGGGACTTTTATCATACAGATAAAGTACATACCTAAATATTTGGAGTATCTTTGTATATTAGGTTCTCCCTCTACTGGAAAGCTCAGCAACCAGAGCACGCTGTTTGGAACATTCTTGAGTATATTAACCCACATATGTAGAGTTCTTGGATCAGTTTTATATAACTGATTAAAATTACAATATATCACTGCATCATCTGGAAGCCCATACTGCTTCCTGCTTGTAAGCACAATATTATCAAAAATTTCTTCTCCTGATGCCATTTTTGCGTTACTACTGTTCATGGCCAAACCATTTAATATATCAACTCCATTTATTGTCATCTGAAACACAAAATATCTATTAAATTATTTGTTTACAGAGTATGAATAAGGTTATAATTAAGTTTTTTATTTACGACCTGAGTCTGTCTAGAGTCAGCCGAAGCCTCAATAAAATTATGCGGAATGTCTATTTCTTTGGTTCTTATTGCTATTGTTTCTGTTCCATTTTCTCCTACAAACATTTGTATATTTTCTTTTATGATAAAATATTTCTCTATATTTACATCTTCAGCACAATTAATAACTGCATTAATGAGGTCATTACTTTCATTCGATATTTTGACTACATATTTTTCTTTCAAATGCGGGAACATTTGCTTGTGATCTCCAACAAAATAAGTTTGAGGCATATAAGCAAGTTTTTCACTGTAGTACAATTTATCTGATAGTGGAGACGAGACTTCATCGGTTATTATGTAGTCCATAAAATCTGATCCACTTGTACCTGGATATCCAAGCCACATGACTTGTATAGGTGCTGGTCTCAAAGCAAATATCTCGTTCTTAGCTCCTTTGGTGTAGCCATTCATATTGATCAGAATATGAATACCGTGACTCTTAATTTTCTTGGCAGCGTCAACGGGACATAGCATTTTTGACAAATCGTAAAAATGTTCAGATTCCTTTATTATTTTACTACGGAATGTTGTACCATCATCGGAATTTAAAGCGTAGCAAAAAAACTCAACTTTGGAACGATCGTGTAGTCCAGGTATGGATTGCATCAAATGTGAAGTAGGATGGTTACCGAAGTCACTGCTCAAATATCCAATTCTTAAGCGGCCGCTTTTAGTTTTTGAATGTTTAAATACTACTTTACTGAGCATATTAACTTTATCCAAATATAAATTTGCATGACGCTTAGCAATTTCTTTCCTCACTCCGTTTGATAGCGGATATAACATGGAATGATGTGGATGTATCGAAGGCAGTATGTCATATGTTAATTGGTCTTCTAAAATGCTAACAATATTTCTCATTCTTGTTTCGTAGTTATCCCAGTCACATATTATTTGTAAACAATGTGTCAAACTGCAATAGGCATCTGGGAAGTCAGGTTTTAATCTCAGAGCATCTCTATATGACTTGATAGCGCCTGTAATATTGCCCATATCTTTGTAAATGCTTGCCAAGTTTGAGTGAGCATCAGCAAATGAAGGATGGATCTGAATAGCTTTTTTGAAACAAACGAGGGCACCCGCCACGTCATTCATCTCTCTCAGCGTATTACCCATATTACTGTATGCATCCGCGAAACTTGGCTGAATATTTATAGCCTGTCTGTAATGTATTAGTGCTTCATGCAGCTTGCCTGTAATTGAAATGTTGTAACGGTTAATTCGATATAGGGTCTTAAACCTTTCAACATGGTACATGTGAAAATAATATTTCTCGGTGTTTATTTTATGTGTATGTACACATCGTATTACATTCGCTAAGTGCACTGCTGAGAAATAATTATGAGGAGAACAGTTTGTAAGCTTATTAGCGCTATATTAATACCTTGGTATTGATTCACGGAAAACTAATAAACGATAATTACCAGTGTAGCCTCGGAAAACTTTTTAGGGCTATCTTTACGTTCTTACTGGGTATACATAGTGAGATACTGGCGCAACATTTTTATTATATTATTTCCTTTTTATGACTTATTGTGTCTCTAGACCATCACATGTATTACAAACGTTTCTACACGAATCTTTTTTTTATATTAAGGCAAGCCGATTAGAACGTTTGCACAAAAAAGATTTTTACACTGAAATGTGGTTTTGTTGAAAATGGGAAGGAATACTTAATTTTGAAGTGTAGGTACATAATATACTTTTGGCACATTAGGTTTTTAACAATAAATAATGTTGGTTATATTATTTTAAGAAATTGGTGTGTGCTAAGATCATGGCACAAAATGGGAAAACTGTTCTCTCGTCCTAAGATTTAAACATTTCGTCTAGGCAAAATGATTTCTTGGCAGATCACGAAAGAATTCTGATTTTTTAAACATTTCCTTGTTATCACGGTATAAATGTTTTTAACTCTGTTACCCAATGCGAATATATTAGATCTAGACAAAATATCTCAACGTATGGAAAGTTATTCAAGTTGATAAAACAATAAAAGAAACAGTGTACGTATAATGAGAAATACCAAGTTCTCGGAAACGAAATAAAAGGTTCCTAGAAATTTCCGATTGATAAAAAAGGTCAAAAAAATAAATCGACGTTATGAAGTGAAATATTGTTTATATTTGATTCAATTGGCACAATCAGGGTTCAATAAAAAAACCTACTAGCAATATTTTGTTAGCTGTACGTCTGTGTGTTCGCAGACGAGTTTTGAATTGTGCGTTTCACTTTTTTTATTTGATTAATGTGGTATCGACTGTTTTAAAGCGTGTACGCAAAAGTATGTGCAATTGCACAAACACGTCATAAACTGATATTTATTATTATATTTTTGTATCTTACAGTTTATTTAAAATTTTTGTAATACCTAATTAGCCTTTTGGTTATAAAATTTTGGAATTACATATATAGAAATACCTAAATAGCAGAAACAATATTTTTTTTAGTCTCAAGGGAGAAGATGATGCAAATAAAAATAAATAACAGACTTTGGATGATTTTGTTGCAATAATCATGATTATCAAAATTACCTATCATAAACAGATAAAAGTTTTCTTATTACGTTTATGAAGTATTTCTGAACAAAACAAGTCAATTGATTTATTTACTCAAATAAAGTCTGTTGTAACCCTCTATTTTTCTCTGCTTTAGATTTCATACTGATCTTCTCTCGAGTAACGATTTCGGGATTTAGTTGGTTTTTTTTCTTTGTAAAATTTGTTTATCATTAGACATACAGCTGCTAAGCCAAGTAATGTATTAAAAACTCGGTTATTTCGAGAACGCATGATATTTCAATAATCAAACGTCACAGAGTTCAACTTCTACTTGAAGCAAAATGTGGCGCTCAATCTGGGATCACCACTAATCAAAACTAATTAATTAATACACATTATACCAACCTTGCTGTTGTAAAAGTGACGCTAAATTGCTGTGTGTAGCTGCAAAATTAGGAAACACCTCTAAAGCCTTTAAGTATAGTCTTGTCGCCTCTTCAATGTCACCTTGCTCTCTTTTGACATTTCCTAAGTTATTGAGAGTATCGACGTGAGATGGACATAAACGTAAAGCGGCATAGTAGCATTCTTCTGCCTCGGTAACGTGACCTTTTTCTTTAAGTGCATTAGCAAGATTACAGTAGGCGTCAGGAAAATTAGGCTGGAGTTCTATAGCTCGCCTGTATGTGTCTATTGCTAGGTCTATTAGTCCTTGTTTGTAGTAAATACAGGCCAAATTCCCTTGCATGATTCCATTGCTAGGCGTCAACTTTAGAGCTTCGAGATATACTGCTACCGCTCTGTAAACGGTGAATTAAGTAATTAAACGGGGGAAATATATTTCCTCGTGTCTCTGGAAGTGTTTCGGTATAATAGACCCTTTTTAATCTTCTTTCATACTGTTAAGGAAATACGTACATATTATAATAACACAAAGCAGGTTAAAAGGGTCAACATGACATGCTAGCCTCATTAAAAGTTTTAGGTCCCAACCCAAGAGAGTAGTAAATCAAAATTGTTTCAACATAGAATATACGAGTAGAAACAAAATAACGTGTTTAAGTAATTATGTTCGCATAGCTAGGGTCGCACAGAACTCACCTTTTGATCTTGTTTTTGAACCACGTGACACAACCGCCGGCGATGTCCTCAGCTTGGCTGGCAAGCCGCGGCGGCGAGATGTTAATGACCGTGTACACAACAATACATTGATAATCCATAACATGGACATTTCCTCCAAGCCTGCAAGGTTGTACTGACAGGATACCGGCAGTCGGAGCGACAGACTCTCAGACCATGGCGCGGATTGTCACGTCAATGATGCGCCTGAGTCGTCTGCCAATTCGCCCGAAGCGACGTCGTCGTAGCGACGCACTGCACGACCTTCACTCACTCGCACGTTTATACGCTCAAAACGCGAGCATATTTCACGCAATCTATTAAAAACGTGAACTTCGTGCGCTCTCGCCATCTAGTCCTCCCGCAGTATATTTTATGAGTATGACATTATGGGCTGATTCACTAATGTCGCTGTTCACCAATCCGAATTTTGTCAGTATTTTATATTATGATTATCTAATAATTGAAAAACACAATACCTGCTTACGTATGTTTTTTATATTAAAATATCAACAAAAGTTATTTGCACTAAATCTCGATTCATAACAAAGCTCAGCTGTTCCTAAGTCTGATCAGCTGACAACAACCCGTGGTTCTTTCTTTATTTATTTTGCTGCTGTTTACATTACTAGTCCCGCGGAAGCTGTAAAACCATACAGACAAAGAAAGGGAACACGGATTACAAATGGTGTGTATTGAAGAACCGCACGATAAAACTTTTTAAATGGCAGTAAAATGTTTACGCGTGGCTGTAAAAGTGTGCATGTGCGGTAGAACGTTAATATCGATTTGCGTGGGCGCGAGACGGGCGGGCAGTGGCTGAGGCGGGCGGCGGCGGTGTTAGCGTCGTGACGCGGCGGGCGCTCAGGGCAACTGCGGCGGCGGCAGCGCTAAGACCACGCCATTGCAATCTGCAGGATCAGATCACGCCCGTCGGGCTTCCCCGCTAATACATTGCGCTGCCTCATCATCCCATTGAAACTTATTTTATCGTTTCCGTAAACGCATTGAACTCATCGTAAAAATAATTCTCATACTACGAAATATTACGTTTCATCTCTGGAGATTGCTCTGCGCTCCACTGACCTATTTTATAGGTAGATATGGTCATCGTTTTTCTCGGTTTTCGAACAATTTTGTAGATTTTCGTGTGCGGACTAAATGTAATCTCGATTCAATGTGTCAATATTACCAAGTTTAATTGAACGTTCTCCTTGTATATTTTTTTATCGTTTAATCAACAGTAATTATTTTTACTCAAGCAATACCATGCATTAAAAATTAAATCAATAATTAATTAAATAAATACCAAAAGCATTTCGAAAATAAAATAATCAACCACATACGTAACTTCGTAAATTTTGCATTATAAAAAAGTGAGATGGAAATTTGATTGAACCATCTAGACAATCCTTCTTTTCGACCATACAAATCACTTCCCTGTACAAAGTGGCTCAATTAGCTGACTAAATTTCTATGGATGTTTACGATGTTTTCTGTTAAATTTTTTGCACTTTATATTGTAGGACCTTTTATAATATTTTTATTCCTATATTTCTTTATTTTATGCAGGTGTATAATTTTATTACATTTTTCTAGCCCAACCTAAATATTTTTATTTGTATTTCCCGTATAATTTTTTATATACTATTGCTTTTGGAAAGATTTACTTTCACCCGTAAAAAGTATACTTTATGTATCTATTAAAAAAAAAGTATATATAACCGTTCGGCTTTTCTTTATAATTATTTATAGATATATTAATTTTAGTAAAAATATGCACATAAATGAATTAAAGCAAGGTATATTTCGAATCTTTCTAGACTCGGCATCAGTTGCAAAATAAATAATTTGATTTTGACAGTCAATACGGGTACGTAACCCTAAAACATTTTACATAACATAAATAGATGGAGGGATCAAAAAGTAGTATGAATGAAATATTATAAAATGACTATTGATAACTTCATAATTTATTTTTCTACATAGTCTCCGAGTCTCTCTACACACCCGAGTCCAGCGCTTTACCAAGACTTTAATCCCTTAAAAAAAAAAAGTTTTGTCTCGGTCCTGCAATGACTCTGCAATAATCCTGCGGGTATGATTCTTGGGAAAAGTGGTTCAGTAGGGTCGGTAGAATATGTGGTTTCATTTAATGGTCGCACTCTATTTACATCCGGTATATAAGGTGACTTTAATTTATACAGCAAAACTCATACTCGAGGCTTGGTAAGTGATCAGTAACACGGATCAATAACACTTTTCGCTATTTTCGCAAAATAAAATCTTGATGTCCCATAGTAATCAACTCGGGGCTGGGCTTGCATTAGTAAGGAACACGAAAAGAATAATTTACAAATTAATACTTTATTCTCCAAGATTTCTCATTCTCAGCACACCATATCGGTCACAGAACAGAATATATTTATAATGTAACTATAATGAACTTTACGTCTAAGCTATTGTTACATAATAGGTTGGGGACAAACTCTTTTCGCAAATAGTATGTATGAAATTATAATAAAATCTCTTTGGCTATAACATTTGTATCTGGCTGGTTTTGGTATTATTAAAAAGTTTAAATTTTAAAAAAGATAATTCCAAATTCAAATTAGGTAGAATGTGTTATTTTCATTTGTTTTTCTTACTGTTAAGATGAGTGAATCTAAATAAGAAATTCGATACATTTTAAAATTGTACTACAAAAAAGGAAAAATGCAACGCAAGCCGCGAAAAAAAATTGTGATGTTTATGCAGTGTCTGTGAGAGTAGCACAAATTTGGTTTAAGCGTTTTCAATCCGGAAATTTTGATTTCAAAGATGCACCTCGCTCTGGGCGCCCTGTTACGGATAAAATGGATGCCATTTTTGAATAAGTGGAGCAATATCGGCATATCAGTAGTTACGGTGTAGCTGAAGAACTGGGGATTGAACACAAAACAGTTTTGGCGCATTTGAAAAAAGCTGGGTACACAAAAAAGCTCGATATTTGGGTGTCTCATGAGCTCACTGAAAGAAACTTAATGAACTGTGTACTCATTTGTGATTTTTATTACGACGTAATGAAACCGAACCATTTTTGAAAAACTTGATAACTGGTGATGAAAAGTGGATCACGTACGACAAGAACGTGCAAAAAGGGTCGTGGTCAAAGGCTGGTCAGGCTTCACAGACTCTGGCGAAACCCGGATTATCTCGCAACAAGGTAATGCTATGTGTATGGTGGGATCGGAAGGGCATTATTCATTGTGAGCTGTTAACGCCAGGCAGGACCATGGATTTAGAACTCTACTGCGAACAACTGATGAGATTAAAGCAAGAAGTTTATTTATTTATTTATTTATTTATTTGTTGAGAGAAAGTGGCCGGAATTAGTCAACAGAAGGGGTGTGGTTTTTCATCATGATAACGCTAGACCTCACACATCTTTAGCCCCTCAGCAAAAATTAAGAGAGTTTGGTTGGGACGTATTAATGCATCCGCCGTATAGTCCTGGCCTTGCACCTTCAGATTTCCACTTGTTTCGGTCTCTTCAGAATTATTTAGGCAGTTTCAGGTTAACATCACGAGAGGACTGCCAAAATCACTTGTCGCGGTTTTTTGATCACAAGCCCTAGAATTTCTATAGCAATGGGATCATGTCCCTACCTACAAAATGGCAGAAAGTTATTGAACAAAATGGCACCTACACACTTCAGTTAAATGTAAATAAACTTTATTAAAAAATGTTTTGAATTTTCATTTAAAATGCGAAGAAACTTTTTCCCCGACCAATATTTCCCTTACTTTGTTTTCATTGCGCGCTCATATTAAAAATATTCATAGTTTAATACTAAGAAAAATCCACAATTCTTTAAACTTATAGTACCTATGCATACAATTGCCTTCGTATATAACTTAATTGGGTTCATATTTTCTTAGCATCAAAGAGTTTCTACTTTTTAAACAAAACATACCGTCACCACTTGAATCCCCGAAGGTGTGTCAGGGGTGTTACTGAGTGTGAACTATGACATGTTAGTCACTGTCCACACCCGATACACTACTAAAAACTACACATAGCTTTTTTGTACATGTAGAGTTTGGATAAGATACTATTTTGTATGAACAAAACGGTATCCTAGAAAATTTTAAGCTCTGCACGACTTTTTTACCCATGGCTGTTATCGTATCATACAAAATACAGTCGCCTTGAGAAAAATTAGCAATTTTTGTACTATTTTATCCCTTATGATAGCGTAATAAGAACGGCCATCCATCCATCCATCCATCAGCCTGTTTCGTCCACTGCTGGACATAGGCCTTTCCAAGATTTCGCCACTCTTGGCGGTCCTCCTGGAAGAAATGCCCATACTCACATACGCTGGGCTGGCGGATTGGTGAGTGCAGTGCCGAAACCCTTGCACCAGTGACGCCGCTTCCCGTCACCAGTCTGTTTTATATAAGGCCCGGCAATTGGGGATCGATATACCGCCATCCATCGGTCCCAGGCAATGGTGGGCCGCCTGGTTTTGCCTGAGAGCTGTTCTTTTACCCTCCCCCGAATAACTTCGGGAGGATTTGCGAGTAAGACGGCCATCGCGTAGATTTAATTACATTTACTTAGCTACCGAATCAATTTTCCCCGGCAATTATTTTTCTTAACAAATACGAGTAGGTATCTTGATTTAACTATAAGATAATAACTTTAAAAAAGGTAAAAAGGTATCAGTGACTAAAATTCATCACACGTCTAATAAAAACTGAACGTTTATCTTTATTTAAATATTATTTGGATACATGGCGTTTCGTAGAACCTAAATGTCAAGTTAAGTTGGTTATTCATAGATTGTGTATTATGCGGTATGTAAGGAACCCATAAAGGCACCAGCCCTTCTCGTACTCTCACGGGTAGCATATTATTTCAGTTAAATTTTACTCTTTCCTAATAGGTAGATTATATTTATATCTACAGCACTAAATTAACACACAGAGGAAAACTGTACTGTCATAAACAATGTGAGAGTATTCAGTGCCTACAATTACAACAAAACTACATACTAAATCGAAACGCGCTACAATTTGGTATTAGGGACACACGAAGGGCTTAGAGCAAATTAAGGTAGAGAAATAAAAAGTGTGTTCCATATTTGACGCAAATGATGTTTCTGGGATGAGCCGAAATAACTGTTAGAAATAAGTAGGGTTGAGACATCATTATCATCCTGTAGATCCATACCTTTTCACTATGCGCTACAACGTCCTCGATTACAGCGGGAAGCGGGGCGGAATCGGAAACAGAGTGGTGGCGGCAGTGGTTCCAGATAGGACCCGACGGCGTTCTCAGGCCATGGATTTGTCACGCTTGTAAAAGTCACTGTCACAACATGCGGAACGACCCGCAGTGCGAGAGGGACGGATTCCGGAACAAATAGCAATATATCTGTTTTAAATTAATATAAAGTTAACTAAAGTAGTTATCAAAATTTCAAACTGACCAAATTTTTATATAGTTAAAATCTGTGTAATAAAATATTGCTGAGGTCTGTCTGTCATTCCTATTTGACAAACTATGAAAAAAAGGGTCGAAGAAGACCACATTTCAATAATTATTTTTATCAAGCGAAAGTTCTGCAATCGCGTTGCTGAACTGAAGTAAGCTAGAAAAAGGTAACTTTATTTATATACTAATTTATCAAATTAGTGGCTTCTTCGAAAAAGCAGGTAAACAACTTCAAAAAGTAACGATTTTAGCAAAAATTTCTTCGCCACCTTTATGAATGGATTTTGGGTTCTGTGGGCGCACTTTTATGCGATATAGGATACTATTATTTTTGCCTGTGTGCTTTAAACGCTACTGCCCCTGATAATCTGTGGTATTTAGTCCAGATATGTATATTGTGACAACCCCTCTTGAACTTGTTATATTCATTATGTTAGTTGCTTGTGACAAGATTCGGGAGCTGAGCGAAGCGGAGCAAAGCGAGGCGACCCCTGTAGTTTTTAACAGAAAAATTTGCAACATTTTGACCTTTTCAATATTGTTCTTAGCCATGATCTAATTCAGCTGGTTCAGTTTTGTCTAATATTTATCAGAGATTTATGTGAATTTTAATTTTTCTATCATTACACTGATATATTCTCAATTTTCACCCAGTGTCCATTTTATTGGACCTTCTCAATACATACGAGTACATTCACAGTTTGACTAGACTACTAGTGATTTTGTAAAACAACTATTATACCAACCATCTGCGACATATCCTTGTAATTGGGAAAGCCCACGTGCGTCTGTATAAAAGTGGCTCAATACCCGCTTAGACTAAATCAGCTCTAGCTGGGATAAAGCAGAAATAACCAAAACACATGTGGCTCAAAATTTTCAATGTTAAAGAGCTAATTTTGTCGCTAATCTGCGCGTTCCATGCCAGTCACTTGCCAACATTCATACAGTTTTGACAGATACGCAAGCAGTTATAATTAAATTCAAGAAGCATTGCCAAGGTCTATGTTTAATGATTCGAAATCAGACTAAGGCAAGTAAGAAGATCGTGATAAGAGAGTCTATTGTCCGTGCGAGGTTCCTTAATACGTTGTCTGGTACTCATGGCTAAACATAGAACGGATCAACTTACTTACTCTCTGAACCATATCTCAGCCCCATTTTTTATTACATCATTTTGAGTGAAAAATTTACGATTTGATATTTTGGCAATCTGCCCAAACAGATCCCAGAATTCAAGTCTTCTTCTAACCTTTAGCTTATATTTTAATAAAAATACGTAGGCTAAAATATATTTTTATATACGAGTTTGTAGATATTAATTGTGTAAACATTTGGGTAGCTCAGATGGTAAATGAGTGGTCCGGTAAACAAGAGCTTCAAATCTTATTTGAGAATACTTTACAACTCATCTTCTGCGTTTATAAATTTCTTTAGTGAAGTAAGAACTCGATCCTGAGACGTCGTAAGCTATTATAATTAAATAAATATTTTACACAAACTTTAAATTAAGTTAGTAATGGTCGGTGATGATTACTTACAATGTCTCCTATATGATTATGATGTGTGAATATTTTTGCATGCATTATAGTCACCTTATCTTACGTCATGTTATGACATAACATTCAAAATGTTCTCTTGAATTTGTTTATATTTGCATAATACTCCAGAAACTCTGAGTTGATCACAGACGTATAATTATTACTACTATATTATACGTCTGTGGAGTTGGTATTAATGCGATTTTCACTTTCAGCGAGGAGATTTGTAGCCCATCGTAAATGTTAATAAAATCAATGGAAAAATCATTTTATTTCCGAGTCAAGTTTTTCTGTTTTAATGGGTTATGTTAAGTATATTTACTAAATGCACATTTTTCTAACTGATATAAGTCATGGACTAAATATTTTTTACTGACGTGAATAACTTAAAAGTAAAAAAGACAAATAAATTTTGCAAACATTTATATGTTCAGCATGCTTTATGATATTATAACAATTTTAACAATTTATAACCATTTTTATAACCCTTTACATAACCCCTCACACCGTATACAAAATACCTACCTCTCGACCAAGATCTGTTAGAATACATTAAAATCCTCTTCAACGTGGCTAAATCTGTCTTAAGGCGGAACGTTTCGAGCTCGGTGCAAAATGCACAACTTATGATTGTTTTTCTTACTATTGCATAAAAAGTACTAAATCAATATGATATATGGCATTTCGCGACCATTGTTTAGTGTCAATTAGACTTTTTTACCAAAGTTTAGTAATTTTATGTATTACGTTGTAAATGAATGGACATACAAACTTAAAACACGATTTTAAGTTTGTACACCCATTCATTTACAACATAATGCATAAAATGACGAAATTCTGCTAAAAACCCCTGATAATTATTCAACAATAGTCGCAAAATAAGATGAATATATTTTATTTCATATATTTTATTTTAAAATAAGGTAAACAAACTTATGTTATGCACTTTGCACTGAGCTCGAAACGTCACCCCTTAAAAGTGTTTAAAACTAAAAAAAGCGGCTCGTGAGTTAATAGTTGTTGCATACTCATTTATCGGACTCTTATTTACGAAGGCTAAGAAGCATGTATTTACATAGTGACTTCAAAAATAAACAAAAATCGGTAATAAAACAACCATGATGGGAGGGAGAGTAACGGGCAAAAGGCTAGCTATGTATTCCATAATAAACTAAAATCACAAAAATAACTGGTCAACAAATAGACAATATGATACTTACTTACCCGTAAAAATATTTTCATGGTCGCTTCTGTTGTTGGGATATTTTTTTTTGTATAGTGTTTGGCTTACTTGCTGGATTTAAAACACCTGTAGGTACGTCGGTTGTGTAGAAGTTTTGGGGAAATATAATCTATACATAAGAGAAAGAGATTTCAGTGAAAACTGCCTCAGAGCTTTCAGTGAAAATCGCCTCGCCTTCAACTTTCAAGATCTAAAACTTGCGTTTAAACAAAGTAATTATACCAACCATCGTTTACTACTTCATATTTTTGAGACATATAATTTTGAAAGTGAAAGTAATTAAAGTTAAAATATTGATTTGGTAGGATATTAAATAACAGTTTATTGAACGAACAAATTAAATATTATTTATTTATAACAAATCCCAGGCGATACGATATCAGCTGCATATCATCATAAACAAACCACACCATAACATCGTAATACCACCAATTAAATATTTAATCATAATTATATTTTTTTAATGAGATCACGTCAGACAAGCCAAACACAAGTGCGGATAAATTTTGTTTATTTGCTGGGAATAACTTTAATAACACTAGTTTTCAAATTCAGTGACACGTATATAACATTGCATATATTTTAAACTACAATAACTAATATTTTGTATTCTATTTCATGAAACGATATTTCATTCTTTACAAGAATCAAAATCTCTCCTTTTTAAATTTACTACTAACTTAGTCTAACGGTATACATAGTTACTTATTTCTTAATACAGTTTTGTAAAGCAGCATCTGCGATTAGGTTTTTAATAAATCTTAGTTTATAATAAGTATTTGATAATATTTGATAAATGTATCACATCAAGATTAATATTGTAAATACATTATTTTCTACGAACCTGTTGAAATCGATTCACAAACATACTAATTTAATAAATTTACTTTAATTAACTTAAATGTTAGAAGATCTCAGAAAAGGGGTGAATGCGATAACTGGTCTATAAATTCAAAGTATGTAGTAAACATTTTAAAGTTTGTGTGGCAGCTTCTTTATTTTTCTGGTTTCGGTGACAGACCGCAATCTGAATTAGGTGAGCTATTCCCAGAAGTACTTTGAGGACTTCTTTCGTTTACCTGTTACAAAAATTAATTATAATATCTAAATTACTTACACACATAAACATAATAGGTAATTTGTAAGTTTTTGTCTGTATTCACTAAGACACGGTTCTCAATCCTTGCTATAAATTTTAACTACCTAACAAAGAATATGAATTTCGTACAGAATATATTGAACTAATATTTCTTTATACTATGATACTATTCAATTAATAACCTTAATTAAACCAGTGTACGAATTCACTGCCTTAAACAACGTATATCAGAGACTGAAATTGAGCAGATATTAATTTTAGTTATATGTAAATAATACTAAAAACGTAAAATACCTGCAGACCGGTGTGAAGCATATTAGCTATGCTTTCCACATCTAACGTAGAATCTTGGGCGGATATCTTTTTGATAGCTGAAGAGACGATGCAGATGTCGCCTCTTAGCTCACGGACGAGAGCTGTAATCTTTTGAGCATTGCTTAAAACCTCCACACTTTGAGTGTAAGGGTTGTAACGTACCCCAAACGGTCTTTGTATACTTTCAGCGAAGGCCCTGAAAGAGATTGATGATTTACGTAATTAATAGAGCTTCCAAAGTATGAGCGTTTTGTTATTTTAATAGCAAGTGCCATGTATTGCGTGACGTATGATAAATGACAAGTTATAAAATAATGCTTGTAAGCTTTATTAAGGTAATGTATTATGCAATAAAAAAGTTCAATTACTCAGGTTAATCGTAAATATTGCGTGTAGGTACTATACTCACCAACATCCGTGGCAGTATCTAGTCAGTATCCAAAGGTGGAATTTATTCTTTAGATTTGGAAAAAAATCAGATTCAATTACCATACCGCTCAAATAATAAAAAATATGTAAACAAATAATATAATAACTATTTGCAAAAACTGATATAAATAAAATTTTCCACAGCCGTGAATTTAGGAATATTTTTTAATTTATTCTCAAATTCAGGACTACAGAAAATCCAATATGTTGAAGCTTCTATTAAGAATATTCCATACTAAGTTTTAGGATACAGAACATTATTTATGTACATTGCTTATACCTAAAATTTATTTTGAGGAGTTATCTAATATATCTTACGATTTTGTTCCAAAAGTGAATTATACTGTTTGTAAAATTGACACAAAACAATATTTTATAATACCTCATTTTCTCTTTTGCCTCTTCAAAAGAATCCGTATAATAATACGCGTTTTGATAGGATGTGATGATGCACTCCTCGTGAACTGTCACGTCAGGGTCGAAACGTTTTATCTTCTCTGGAGTGCTCAGGGCATGCTGCAGTTCAGCCACTGAAGACAGGAGACCAGCTCCATACACACGGTAGCTTCCATCAGTTTGGCGGCAAAGCCCAAATTCCACCGTGAAAAAGTAGAGCTGAAAACAAGAACAATATCCATAAGCATCGCGCCGATTTTTATAGATCTGTTAAAACTGTTTTGTTTTTAGTCTGTTTAGTGTTTCTCGTTTGTTTTAAAACATGCAAGCAGAATCATCTCTGAACAGTCTGCTGCACCATTGTGCTAAACACGTGAGTGATAATTCACATGCCAGGAATAGAAATCTGAATCGTACAAGTTTACAAACATTCGTTCTGCCTATTACGAAAACTTAACAAGAGATGGCGCTGTGGTTACGAAAATTTCTCATTGAATGTGTCACTTTCTACTCTCATTACGGGTAGAACAAAATTATTCTTCCAATTGATAAAGATAAAAAAGACAAAATGTATTTATTTACTAAAAAAATTAATCTGGTTTACACACTTATCGCCATTAAATTTAAATAGGTTTGTCTTGGCGATGCAAATTCGTTATCTGTTACGAGTAGATATCTGATGCTCTAATATTGTGTCAGATGGAAATTAATGGATCAAGGTTTTTGATTTCAGGGTCGTATTTAAGTAGTAAGGAGATAAATACTCAAAGTCTTAAGACATACGGATCGTGCTGGAGGTAAGGAGAGGAGTCCAGAAGGTCCTGATTTATGGTTTTTCACTTTTACCTATAAAATAATTTGACCTAGTTTAAGTTTGACTCGCATACAAAGGGTTCCATACCACCACACAATACGGGTGCGGAACCTTAAAAGCATTTTGGTGAATAACAACAATACAAATGCCAAAACTATGTCAAGGCTACAAAAAACAAGACGCTAAAATGGTAGGGCCTGACAAAAAAATTTGGCACCGTCTACTTACGGAACCCTACGTTTTAATATTTTTTGTTTTACTTTAGAACATGTCCTATAATCTGACTAAATTTAAAACTTGTATGTATAACAATCTTTAAGTAGGAGCAAAAACAATTTAAAAAATGCAACGTTTCCGAGGTTTCTTGTATGAGGACCATCCTTAAGGGGAAACAAGGCACCAAAAAGATATCACCTGACGAACAATTTAGCACCCTTTAAGTATGGAAACCTAATTTTATTATTTTTTGTTCAAAATAAGAATATGTGCAATAATCTGTGCAAATTTGAAACTTGTATGTATTACAGTCTTTAAGATAGAACTGTAGCCTTAGCATGAAAACATTACGGTTACGTTTAGTTTGAACGTAACGCGGTTTTGTATGAAATCTGATAACCGCCCCTAGCGGTCAGTAGCGGAACTTATCACAACTCCATGAACGTAACGCGGTTTTGTAATCTTGTTCAAACTAAACGTAACCATAATGTTTTCACGCTAAGGCTACTGAAACAAATAACGTCAAAAAATGCTATTTTTTTGAGGCTTATTGTATAGGGTGGGGACCCTCCTTTAGATTAATTTTTTTTTTCAGTTTTATTATTTGTTGTGGTAGAGGCTATGGTAACACGTATTTATGAAAATTTCAACTTTCTACCTATTATGGCTGAAGCTGTAGATCCCTGTGTCAAACGGACGGACAGACAGACAGCCGAGGCTTAGTAATAATCATAATCACAATGTTCTTTATTTCAGTCAACACATGACGAAATATACAAAAATTTAATGACAAGGGCCCAAAGTTAATAAATACCTCACAGATAGGTTCCCGTTTGGCACCCTTCGGGTACGGAACCCTGAAAATGGTTGAGAATAAAACTAAGCATATAAAATCTCATTGCCGTTGGAGTTTGAATAGGAAGGTAGATGTTTGCGTCTTCCTTAAGTATTATTTTAAATTTTGCGTCTAAACATAGAGTTTAAGGGCGATTCGTATACCCTCGTAAAGCTATTAACAAGAGTTATTAAATAGTGTATCTACGCAGTGATAATAAATATTACTTTTTCAAATTTTATTTCAAATCAGTGATTTTGGTGATTCGTTTGTGTTGTGTGTGACGTGTGCCTCAACAAGTATTTTTTGGAACAAAGAAACTGAGCATTATCTCCGAAACAAAATTGTGCAAAGTACTGATCAAGTACTGATTTTGCTTCGTTACGTAATCGTTGGTGCAGTGTGTAGACACCTCTGCTTTTTGTAACAGGCTTACGTCAATCCTTTGGTCCCGAGTTCAAAATCCTAGCCGTAGCCTAAAGTAAATAATCATAAATAACTCTTTTGTTGTTTTTATTTGACAAATAAGCAAAATAATTGCTTTACAAAAAGAAAAAGTAAAACCGATGACAGTACTCGATTCCACTACACATCCACGATTTTTGTGTTTTGCAACCAGCTTCGTTAACCACTCGGCCACAAAGGAACAGCACCGCGCGTCTAAATTAGCGACTGCTATCTAAACGTGGTAGTTTACATTGCCATACGACTTTAAACCTTTAAACAAAGTGCAAGAACTTAAATCAGTATGCCGTGCAGTGCGTGCCTCGAGGATTTCTTGGACGACAAATTTATAACTTGCTCAAATATTACCTGCAACAAGTCATTACATAAAACGAGTACCTTATGTATGGAAGAAAGTCTGCCTCTTGATAAATCGACATGGTTTTGTCCAAATGTCGTTGCTCACAGAAAAAAATAGGCGATAACTTTTCTCTCCCTTGCACTCCGGAAGCACAGAACATAACTCTTCGTTAAAAGTTTCCAGCATTAGACAACGAATCTATTATGTCTGAAATCCGACTACTGCGACAGTCCGTTGACTCTATTGGCGATCAGTTAAAATCAGTATCAACATCCATTGCGACTTGCCTTCAGAGAATGGACATTGTAGAGGCTAGTGGAAGACATCTGACGAAAGGATAAAAGCACTTGAAGCTTGCGATACTGAAATATCTTGTCGTAAGCAAGTTGTCTGTAATCTTGAGGAGAAGTTGAACTCACAGGCACAACTCGCGCTGCAGAACGAGATCGAGGTGGTAGGAGTCCCCGAGCTTCCTAACGAAAACACCTTCCATATCGCGATGGTAGCTGCTGCGCAGATCGGAGTACAACTCACAGAAGCTGACATCGACTGGCCCCAAGCGTATGCGTCATGGAACTACTGGTGACCCGAAACAGCCTCTAAAGTTTGAGAATTCAACAATTCCCAAAACATCTCTTCCACGACCACTTGTCATTAAACTGACAAGAAAATCGAAGAGAGACGAAATATTAAAGGCATCTACGACTAGAAGAAATGTGACCTCGACTGATCTAGATTTTCAGGGACCGGAACAAAAGGTATATTTTAATGAGAGACTGACTAAAGAAAACAGGCAGTTATTTCGAGAGACACGACTCAGGACCTTTGGTATCTTCAAGCACCGCTGGACTAGTAATGGCGTCATCCAAGTGCGAAAGCAAGATGGTAGCTCACCTATCGTTGTGCGTTCTGCTGCAGACCTGGATAAGCTTCTTGGCCCTTTCAATAACTGCGATGGTCCTCACAATGATTACCTATTTGAAACTTCTGTGTTTATTGAATGTCTTCTTCTGCTGCTATTTTCATTTTCATTTTGATGTAAAATTCTAAGTCCATCCATCCATCCATCAGCCTGTTTCGTCCACTGCTGGACATAGGCCTTTCCAGGATTTCGCCACTCTTGGCGGTCCTCCTGGAAGAAATGCCCATACTCACACACGCTGGGCAGGCGGGTTGGTGAGCGCGGTGCCGAAACCCTTGCACCAGTGACGCCGATGCCCGTCACCAGTCTAATTTATATAAGGCCCGGCAATTGTGGATGGATATACCGCCATCCATCGGTCCCAGGCAATGGTGGGCCGCCTGGTTTTTTTGCCTGAGAGCTGTCCACTTACTCTCCCCCGAATAACTTCGGAAGGATTTGCGAGTAAGATGGTGGTACCTCCACAGTCGAGCCCGGCATCAGCTCTACCACCTAATTCTAAGTGTAATCTATCAATGTAAGTAAATGTTTAATTTTTCTTTTTTTCGTCTTTATTTAGAGGGTTTGGTCACACAGTGACCATGTCACCCTAATAGTACACATACAAAATATTTACTTATGTATAAAGTGGCGGAGTAAAGACACAACTCTGTATTTTTAGACATATTTCTCTACAAAAATGCATTTTCAAAAAGATCGTCAATAAACGTCTCTTCAACTAATTGGAAGTAAACAATATTTTGTCAAATGCTCAATATGGTTTTCGTCGAGGTAAATCCACAGAGGATGCTGTAACAGATCTTCTAAAAACAGTTAGTTCTGCCCTGGATAAGGGCAAGGCCTGTGTTGGCATCTTCCTGGATTTGGCCAAGGCGTTTGACACAGTGTCACCAACAATCCTTCTCTACAAACTTGAGCAACTTGGAGAAAATTGGAGAGCATATTAGCAAGACCGATACAATAATATTTCGCATCCCACAGGGAAGCATTATTGGACCCACACTTTTAATTGTTTACATCAATGATTTGTTAAAGCTTTTTTATGATGAACCTAAAGTGGGGATTTCTTGCTATATAGACGACACCGTGATAGTTTTCCAAGAAAAACTCTGGGAATGTGTAATGAATCATGTTGAACTTGGTTTGACTGATGTTGCCAAATGGCTAAGGGAAAATCTACTTACGTTGAATACCGAAAAATCTAAATTTATATGTTTTCACAAAACAATGGCATCACAACCACAGCAACATATTAGCACATTAAAAATTCACATTTTCTCTCACGATTCTCAACCCTGTACCTGTCCTATCATCCAAAGAGCAGTTACTGTGAAACATCTAGGCGTTATTTTAGACGAAAAATTTTCATTTAAACCACACATAGATGCCCTACTTCATGGGTCAGAAAAATTATCCCAGTGATGAAGCGGCTATGTCAGGGAGCACCCATAGATGTGCTCAAAATAGTTTATACATCCCTATGCCAATCCTTATTACTTTACTGTATTACTATATGGGGATATGCGGGGAAAACACATATCATTACTGTAGAAAGAGCACGGAGGTCAATCTTAAAGGTAATGCTTAAAAAGCCATATCAGTATGCCACATTTGATTTATTTAGGGAAACCAACTTTTTAACGGTGAGACAACTTTATATCTTACGAGCATCACTTTTCCATCACAAGTATGTAATTAACTCACCAGAATACTCATATTTGTTAAGCAGGAGAATATATAATAATAATAAAATTCTTAATTGCACAAAATTTTGTACATAGGTAGCTTAATACTATTTAGTATTTTCTACCAGCTAACCCTTGGCAATGATATATAGAGTTGACCTTCCAACAATTAAAACATTATTCGCCAAACGCTTTTCGTCTTTCTCTTTTCCAATTGTCTACAACACTGTGTGTAAGCACAACGATATAAAAACTTCGACAACTAAGGTAGTTAAAACTACTATAACAAAATGGTTGCTAACACTTAAATATGACGAAACAGAGGCCTTATTGTTATCAGTTTCGTGAGTTATTTTGTATTGTAATATATCTAAACAGTAAAATATATCGAGTTTACTTAAATTTGCATTCATTTAGTACTAAGCTTTGTGTTAAGTTAAAATTGTATAAACCTAGTACCTATTTTTTATTCATTATATAACATTCTGCCTTCTTTTTTAAAACTCCGAATTTATTCTTTTTTGTAATCAGATCTGGGTCCCATCGGACAAGTCAGACTTGGTGTGGGGTCCACAGTTAATCGTACACAACACTATGCATATTATTTAATTTATATTTGCTAGTTTAAAATTATATGGAGCATGTAATGAAGTGTAATCTTTATTGATAAATAAAGATATTGTATTGTAAAATTCTCTGCAATATGGCTGTAATACATAAACCCACATATCTTACAGTTTACTTTCCTACTACTCTGAACCTGAAATCAATAACCTTCCTCCGCCATACCCATCTAGAATGTTTCATTGACGGTACATAAAACAAAAAATATACTCAAGTCTTAAAACATAACAAACAAAAAAGTTTTCTTTTTTATTATTTCTAATCTATACTAGTAATAAAGTACCTAGTAAAATTATTTTTTCTTATCTTTACTATTTTAGTAATAAAGTACCCAGTAAAAAAGTCGTGTCTGTACATTGAATATTTTTCAAAAATGGATTATTAGAAATGCACAGAAGCCAAAACTACAAATTATAGAATTTTTGTTTTTCTTACTGAATGTATGTTCCGTTTTAACTCGAGAACAACTAAACGGATTTGGATGCGTTTTTGTTTTATTCCTAGTTAACATATACAAAGGCTAAAAAAGGTGATGATAAAAAACCGGTCAAGTGCGAGTAGGACTCGCGCCCTGAGGGTTACGTACCAATCTGTAATATAGACTTAAATAATTTGACTAATATTAACTTAGAAACTGTATGAAACAAAACTGCAAAATTATGTTGGATGAGTATTCCGGTACGTAACTCTAAGCCCAGGGATTTAACGGAGGCGAATACGGAACCGGAGGTCTGGGAAATTTTGATTGCTATTAAAACAGTCAGAAGAACTTAAATAAACTATCCTTAGGCATGTTGGATACAAAAAAGGAAAAATAAAAAAAGTTTTTTTTTAGAATCAGTAATCATGTTCTGACTGATGTCAAGAGATGCCGTACCATCAGAGTGATTGCAGGTAGTTGCGTAGTATCAGTTATCGAAACGTTACCAACTTACGTAGATTTTGCGAAAATCTCTGGACTGGTTAAATACCGCCTCACCAGCTTTCACTCTCCTGCTATCTGGGCAAGCATTCTCCATCTTAGGTCTTATCGACGCTGTTCATTAGGCGCGGTGATGGTCAAGCGCAAGAACGTAGATTATATTAAAAAGAAATTCAACAGTAAAAATAAACAATAAGTGTGTTGTCTTTACGGTCTGATAAAAAAATACAAGTGATTTGTGTTGGATTGATAGACGGACATGGTGAAACTATAAGGATTCCTTGTCGGACTAAGGAACCCTAAAAACCGGCGATTTCAGTATTTGTTAAGTGTACTAGAGAAAAATGAAGTAAATGTAAATGTAGTAAACTGTCGGTACGAAACATAATGTATAGTATTATGGCACAAGTGATTTTCGGTGGGTAGGAACTTATTTATTGATTACCGTAGCCAATTTATCGATGTCTTCATCTGAAGCTCCTAGCGAGGCCAACCCAAGCTCCTGGGAAAATTGAGCGAAGCTCGGGTTGGCAAGCAGAGGCATATGTCCAAGAAGCTCATGGCAGCAGTCGCTGGAAGAAAAAAGTAATTATTAACAAAAAAATTGCGAACAAAGTTTTGTTTATTAATTAATTTTAGCCACAGACAGAATGCTATAACAAAAACTTTCCAATAAACACAGTTAGCAAGTCAATCTGTATTTTTTTAAACATTTGAAAAGATTTTTGCGCATTAGGTTCAACAATAGTTAATTTTGAATTATTTCATATTTACTTTTAATGTTATTGTAAATACAATTGTAAATAACATAATTTCAAAGTTTTCAAAGGTAAATCAAATCTAGTTTACATAAATTTACCACCTCTCAAAAATATCACATGTTGGTTTGGATAAGAAAAGAAGCTTTCTAAAATTACATATTTATAGCGAAATCCACTGCTTTTAATTTATTAGAGTTTATTCAAAAATTCAACGGTCTAGAATAAGTACCTAGGTGACGCAATACAAAATGCTAACTTACGGTTCCGGAGTGTAGAATGGATCTGAGGAATGGCGAATATACTGCGTGCAATGAAACACCCTGAAGGCAAGCCCGGAGAGGAAATCGCGAGGTGACAAGTATCCGGCCACTGGCCGCAGTTGAAACCCGGTTTTACGTTTCAAGAACGCACTGACATCTTCCAACTGCAAAATAATAAATAACGTAGATCAGCCCACAGTGCGTTTTTTTGCCTAAAACTCGATATTGGCGGAACTTATGTGCGGAGACACTTTATCTAAAGCTAGATAAAACGGCATTGAATTGAATTGCGTTTCATCAATCAAATAGGGTAAGTCCAGGATATTCGCCTAACATTTCAATTTTCATGGATCATTCTTGACGGGGTACCGAAAGTCCGTTATAGTTTTGGGTTTTACTCAACTCCACTCTTCTAAAAGTGCGAGATTTTGACATTGAGGCAACTATCCCACTGCGGTATCTATCCTGGAATTACCCTAGTTCTTTTGCCGTAATGTTGGTCCTCCTGTCTGTCAACCACAAGACGCCCGCCAGAAATTAAACAATCCTATTTCTAGGAAATATTTGCTGATATTTATAATTTAAATCTATGAGTGAACGTTTTTCGTTTACTATCTGTTTATCTAAAATATGATTAATTTCAGATTGTCCTTTCAATAATGATAGAAAAATGTGTTCCAATTTCATACTTGTATTCCCTACATACTAGTTTTATTACTTATGCGAGGCCTGATAAAATGTTAAAATAGCTCTTGTACTTTCATTGCTCATTATCATTAATTTAATAAATAGCTAGCTGTAAATAATATAAATGTGTAATATTTTTATCTACACTCATATCGTGAAATCCTGATTATGAACTCAAAAATAGTTCATAATGACATTTTATTAATGAAGGCCTCTAATGTGGAAGCAGGGACTAGGTTGTGTGGAAGAAATTAAAAAAAAATAGATCTATTATTCAATTATAGTTTTTAACGAAATAATGCTAGTTTTGCGGCTCAAATAAGGAGGTAACAATTCAACTATTTTTCGGCTCTCAAAGTCTATGGCTAGCGATGCGTGGTAGGGCGCAAGGGCGATGAACCGTTGGGTAGGAAAATTTATTATTTACTGAGTTTTTCTATGTCAAAAGTTTTATTTCGCTCTAAAAGGGCTGAGAGCAATGACACTGATTATATATTGACAATGATCTGGGACAATCTTTTGCCTGAAAAATCAAAAAAGCTTATGACAAATGTTACCACGATTATGAAAATAAGTATTAGGTTATTGCACCTAGTTCAAATGTTTAGATGAAGTAATGTCCACTTACACTAACTAGGTATTTAAACACTCGTGTGATATTATTTAATTTCACTCGTACCAATATGTACTATAATTTCATAAACTAAAGCTTTGGTATTTTTCTATCTATACGTTAAAAGCATAAATCGAGCTGTGGCATATCTATGCTTAAATGATCTATAGTTTGAGAAAGTCATATTATCTTTCATTTTTTTTTATAATATCAATTTACATTGACGGAGCTCATCTATTACCTATTTACCTGGGGCAGATTGTCGTCACGGTAGCCACAATATTTCACCAGTTGGGGCCAATTCTCCAGATACTCATCGCAGGCGTGCTTTTGATATAGTTTATGTAGTTCACTAAATACAACACCCCTGAAGGAAATATCTTTAGATTAGTTATATATCAGATGTGGGTGGGTACTGATCATACTGAAATCTCTTCCCAAAGAAACATATAACATATGGAGAAGCCTATATAAAGTTAACCATACATATCCATTTATTACAATAAGTCAAGGAAAAAGTATTTATATCAAATACCGCATTAATATAATCATGGTTATAGTCTATAAGTAGCGTGCAAAAAACGTCACTTTATTTCCCTTGGGAAGTAAATATGTACAAAAACCTATAATAACCCGTTTTCTGGAAGTTTTAAATGTTTTGCTGTTGGCTTAATAAGTATTCTGTAAGTATTTTACAAATAGTATAAAAATTCATAGATTTTGAGCTCTACGCAATCATCAGAGAGCATTGAAAGTGTACCTGTGACTCTGTTTGCTACACAAAATACTTAAATTTTGCATAAAGTTATTTAAAGTAAAGGGCGGAGAATAACATAGGATACTTTTTATCCTAGAAAACTGCATAGTTCCGGGGAGGAATCAAAAACCTTTTAAGATCTGTCACTTTTGAAATATATATATTTTTATATCTGTCACTTTTGACATCAGTCACTTTTAACATCCGTCATTTGTCCATACGTCATAACCATAAGTCACTTTTGACATCTGCCAATTTTGAAATGTGTCACTTATAACGTCTGTTACTTTTGTAATACAGAATGTAAAGAGAGTGCGACCATTAAATAAAACCACATACTCTACTGATCATACAAAACAACTATTCTAAGAATTAAAACCCACGCAAATCTTCAGAGAAAAACATATTCAACTATAACTCAAAGACTTTATCTCGTAGGAGGAAGGTCTATTTTAGAACGCTGCACCGGCACGGCTGTTTCACGGACGACGCTCTCTCGATACTCGCCCGTATGTCGGTGCGTTAGGGTTCACGCATTTTTGTTTGGAACTCAATTATTACCCAAACTAAGGGTGGCCGCGGGTATTATTCTTGGGAAAAGTAGTTCAGTAGGATCAGTAGAATATTTGGTTTCATTTAATGGTAGCAGTCTATTTACACCCCATGTATGTCACTTGTGACATGTCATCTCCCAATACTATCGTAAGACTACTATTTTTTTCTTTTGTTCCTTTGCTTAAATTGTTTGAGTGTGAGAGTATATATGTATGTTAAGTTTGATCTTTATGTAATTGCGTATTGTTAGTCAACTTGCTTATCTAAGAGACAGTCCTTAGAACTATAAAAAACTCAATATCCACAACTGTTCCTTCAATACACAAATACATAGTGGTTCTAAAACATAATTAAATTTAACATATCAATGAAAAAATGACACATACATTGCTCTACTTCAACAGGTAACTTTCATGCAAGTAAACTGCTAAGCCAAATAAATTGACAAAAACTACATCTATATAAGTAAAGCCATAGCAGTTATTCTGTGGCCATAGGTAAAGTAATACACGAACTTAAAATACTCGTACTGTTCAGTATTTACAAAACAGTAATAAACCCGTTTATTTTATTGTAAATACGATTATACATATAAAACATTGATAAAAATTCCATTTTCTTTGGAAAAGTTTAAAACGGTGTAAAATCCATTTTCTATTGTTTTTAATATGCATAATCTTAATCCCTACTTTCCCTGCTAATATAATATACAAAAATGATTATTTATTTATTTGTTTGATTGTTACCTAAGATACTTATTTGATTAATCGATATTACACTTTCACTGTTTTATGGAGCAGGTTCTAGATTGACATAGGTATAGGTTTAATTTTTATGAAATTTAGCTATTTTCTGCGAGTAAATTTATGTAAATCCTTTTTAATCATTGCCGTTTCAGGTTACGTGATCATCAAACAGAAACATGGGCTCAGTGTGGTGCTGGTATTTTGTCAATTCCTTCAACGAGGATCGTGTTGGTTCCGTACTATTATAATAAACTCAAAAAATCGTGTGGTTCCCTAGGGGCAATTACGAATTTATTACGAATACCACGCGAATGAAGTTCCTAATTTTATTTTGTTCATATTTTTCAAGGATGTCATGTAAGAATTATACTTCTAATTATAAACAACTTATACCAATAGAAAACTGCATAGTTTCCTAGGAAATACGCTTGACAAACACGATTATAACGCAGGTAGAGTCTAGTTGTAATTTGTTGAAAATTTTGGCACGGAGGTCGTTTAAATTTTATACACTACTACTAGTTATGTATAAAACTTATAATCCCAAAAAATCCCTATACCTACTTTAATTTTATATCCTGAGCCGAGGTCTTTTTTGAGGCTCCTTTTTCTGCCAATGTAGCTGATTAAATCATAATGTGAAATTTTAAAATAAAGCCACTGAAGGTACCGTTATCAGGAAGTTGATAGTTGAGACACGGACATCTAGCAACAGAATCATTGTTTAAATAAATAATTATGTATATTAGTTAATTAAAAAGCCCCTGATGATGCTTATATAGTGAAACCGGTTGGGTAGTGCAGTATTAAATATTATCTGTGGAAAAGTACAAGTGTTTTTTCATCACAACAATGTACCGTTATCACTTATCACCAAACTTTATAACTGTAGCCTTTATTACCTTAAAATACGTGTTTAATCACGATTTACTGCTTTGCTCTAAGCTTAGCAGTCTGTGACGTATAATGCGTATATTACCCCAGTGAATTATTTAAAAATTCTGTATCCTGGGAAAATACACCTAGTTGCATCGAAAATGCATTACATAAAATACTCGTACTTAGTTATTTTTATAAAGCAATAGTTACAATAATAAAATTTATGATGAAATCCAATTCAAGAAATAATTCTTACTGATTACAATATTGACCAGAACAATAATGTTAAAGGTGGACGGTCCAAAGCACTCTACATACAAACTTGTCGGAAGCAATACCACGAAAAAAGCAATATAATTTCGTTGTGTTACTTTTTTCTACACGTTCCATGAATTCTACACCCGTGAATAATCAGTTTTTTTACAATAAAATGTTTTCAATATCAACTTTTTCTATTTAATACTGATACATTTTTTAAACAGCAAATTTAAATGCGAATTTAAATTGTAAATTTAGAAAGTAAAATATTTTTTTTCTGTAAAGGTTGTTAATTCGCGGGTGTAGAATTGATTGAAGGAGTATAGAAAGGTAAAAGATCGAAATTATAATGCTTCTGTCGTGGTTGTTGGTTCCTGCAAGTTTCTATGGAAAGCGGCTTTGGACCCCTTAAGCAAAGATAAAAATCATGAAGCAGAAGTTTGATCAACGCAAATTTTGGTTATTCAAGCTTAGCATCCTGATACGAGTAAATATTATTTATCAGTATAACAAAATAAACGGTTTAAAAACATTGTTATATGAAATTAGGGGTTTTTATTAGGAAGTTCCTTAGTTTTGTAGTTAAAACCATGAAAATTGGTATTGAGTTTTTTGGTTTGAAACTAAGAATGATGTGTTTCAGGATTTTCGGAAAATCATCCGCAAAATAAGGAATGAAAGTGTGTGTGCGATTTTTTAAACATGACAACAATGAAATTTTGCAATAAGCCTTTTGGTTAGAAAATATTTATGACGAGTTTCAGCGTTTCTAGAAAATTATCCCCAAACGGGGTAAAATAGGGGTTAAACGTTTTTACGGTAATTTAATTAGTTTTGTTATTAAAACCATAAAAATTGATATTGAGCCTTTTGGTTAGAAATTAAGAATGACGTGTTTCAGGGCTTCCGGAAAAAAAAACTTTATTTTCACTAATGTGTTAGTTGGGTAGGTTTTCTAAATTAACGAGTAAATAGTCAAACAAATGTGTTTACTCGTAAACGTAAAACAATTAACTAAATTATTATGTTCATAGTATCAAACAAAAAGCCCCTCATACGTTCACATATTGTGACGGGCAACTACGGAACGTTACACTGTGGGTCCGCACTAAGCCAGTTTTTTTAGAGTGTAAAATAGTAAAACACTGTAAGCGAATTTCGTTAGTTTTGTAGTTAAAACCACAAAAATTAGTTTGGAAATGGAAATTAAGAATGCATGTTCCAGCGTTTTTGGAAAATCATCTAAAAATAAAATATATATAAATAGAAGATGTAGTTTTTACCTTGAATCCGTTAATCTTGGATTGGAATTTTCACAAAAAAAGAATGCCTTGTAATATATCGGAAAACTACTTCACTTGACATTCTTAGTCAAAGTCAATTCCTCATTCATCTAGAGGATGAAAGGAAGTTCTCCTCATCTCAACTACGTTTAGAATGTATTTAAGGTGGTTTAAATTTTTACCCTAGTCAGAAAAAAAAAAAAAAACATTTACTACTATTTATTATATCACTTGACTGCATTGAAAAATTCATAGCCACAAAAAATAGATTCCAAAACGTATGTGTAACGTATTTGTTAGGAAACTTTAGCAGGTGAAAGGTTCAGAGAAAAAGGCATAGTTTCATTTGAAAACGCGGCTCTGCTTCAGCCTCGCCGAAGATAATTTACTAAGGGATTAAATCTGTTAATCTAAATAGCTTCATTCCGAAACGCAACTCAGCCTTTGGCCTCGCCAAAAGTAAATCAGTTATCAAAAATAACTTAGTTCAAAAACGTGGCTCGGACTTTAGTCTTGCCAAAAACTTTATACCTGGGGATCAGATAAGAGATCGTGAGAACCAAAAACACTCCAAACCAGACTCAGGTTAAATACGTACTAAGGATACAAAAAATATTGACAGATTCGATAGGACTACAGATTTTAAACCAACGCGAGCAAAACCGCTGGGAAAAGCGCATACAAATACTAAAAAAAAGTAAAAGTTTATATATCACTACCAAACTATTTTTATGTGTAGATGGGGTATTTGAACTTAGCAATGATTTTATTGTTTCAACCGATTATAAATTGAAATCGGTTGCTTTTAACTCCATCTGAAGGGAAAACAAGCTGTGTTTCTAGTCCATAAACTTCTCTTATAGAATTTAAATAAATAAATATATATGTGTATATATTGCTATAAAATTCTTTTCATTTCAAACCCACATACACAATAAAAAGGATGGTTTAAATATTTTCGAGATATGCAAGTAATTCAGCCCACTTTAGGGCCAGCATCAATCGATTGAATGAAAAAGTACAAGAACGACATAAAAATACACATAACCTTATCAGTAAATAATTGGTATCCTTTTTTACATTTAACAAGCAGTTTTTTTTTGTTGCCTTAATTGAATTACAAAATATACGTAGGTTTTTGTCGACAAAATAGTTCGCTAGAGCTTTGGCAAAAATATTAAAATTAAAAGAAGGCAAAGATCGCAAAAGCCAACAAACTTTCAAGGACTTCTATAAACAGAAATAATGAAAAACAAATAAAAACATGGCGGGCTAAGATGTGTACAGTAACTTACCATGTTTTGATTTCAGTTTCGGTATATTGAACCTTAGGTATAGGTAGGCCGCTAAAAATGAAATTTTGATGACATAATGTTATGAATATATTTGTAAATAATCAATGAATTGGGTAATGTAGGTTTTACTCGTACAAAACTAAAATTAATTATTAAAACCGTATAATAAATTACTTGCTTCAAAAACTGGTCAGTAAGTTCTGTCAAAAATATAGTGATTTGAAGGAGGCAAATAGTGTATTTCAATCCCAGAAATACTACTCGTAACACATTAACCAATAATTTAGTAAAACGTTTTTCCAGAAATGTATACTGACGTATATAGAAGCCAGTTAATAATTATATAGGTACATGTGTATAAAGTGGTCAGTATGTATAGGGACATATAGGTATATGATGGTTATTTAAAAGGAGACTAATTTCATTTCAAACTTACTATTTGTAATTGTTGGCGATGGCAGCAAATTGTTCCCGGCGTTTGCGGTAAACAGGATCTTTGAATCCAGGATGATCTGCATCTAGTTCAGATCCGTACATCAATACATTCTGAGCACGGTCTAAATCGGATATTTTCCGGGGAAACCAGTGCATTTCACCAAAATCTAAAAATTTTACCGTTAAGTTAAAAGTTTGTATTGCAATCACCCAATCAAAGAACAACTTTTCGGATAAATTTAATGTTGTCACTTTTCATGCTTAAGAATTTTTAATTGCAAATCAAGTTTTCATTGATGAATAAATTACAAAAAAAATCTTGGAAGCTGTATGGTTTCAAAAATACCCGCGGTACATTTTACGTAAATTATAAAAATAAGCTTACCGAAACTGGCAGCAGCAGATAGTGGAGTGGGAGGTGGAAACTCCTCTCCTACCTGTGGAGGTACGACCTCAAAGTCTTGAACCTCTCGTTTCAGCATCCGCTTTAGCTGCTCCATGCGTCGAGGATCACATTGCACATCGAGAAGAATATCCGCCTTGTAAACGATATAACATACTATTTATTTATTTATTACACTTAATGTACATTTACACGAAAACATGAAGAAGGATATTAAAAATATTTCATAGAGTACAAAGGCGGCACTTATTGCTAACAGCAATATCCTCCAGGCAACCTTTGAGTGAAATAGTACATAAGGAATAAAACATAAAAAGGGAGCGTGCAAACGAAAAAAGAGAGAATGATAATAATGTAAAATACGTGAGTAGATAACATAAGTGATTCCTACCGCTATAATAATATTATCGGCGTATAGGCATGCAACTGTTTTATTACAAAATTTGATAACCCGTTTCTCTCTGTTGTTTTTAGTTATTGACTAAAGTTTAAGACCTCTTTAGTTTATATACAGGCATTTACAAAGTAACTATTTGGATGTAATGTAAAATTTTGGTATATGTACAATTTAAGACAAAAAAACAAGTTGAGCAGCTTGATATCATTAAAACAAAATTAATATTCAAAATTTGGTCAAAATCTTGCCTTTTAAAATATCAGTACTAGATGATAGAGGTCTTTCACTTTGGTATATAACGAAAAACAACAGAGAAATGGGTGATCAAATGTTTGTACTAAAACATTGGCGTGCCTATGCGCCTTAAAATTGTTGCAAAACATTGCTGCACGATTCAAGCCCAACTGGGCTGATTGTGTTAACACAGGTTAAAAATTACAGTAAAACCTAGGAGAAAACTCGAAACATCTGTGATAATGGAGCTAAAAATTACCTTGGGTTGTAAAATTTAGCTTATTTTCAAGAAGACCACATTTTCATTAACGGAAATCAAAATTGAAACGCTGTACACTCGCTTAGCGGCTCTCAGAGCCATATTGATAGAACACTTACTGCGGCTAGTTCTGTCACAGATTTCCTCGATTCGATGTGTAAGACATTGATCCCCAAATCCTGAAACACGGACAATACTCGGACCAAGCCTCCGACCTGATTCTTCAAAGTGAAAATAACAGATATCCTCTCGCTCTCTGGTTGAGGCAGGGCCTGCTTTTGGGCAAGCTGCAGATCGGCTAACTTCGGATGATGAGGAGGCTCGTTCTTCACTTGCCAATCTTCACCAGTTCTGTACAGCCACAACCCAAGCAGACCTTTTCCAGAGCCACTCATTTTTCTGCGAACATATACACTTTTTTCAATATGTTAAGATGGCATTTCTTAGTTTCGCTTTGCGTTGCGACACTAGGAGGTACATATTTTAAATATCGCTTGGCTAAAAAACCTTTTCATTTGATATAGTTTCATAAGACCCGTATATATTGACTAAAAATACTTTTGTGCCCATAATAAATGAAAAGAGAAAAAGCTAATCAAACTCAGGCACACAGAGTATGTACATTTGTATACAAATTAAGTTTTGTCCTAATATTACTTTGGGATGAACTGAAACATTGTCAAGATAACAATGTGCTCGATCTCCGTTCACGTTTGAACAACAGTTTCAATTGTATTATCGCAAGCTATCAAAGTTTGGTACCGTGTCGAGGACTTGGAACCCAGAACAGATGCGTTGATGCAAGGTTGGGAACAAACTGCGAGTCCTCCGTAAACCAGTGCGCTTATAAAGAGAAGAGGCGCGGGCGTCTCGAAGGAGGGTGGGTATATTTGATTGGCTGAATCAAGTGTTCGGTGTAACTTGGAAAATGTTCTCCATCGACGCCGTAAAGACTCGGACACACGAAAGTTGTTACAAATTTTGAGACAAACCTAAGCAAAGTTTGATCTTAACTGCGTAATGGTTTCTTCTTTTTGATAATTAAAAACGCTTATGTTATTGTAAAATAAAACTAATAGAAAACTGATGTAGTTTTTTTTTGTCTTTATTAATTTATTTGAGGTGCTTACAATAAGAAATTAACTTTAATAATAGTAATTATAAAATGAACAAAAATATTTGACAACGACTTTGCTCTACAAACTTACAAGAAAATGCCTCAACCAGTTCTTGTAAAATAAAAAAAATATATGTTTACGAACAACCAATTGCTCTTGAATCGATATTATTTAAGAATATATAAACAAATAGAGACCTTTTAACCAATGTTTAGGATCCAGTATTTGGACGTCTGTCGGCGGAATAATTTAAAATAGGCTTAGTTTACTGAGCTGAAAGGAACCAGCAGGGTAGAATTTTGCAAAAAAATAAGAATGATATCGATAAATTAATTGATATAAAAATGTATCAAGGTTCAAGTGCTAAATGAAGTTTATTTAGTTTTAGTGCTGTCAAAACTAAAATTTTTCCAAAGTAATATAGCTTTTGTTGTTGACACTAAAGATCTGTTTTGGAATTAACAAATGTTGGTTTAGACAGCACTAAAACTAAAATTAAAGCCTTCAAAATCGGCTTTATTATCTTCGAGTATATTTAAATCCCTTACATTTTATACGACGTACAATCTGCAATACGTCACCTTATATCATGACCATTTTTTGTGTATTTCAAATAGATAGTATGCATATGCGTCCATGTATGAGTAGCTTACAATGTGGGAAACCTATGGAGTGGTAGAAATACGAGTAGTTGCGCTTCGCAAAATGTGACGCAAACAAATGTCCATTTATTTTGTACCAATATTTTTTTTCTTAAAAGTTATAATAATAAAGTAAGGCTTCGTTCACACCACCCTTAGTGACAAAGGCGTATCTACTCGTGCAACCTCGCTTGGCGGCTGACGGGTGGTAAGCGGACTAGTCACTGTATTTATTACCATTGTTTAGCGAAAAGAGCGTTCTCTATCATTCATTATCTAACAGGGGCTACTGAATTTATTTACGCTTGCGTCTTGTGGATTTATGTAGGTGTATACTTAAACTGTTTAGGTGAAACACAGGTTTTTAAAGCATGGTTAGGACGGTGTTCGTTTTATGAAAGAGTGCATAAAACATAAATAATTGATTTAAATGCATGGAACTAAAGTCTTAGAACCATTAGAACTTTTTGCTGATTCAAAGTATAGTTTTCCGAAATTACAACAATAATTAAATTATTTTATTTTGCCAAAAGCTTCGCTCGCGTGTATAATTTTTTTATTTACATATAACTACCGGTTGAAAATGAACCCATTAGCTATAGCAAAGGAAACTGATCTATGTTCGAAACAAAAAATACATGTTTTTTACTTTTGTTGAGATTCTCAATGAAAATAAACCGGACAAGTGCGAGTCGGACTCACCCACTGAGGGTTTCGTTAAAGACTATATTTTTTGTGTTTGACTACAAATGTATAGTTTTAAAATTTTTCCCTTTACTTGTAAGTATAAGACGGTATTACTTGCCAAATTTCATAGTTCTAGGTCAAATGAAAATATCTACCCTATAAATTTTGGTTCCCTTAAGAGTGTCGAAATATATGGTTTTTGCGGCATAAACAGCCGTATCTTTTTTTCAAGCTTAGAATTTTTGTTTTTTCGGAGCTTTAAGGGACTGTAGACTTGTGTATTTGGTCTTAATTTCAACTCGATACCTCCACGCGTTCCCGAGATAATGTGTCTTGACAGACAGACGGACAGACAGACGGATAGACAGACGGACAACAAAGTAATCCTATAATGCTATAACAGCGAAACCGGTAAGGGAAATAATATAAATAAGTGGACAAGTACAAGTGTTTTTCAATCAAAAATGTATCAAAAGTTCCACCAAGTGCCAACAATCACGAGCATCAACTCCATAATCCTATAAGGGCTCCGTTTTTTTATCTTGAGGTACAGAACTAAAAAGATATCGACCGGACGACGCTCTATGAAACCTTTTAGGTACATATAGCCTATGTGCATTTTTACCGCCGGAAATACATACGGTTTATTGTAAATCACATGTTGCATCGCGTAGGTTAGCCAGAAATTCTAAATTGGGAACCAAAAAAATAAAAAAATAAACTATTTTTACGGTTTTGTTTTCTATTGGTGATTCTGAATCATATTTTTTTTAATTTGACACACGTCAAACGTGGCAGATATCACAAGTGACAACTACCAAGCTGCCCTAGAAAGACGTATTTCAACTCAATTAGTAACAGAGGTACTAAAAAAGGCAGAACGTGAAAACACCCACAGAAGAAGCGACGCAAATTTTTGGGATCTTAGAAAAGAGATCTGTAGATTTGGCCTATTTTAAGGTCCATCCGAACCCGGATTTTCAGTCTCGGCCGAGAATGAGACCGAGACCGAGAAATAAATGAATTCTCGACCGAGACCGAGACCGAGACTAATAGATATAGTAAAAAACTACGCTGAAAGTGTCATCAATAACTTTTTATGGCATTAAACTAAAAGAAAAAACAATTTGAAAATGTTACAGGTGTTCACCATTAACTAAGTCTTTATGTCTTACAATTTGTGAGGTTTATTATTAGTTACTATGTACTGACAAGGTCGCCCTTTATAGACGAGTGTCCTTACAAACGGAGAAAACTGATTATGACGTCTGCAGTCTACAGCCTACAAATTTCTGTTTTTTTTTGCTCACTAGTCTTGTCATGGTGTATTTCTTGGTCATATTTCTGAAAATAGTACCTACCGAATTACTCTCAGCGCGGCCTAGAGTTTCAGCGTGTTTTGGCCGAGACCGAGAACGAGAGGTTCGTCTATAAATCATACCGAGACCTGCCAAGACCGAGACCAAGATATCGGTCGGACCTTAGCCTATTTCCTTGTGATACACACGTAAGAGAAGACCACAAGGAAAAAAACGATCAGAGTCACTTCAAAATGATTTTGAATAAAACGTAAATTAAACTTTGAAACACAATAGAAACTTCATTAAATACAATTTACATGCAATTGTACGTAAACAACCAAAAAACCTTTGATAATGCTTTAACAGCGAAAGCGGCAAGGGAAATAATATAAATAAGTGGACAAGTACGAGAACAAGTGTTTTTCAATAAAAAAAAAAAAATTATATATAAAAACCTCATTGGTATTTGATATAAAACCTCAGACATGGCTGTATAGGCTAAGTTTCCTTTGCCTTCCTAGTTAGTATCACATGTACTGTAATCTCAGAAAAAGTTATTTTATAGCATTATTTTGATCGGAGACCTACCTACACTATAATTTTTTTTGTGTTATAGAGACGTTCATGAAAAATATGAAAAATATATATAGGCATATCTTGAATTTTTATTTTTTTGTGTTTTATGAATATATACCTACTTTACACTTAAATACATATAGATATGCATATATACTCACGCCTGTATCCCAGAAGAGCAGGCAGAGACTACAGATTGAAGGCAGGTAAGTATTAAGTTTTAGTTTCTGTTTTTTTTCTTGCTAAAAATTGCCTGCTGTACTTATGTAAGTCGTCATATTTCGCTTTTCATTTAAAAAGAAGATCATTAGCAATCGGCAACCTACATTTTCTTTTGTCATTTTTGTTTTTTACAAACTTTTATTAAAAATCAACTATTTGGACTTTGATAAATAGTTTATGCAAATTTCGTACAGAACGAAATCTTTATTGCTATTTTTGGCATTTCTTTATTTGCTATCAAAATTATCTTAGAGCGATTTCGCAGACTTGTTGTTTTTTAAATCGTTTGGCATCAAAAAACTATAAAACGCAATGATGTGAGTCTTATCTTTTTTCCCGTGATATGTATGCGAGTCTGACTCGCACTTGACCGGGTTTTAAATTTATATGTCATAATATTTTTTCTATTCGCCTGATGACGACTCCACTGAAGGGTCAAAATAGAGCACATTTTACTATATTATTTCTGTGTGTTAAAAATAAAAACTACTCAAGAAATTATGATTTGTAATGAAACGAATACCAATTTTTTTTTCTGATATTTTATATTATAATTCGTAGATGTTTGGTCAAAATTATTAGTATGGTTTTAAGATCAATTGTACCAATTTTCATGCTTTAGACGACATCACCTGCTTTTTTTAAAAAAAATGGGTGTGTACCTCTAGGACTAACATACCTCGATAATCTTTACATGACGGAGTATCTAGTTTCCGATAAAGTACAGCAGTGATGCCTTGTACCAATGTACGGTCTCAAGCACGTGAAGCTTCTCAATTTGAATTCTTATTACGTTGTCGTAAGGACAGTTATCTTTTTTAATGTTGCCTTTATCTGCAAGCGACTGTGCAAACATGACCTCGCCAGAAATAATTAATTAATAGAGGTTGCCGTGGCTAACGACCCATGAATAGCGAGATAACGTATGTCGTCAACTCAAAAGGACCTTTTATCTGAGTGTATCTGTTTCAGAGAGCGAAACAATGAGAGCTCAAAGCTATTCCTAGACATCTATACAAATATTATAAAGAGATAAAATTTGTATATTTTTTAATCTAGGAAATTTTCTCTGGAGCTGTCAAACCGATTATAAAAATAATTTCTTTTTTTATAATGTTTACATTATTTACTTGGAAATAGGCTAATTTTGTTTCTGGGTATATGCAGTTCCCTAGAGAGCTGTACTAACTACATTTTCGCGGACAATCTCTGAATTTTCCAAAACAAACTTGAAAATTATTTCACTGTTGTAATGGTTAGACTATTCATTGAAATAGGCTATAGTTTATTCCAAACAATTCCCTGCAGGCATAGCCATTAATTACATTCACGTGGGTGAAACTGCTAGGTGGAAGGCAGGTGCCGCGATCGACTGTGGAGGTACCATCATCTTACTCACAAACCCCTTCGAAGTTATTCGGAGGAGGGTAAGAGGACAGCTCTCAAATAGGCATAGCCAGATGGTCCATCATGCCTGGGACCGATGGATGCCGTTATATCCATCCCCAATTGCCGGGCCTTATATAAAACAGACTGGTGACGAGCAGCTGCGCAACTAGTGCGAGGGTTTCGGCACCGCACAAACTAACCTACCTGCCCAGCGTGTTTGAGTATGGGCGTTTCTTCCAAGAGGACCAAGTGTGGCAAAATCTTGGAAAGGAAAGGCCTATGTCCAGCAGTGGATAGAACAGGCTGACGGGTAGATGAATGGGTGAAAACTCGCGTCTGTGTTTCAGAAAAGGAAGGCAGAGCTTATGGCTACAACTTTATATAAATACGTAGTTTCCTGATAATATAAAAACATTCTTACATCATTGATTCAAATGCAACCTGGAAACAAGATCGAATCAGCTTACTACAAAGTACTTGAAAATATAAGTCAAATTGAATAAATTATACACAAATTCTTGTACTTTTATTCCACATATATTTATTTTTATTCTAACTTAGGCTACCGGTTTCGTATTACACATCATCGGGCCAACAAATTATTAATTATTTAACATGACAGAAAGAAAACAAAAGAAAACATTTTTAACAAGCAAATATAAAATAATTTATTCAAGATGATATTCCACCAAGAACCATCAATCGAATCCATCCAATATAAGTCAAATTTTTTTTTTTTAAGTAATAATAGCATTTGGTTGAAATATATTTCAAATATATCTTCTGATTTTACCTTCCATAGTATAAACTGTGTAAGATGAAAATATAAGCATAATCTTTATACAAGTATTCAGTCCAGAGCAAATAAAAAACTGGTCAAGTGCGAATAGGATTTGTGCCCTAAGTGTTCCGTACATACCGGTGTAAAACAAAAACTTATTCACTAGAAGTTATGGCTGATCAACCTAACTTGACACTTACAATCTGTGTAACCTTTATATAGGTTTATCTAAAGGGCCTAATTATGTTGGTCGGTTATTTGAATAATAAAATACCTATAGGTATTATCGATTTTTTTTCTAGACTTATCCCTAGCTGTGGACGGAATTTTAACAAGTTTTCATAGTGGGTCAATTTCTGTGAAATTGATAGCCTGATTAAATTATACACAAATTCTTGTACTTTTATTCCACATATATTTATTTTTATTCTAACTTAGGCTACCGGTTTCGTATTACACATCATCGGGCCAACAAATTATTAATTATTTAACATGACAGAAAGAAAACAAAAGAAATCATTTTTTGAAAAAAATTTTTGAAAATTTATACGAAACCGGTAGCCTAAGTTAGAATAAAAATAAATATATGTTGAATAAAAGTACAAGAATTTGTGTATAATTTATTCAAGATGATATTCCACCAAGAACCATCAATCGAATCCATCCAATATTTGATAGCCTGATGTTTATAAAAGTACGTTCTATGGTTACGTTAACTTTTGTAGGAGGTATTAGTTTCGCAAACAGGGTCATTGAACCTTTTCCTGAACACTTATCGAATTTCCAATATGAATTTGGCTAATTAACGAAAGTCACCTTATATGTTATTTTATGTTAGCGTACCATTTTATTAACCCTTAAATAAGATGCATTTAATTTTTATTAACCCTTCAATAAGATTTAAACAGGGTCATTGAACCTTGGTCCTGACCAGTTATCGAATTTCCAATATGAATTTGACTAATTAACGAAAGTCACCTTATATGTTATTTTATGTTAGCGTACCATTTTATTAACCCATGAATCTTGTATTGAAAATGATACAAAGGTTTTTTTTAAATATATACATGATTTAATTTTAAAAATTATTATTATATGATTATATGAGCTAAAAATATGTTTGGTAACAGCTTTCAATTTTTTTTTTACTTTAAAATTTTCTTTTTTTTTGTTTTCATTTGTTTTGTGAAAAAAAAATCTAATAAATATTCTGCTTGCATATATTTTTGTGGTTTTTTGATATTAAAGTCAAAAAGAGTTCAGCTTTATGAGTAAGTAATAAGAAAAAGAAAAATAAAAATTGAAAATTTTATAGCTGAAATTTATTTGTTTTTTTTAATCTTGTTTTTATGTGTAAAAAGCCCTTTTCTGTCAAAATATTTTTTTCTTGTCTTAAAATATTTTTTCAAAAATGAATCCTTGTGCATTTATGTATTGTACATATTTTTTGTCTAAAAAAGTACAGAAGTCTGGTAAAAGTTTTAGATATTATTATATTAAGAAGTACCTACTATCATCAATAATAAATACTAAGGAGAATTATCCATCAAGTAATTTTAGAGACAAAATCCGGCTAATGAAATTAAAAAATTTTACAAAAAGAAACGTGCTTCTTGTTCAATTGTATAAACAAAGTTTAGCAGTATATTTGTCGTATTCGAGTCCCTAGTGAATGAATCGAGCAAAAATATATACAAGCAAATCATCAGTTTGAGCGCTGCTATAGGGGAACATTAATTAGATTTCCTGGGAGACGCTTTGAAAGATTCCTTTCATGTTATTGAATGCGACGCGACGAATGTTTTTAAGACTATTTACGGACAATTTGACAAATATTGTTCGTTTTCAATTTAAAATATATATATTATTTAATTTTTTTGTAACTTAGGAAAAAACCGGAGGCCCATTTCTTACTCTTATTACGCAATAACATATTTATAAATACCGTTAGTAGGGCTGCGCGGTGTTTACACGTTAGGACCTATTTCCGTTCCGTCCGCTAGGAAGCGGATAAACTAGTTCAAATGTGGTAAGCAACACAAGGAAATTCTTATGTGATATTGCATTTAAATTTTCAACTGAATGCGTTTTGGTTGACCGTCAAGCGTATTTTAAAATTTTCAAGCACAGATGAAGAAACTTCAGTGACGAAACCTACACAGTTAATTTCTCTATGCCTACATTTGTGTAGGTATCATAAAAAACTGAAATAAAAAAATATTCTTAAGGTGTATAGGTACACCACCGTTTTAGTACAAATTTTATAACTGCCGTTTCTCAGTTGTTTTTCGTTATAAACAGAAGTAGACCTCAACAAGTATCATCTGGTACTGTTATTTTAAAAGGCACCATTTCGCCAAAATTTTGAATATTGATTTTATTTGAATGATATCAAGCTGGACATTTTACATACAAAGTTGTTTTCTTGCCGCAAATTGTACCTTTACCAAAATTGCCTGTATACTATGGAGGTCTTAAATTTTAGACTATAACGAAAAACAACAGAGAAACGGGTTATCAAATTTTGAACTGAAAGGGCGGCACACCTATGCGCCTTAAGAGTTGTTTTAATACCTTATTTTAAAGTTTCGTTTCGCAGTGCCAAAAATAGTGTATTTTTTTAAATCTTAGGGCTATTTTCTTTTACGTTAATAAAAAATCTAAACGTGTTCCTTATTTGTCTGTACACAAAAGATTCCACGGTCATCGCTCAGCTCCCTCTTGCCTCCGAACGCACGTCTGGAGTGAAATGTAAACACAATAAGCCTCTCAAGCGGAACCCTGCAGGCGACGGTATCTTCGTTCATACTTGTCATTTGATTCATTCAAGAATATATTGATTTTAATGTTCCCTCAAGAAGGAGAAACCTTTACAGCAGACCAATTGTAGTTATCGCCTAAGCACAGCAAAACTCCAAAACGGGTAGACAAATTGAGAAGAAAGGAATAATAAAAAAAATAAAAAAACTAGCTTTTGTTGTTCCGTTCGGAAACGGGGTTCGGACTTTAGCCTCACCGAAGGTACTTCACTAAGGGATCAAAAGAGTTATAAAAAGCGTTCGGAAACGCTCGGCCTTCGGCCTCACCAAAGACACTTTAGCAGAGGATAAATCTAGAGAACTAAAAACAGTTTGGAATTTCTAGATCGATGAATGACACACCTCTTGATGAATTGGTTATAATGAGACAAGATTGATTTATTTAGAAGGGATTTTATTATCGAAGAGGTGACACACAAGTTAACATGGCGGCGGTTGACAGTGCAAGAAGGAGATGACACATAAGTGAACGAGACAGCAGATGATTGCGTTCCGTTTACATTTCTAACACTGGCCCTTAAACAATGCAATCATTTATCAAACTGGCCCTTAAAACAAAAGCTATAAAGTTTTTATGCAACTTAAAATGAACAGGTAACATTATTAATTGATTTTACAATATTTAAATTGTCTCCGCTAAGCCAAGTTGACTGACAAATTTTTCAGTTTTCTCTTTAGTTAAAGGTTTAGTTAAAACATCAGCCGTCATTTGATCGGTAGACAAATAATTTAAATCAATAATACCTTTGTTTACAATTCCTCGAATGAAATGATGTCTGACATCAATATGCTTAGTTCTAGAGTGATACATTGGATTAACACAAAGTTTTTGTGCTGATTGACTATCATTAAACATAGTAATTTTACAACTTGTACCTAAACATTCATACAAGAAAGTTCTGATAAACAAAGCCTCTTTACATGCGTCAGAGAGTGCCATGTACTCCGCCTCCGTGCTAGAAAGAGCGACCGTCTTTTGTTTTCTGCTTTCCCATGATACTGTAGACTTACCTATTTTAAAGACAAACCCAGTGAATGACCTCCGATCTATCTCATTGGCGGCCCAATCTGCATCAACGTAGGCGCTGACATCCATACTACTCTTTTCATAAGTAAGACAATGATTAACCGTACCTTTCAGATATCTAAGCACCCGTTTTGCTGCCTTCCAGTGTATTTCAGCATAACTATCGTTGAACTGACTGAGTATGCTGACTGCATGAGCAATGTCTGGCCTCGTGCAAACTGAAATGTACATTATACATCCTACTAATTCTTTATACGGAAAATTATTTTCATTACAATCTGCTTTTACAAGCTTCAGCCCAGATTCCATAGGAGTGCATGCTGGCTTGCAATCAGACATTTTAAAACGCTCCAACACTCTTTGTATATAACTAGACTGATCTAAAGTCAACTTTCCATCCCTTCTGCATAGTTTCATGCCAAGGACGTGATATGCTGGCCCTAGATCCTTCATTTCAAATTGAGTCATAAGCTTCTCTTTAATTTTCAGTTTCTCTTGTTTGTTATTCGAAAATAAGATTATGTCATCGACATAAAGTGCTATAATAGTCACAGTTCCAACATGATTCTTCATAAAAACACATGGCTCTGAAGAAAACTTTCTAAAGTTAAGTTTTTCTATTAAAACTGTATTTATCTTCTCATACCAACTCTTAGAAGCCTGTTTGAGCCCATAAATCGCTTTATTCAGGCGATAGACTTTGTTCGGGTTCTCTTTATCCTCAAAGCCCTCCGGCTGTTCCATGTAGACGGTCTCCTTGAGGTCTCCATTCAAAAATGCAGTCTTCACATCAAGGTGATCTATCTCCATATTCATCTCAGCGGCCAAAGCAAGCAAGATTCTAATAGTTGAGTACCTCACCACTGGTGAAAAAGTTTCATTGTAATTTACGCCATATTTTTGTGTATAACCTTTTGCTACTAATCGAGCTTTATATTTCAATACTTCTCCATTCAATCCTCTCTTCCTTTTATAAACCCACTTGCACTTCACAGGTCTCTGCCCATCTGGCAAGTCAGTCATGGTCCAGCATTTGTTATCCAAAAATGATTTATACTCATCTGACATAGCATCTCTCCATTTCTTGGATTCTATTCCTTGCAAAGCTTGTACCACTGTCTCTGGTTCGTCATCAAAGCGGCTTATCTCGGACAAGTGTGGAGACTGCGATGCTAAGTTCACAACTTCAGTGTACTCTTCTGAACTGTCCATCGATGTGTCACCTGGAACGTAAGTTTCATCGCGCGAATCATCTGATTCAAGGCTACTCACTGATATAATACTATCCCGGGGAATTATAGTAGATTTATCAGATCCCGCATTACTGGGTATCCCTGTTACATCATTTAAATCTGATAAGGACTGATCTAGTCTTGACTGCTCTGGTGACTGATCTGATATGGACTGTTCTTGTGACTGATCTGACATGGACTGGTCTAGTGACTCTGGAACAGTTTCATTGCCCATATTATCTTCAATCTCATGAGAAGTTGAAGAGTTTTGATTGTGAGAATATGTTAGAATTAGCTCAGTGAATTCATCACTTTTACCTTTTGGTAAATAAAATTCATTTTCTAAGAAAGTTACATTTCTTGCTTTAATGCATTCTGACGGACGTGAAGGGTTTAGTAATCTATACCCTTTTGTCTCTTCACAGTAACCCACAAAAATGTATTTGTTACATTTTGAATCGAATTTCTTACGTTTTTCTATCATTGCATAAGCTAAACAGCCAAAAGTTCTAAGGTGAGTAATATTTACCCTTTTATTTGACCATTTTTCCTCAGGAGTAGTGCCCAGAACAGCTTTGGTTGGTGTCCTATTCTTCAGGTAAACAGCAGTATTAACTGCCTCTGCCCAGAACCGCTGATCAAGGCCTGCATCGAGAAGCATGCACCTGGCCTTCTCCACTATGGTGCGGTTGGCTCGTTCAGCAATTCCATTTTGCTGCGGTGAGTGCGGTACTGTGGTCTGGTGACGGATCCCGCAGCTCTTTAGGAAATCCTGTAAACATTTATTTACATATTCACCACCATTGTCAGTGCGCAATACCTTTATCTTATTCCCTGTTTGATTTTCTACCATAGCCTTAAACTCTTTAAATTTATCAAAAACTTGATTTTTGGACTTCAGAAAATACACATAGGTTTTCCTAGTGAAATCGTCAATAAATGTTAGAAAGTATTTCGATCCACTAAATGAATTCTTTGAAAAAGGCCCACAAAGATCACTGTGCACAAGCCCTAACGAGACTTTTGCCCTACTCTTGGACTTCTTTGGAAAAGGTAACTTTGTTTGTTTACCTTGAATACAAGCAACACATGATTTGAAAGTTGAGTTATCAAAATCCATGCCAGTAGCCATACCTTTTAAAAGCTGCATACTTCGCACATTGAGATGTCCAAGCCTTCTATGCCAAACCTCCTGCGACTCCCTGGATGCAGCCTGAGATCCTGGCACGGCCACCTCTGCAACTGGGTCTGTTGGTAAAACAAAATCTGTCCCCCTTCCACACACAGACGCAGCACATGACTTCTCTTTAGTAACAAAAGAAGCTTCACCTTTGGTATTGAGTACATAAATACCATTTTGAGATCTAGCCGTTGCAACTACCTCATGGCCATCACAAACTTTACACAATTTTCCCTGAAATGTTACACTAAAACCTTTACGTGCCATTGCACTGACTGAAAGTAAGTTAGTCGCTAGCTTAGGTACATATAACACATCACTTACAGTTCTTAAAGTGTTCTGTAAAGGAATTTTCACATTTCCTCTTCCCGATGACATCAGTTTTTCACCATTCGCAACACTCACCGATACTGGAGTGTCAAACACGAAATCGTGTAACATGTCTTTGTCATTACACATGTGACTGGTAGCACCCGAGTCCACATACCAAACATCCCTGGATAATTCAACAGATAACGCAGATAACAAGGCCTTATCTGAACTCTTTCCCTTTGAATGACCATCATCCTTGGCTCTGCGAGGACAATCCTTGATGCTGTGGCCCGGTTTCTTACATCTGAAGCAGCGAAACACCTTTGCCTGTTTCCTTACTATCAGCGCTGTGCTTGCATCGTCTCTTTCTTGTCTCCGCTGATATTCTTGAGTTAATCTTGACCTCACAAACTCAGTTGTGAGTTTCAAAGTCGAATTTTCTAAAGTCATGATGAGTGGGTCGTAGTCTGATGAGAGCCCGCTCAGCATTACGATAGCTAGAAAATTGTCTTCCACGCCAGCGCCTATATCGTCAAGCTGTTGGCCTATCTCGGCCACCTTCGTGAGATATGACTCTATGTTTGAGAAAGAATCGAGCTTCATCCCGAACAACGTGCGTAACAATGACAAGCGCCTGCTCAGGCCTTTACCTTCATAAACATTTTCAAGGTTGCTCCAGGCCTCGTGTGCCGTCTTCGCGTTTCTTATGTGCGGATATACACATGGTTGAACAAGAAGACAAATACGAGCTAATGCCTTCTTCTGTGTTTTGTCATCTTTTTCCTTCTTTTCTTCCACAGCGTCCCAGAGTTCTTCATGTATCAGTAACATCTTTGTTACAAACTTCCAAGTGCCGTAATTGTCGACACCACGTAGTTTTTCGATGGTCGTCTTGGGGTCGGCCATGATGCTTGGAATTACGAACTTGGGGGAAAACTATGACAATCTGTCTGAATTCAAAAAATATATTTAATTTAATCACAGGGAAGCAAGCTGGTGCCCATAACCTGATGAATTGGTTATAATGAGACAAGATTGATTTATTTAGAAGGGATTTTATTATCGAAGAGGTGACACACAAGTTAACATGGCGGCGGTTGACAGTGCAAGAAGGAGATGACACATAAGTGAACGAGACAGCAGATGATTGCGTTCCGTTTACATTTCTAACACCTCTTTCGTTTCTTCCACATCTCATCAATGTAAGTACGTCATTTTAGAGCAGCCTGGTTGAGCTTTAGTTTCCACTTGGACTGAAACAAATAGCTTCCAAACAAGAGGTATTATGTCTTGTTTGCGGCAATTTGGGCTATATTATTTAACTTATTGGTCATTTCCAATGTTTTTATGATCAAGTAAACAAGTTGAGTTAGTGCAGGAAACTGACATCTTGTTGCGCTCATAATAGGTTGGGGAAAAACTCTTTTCGCAAATAGTATGTATGAACTTATAATAAAATCTCTTTGGCTATACCATTTGTATCTGGCTGGTTTTGGTATTATTAAAAAGTTTAAATTTTAAGACAGATAATTCCAAATTCAAATTAGGTAAAATGTGTGATTTTCATTTTTTTTTCTTACTGTTAAGATGAGTGAATCTAATGAAGAAATTCGATACATTTTAAAATTTTACTACAAAAGAGGTAAAAATGCAACGCAATGTGACCTACTGCAGTGTCTGTGAGAGTAGCATAAATTTGGTTTAAGCGTTTTCAATCCGGAAATTTTGATGTCAACAATGCATCTCCCTCTGGGCGCCCTGTTACGGATAAAATCGATGCCATTTTTGAAAAAGTGGAGAAGATCGGCATATCACTAGTTACGATGTAGCTGAAGAACTGGAGATTGACCACAAAACAGTTTTGAAAAACCTGATAACTGGTGATGAAAACTGGATCACGTCACACAAGAACGTGCGAAAAGGGTCGTGGTCAAAGGCTGGTCAGGCTTCACAGACTGTGGCAAAATCCGGGTTATGTCGCAACAAGGTAATGCTGTGTGTATGGTGGGATTGGAAGGGCATTATTCATTATGAGCTGTTACCGCCGGGCAGGACCATCGATTCTGAAATCTACTGTGAACAAATGATGAGATTAAAGCAAGAAGTTGAGAGAAAGCCGCCGGAATTAGTCAACAGAAAGGGTGTGGTTTTTCATTATGATAATGCTAGACCTCACACATCTTTAACCACTCAGAAGAAATTAAGAGAGTTTGGCTGGGACGTACTAATGCATCCGCGTATAGTCCTGACCTTGCACCTTCGGTTTTCCACTTGTTTCGGTCTCTTCAGAATTTTTTAGGCAGTGTCAGGTTAACATCACGAGAGGACTGCCAAAACCACTTGTCGCGGTTTTTTTATCATAAGCCCCAGAATTTCTATAGCAATCGGATCATGTCCCTACCTACAAGATGGCAGAAAGTTAGCGAACAAAATGGTACCTACATACTATAGTTAAATGTAAATAATCTTTAATAAAAAACGTTTTGAATTTTTATATAAAATACGAAAAAACTTTTTTCCCAACCAATATGTAGTTACGATAGTGTTTACGGTCAACAAGATCGTGTTATTTTTTTTTTTCAGTATGCACATATTAATTTCTTTCGTCACTTTACTTTGATTCATCCTCTCAATATGCCTTGGCCGGTTGTTATTTTAATCAAAGTTAACAAGTGGTTTGAATGCTCGACCACTTAACATGTAGACTACGGGCGCAACGTAGGAAATGTTACATCTCCGAGTACCAAGATATGCCATATACGAGGTAGATATGTAGAAAAAAAAACATCAAATAAACAGGATTGGCGGGACGCAACCTAGAGTGTTTTGTACAGTCAGCAAAACCACCTACATTTTTAGAATAAAAATTTTACGTCAATAACTACTAGTGACAAGTAAGGCCACTGTTGGATAGAGAAAGCGTATCAAAAGGTGCGTAAAAAATAAGATTAGCGTGTAATATCTTTGCACCCGCATGAGTCAGCTTGATTCAATCCAAAATTTTTTTTTTTGCTAATTTCGAACAAGATTTTTTTAAACACAATTACTCGTTTTTTCCTTGATTAAATTGATATCTTTATGTAGTACTAGTATAAGTTCAAGCACTGAAGCCTGGAAATTTTCGAAGCTAGCCGAGTTTAGTGCTCTAACAAGGTATACTAGAGATGTCGATTTTAAATAGTTAATTGATTAATCGTGTCAAAAATCATAAAAAAATGAAGTGTTTTTTAGAGAAGTCGATCTTCTATCAAATCAGGCTGACTCACATTTGTACCAGCATAAGACGCGGAAAGCGCAAATCTTTTTTATTCATCTTTAGATATGTGTAGCGAATGGTTCTATTTGCTACGTAGCGTCGCAATTTTTATCAGAAAAATTGCGTGGTTTTTGTTAACTTTACAAAACGCTTCAGGTTGCGCCTAGCGAACCCTGTTTATTTTGATGTAGTATTTTTTCTACAACATTACATATCTGGGATACCTTGACAATTACAATACTTGTAAAGTTTTACTCTCTGAACGTCCAAATCACATACATTTCGAAAAATTATTGGTCCTTGCTTGACCGGTAGGATGCAAACCCAAACCCTTAGATTAAGAAATCACCCTTTTAATACTCAGCTAAGAAATGAAACTCCAACTAAATCGGTTCCACAAGTAAAATATTTTTTAAATATTACTCAATAAGAGAATAATCATAAATATGAATATTGCATTAATTTTTTTGAGATATTGCTGATGCATAAGGGGATTTTTTTTTGTCATAGATACACGGGAAATCCCCTTATGCATCAGCAAGTTGCATTTTAAAACGCTTTCCAAACCACACATGCGCCACTCATTAACGACGAAGGGTGCTACAGAAAGGGATGCGCACGCAGGTAGTCTGTCCTGCGCACTTCTTCACAAACCCAGTCAATAATTCTGCGGGGGTAATGCGCGCATGCGATAATGTCCTTTACCCGGCCATCAGGTGTATAGCGACATGGCCGACAGCGAGTTTGAAGAATTTCGCCGTGTTTTCGATAGACTACCACAACACATTAAAGCACCAAACCCCTTTTACTCGTGAGTGTTTCTTGTACTATTTTATTTAACTTAAACTGTTTTCTGCTGAATCAGCTCTTAGAAACTTGGGGGTGAATTTGATGAGAACAAAATTTCATTAAGTCGTAGGTACTTAATTTTTTTGTTATTGAAATGTGTTGTGTCCTTTTTAGATTAGTGCCAAATGTCGGGTTGGAAGATGAATCACCTTCGTCGAAGAGCGAAGGCTCGCCTGATGACGATCGAATTTGTGTGGGTGAAGGGGGTGGATCAGTGAATGCGGTGAATCAGAATATTGGCTCCCCAGTCCTCCAACCAGAAGCTCCTGATCCCCAACGTAGTCCTCGACACCAAACCTTCACAAATGGCGAACGCAGACGAAGAAAGCTCCCGGAAATACCCAAAAATAGAAAATGTAAGTGGAAAACAGAACTTTAATTCTATGACGTTTCGGTTCCATCTTGTTTGATTGCGTATTGATCGGTCAGTGCATATAATAGTCACATGCGACTAAATAAAAATTTCTATGTGCATTTGTTTGCTAATTCAGTTTCAGCTATTGCGAATTCCATACTATGATATTATTGAGAGAGTGGTAGTAAAAGCTGTGCGTAACCATTATCAAGTTCATTATTTAAAACATAAACAAAGCTAGCGCTAACGGCAACTACAATAGGTAGAGATTGAAGGGAAGTTACAAAACAAAAAGTAACAAACTGGAGAGTATTAATGATATAATTAGATGGTGGCACACGTATCATTATGTAATTTATTATTATTTGCATTTGTGCCACACCGCCGTTTTGTTTTTAGTCACTAGTAATTGTAAACTCTATGAGGCTATAAGAAGCCTGTTTGGAATATTGATTTCTCTACAACCCTAGATATTACCCATTTTTTGGATAATTTCTTTGAAATCCCGATATTTCATTTCTATTTATGTAATATTGATAAAAATATTTAAAAAGCAGGTGCACTTAATAACTATAACATATCATATGAAACGCATTTTCAAAGAAAACAAATATATATAAGAATTAAGTGCAAAACAAATTTCATTACAATTGAAACGTAAAAGTTTAACTTGAGATAGCATAAGACTTTTCTTTTTTGACAATTTTCAGAAATTTATACCAATTCTGAAATTAAAATTTAAGCAATATAAATAATTTTATGAGGGAGTCAGTCAATTTAACACGATAAAAGTCGCTACTTAATATTGAGGCAATAGAATAAGTTACTATTTTTAATAACTTTACTCAGAGAATCAAATCTATTCCACACTTCCATACTTTTTTAATATTTTCCTGAATTCTGCAAAATTTGATAAATTAATTTTGTTCTATTTTCTGTTTTTGATAAATTCAGACTGTAATATTTTTTCCAAACTGCTCAAAGAGACCAACTGAGAGGAAAATGACAATGAGAAAAAGAAATATAATATAATTTTGCCTTCATTTCAGCCACTATAATACCGTGTGGCCAGCCAGCATCATTAGCTGACGAACTAGGCGCGCTGGCTGGCCCACTCATCCGGCCTGGATGCCAAGGCCGACCACTGCTTGTGTTGAAATGTGGCTATTTGCTGGATGAGGACTCCAGCCCAGACTCCGAAAGACTGCAGAGTTTGGGCGATGTTGACAGTGGACACAGCACAGCGCACTCACCGATCGAAACTGGACCTAAGAGTATATCTCCAACACCTTTACAACCACAAAATGGTAAGCTAAAATCTAAAACTGTGTCACTCAGAAGTGTATAAAAAATGTAACTAGTAACTAGATGCAATTTTAGTTGTAGTTTTGCTAGTTTTATGTATCGATTTACGCATTATTCTACGTCGTAGCATGCCTTTTCCACAGTTTTCCCACAATATAACCCATGAGTTATATTGTGGGTATCAATGACATAACCCGGTCTACAGCCCGCTTTGTCATAGATATGTTTCAGAGAATGCATATGTGATAAATAATAATAAACAACAATGAAATTATTTGCTTGAAAAGATAGTTTCTATTACAATCTACACTATTTTTAGTTGTGACTAAACGCATAAGTGATTAATTATGCAGTTTCCACTGTATTTCAATTGATTTTTACGGACATGGGTTACATAAAATTCAGCACCTCCATCACATGAACCAATTTAGTTCATGTGATGGAGGTGCTGAATTTTATACACTGATGTTTCATTATTTTTTTTAAATAACGCTGTATTTGTTTTAGCTGTTACGCGAACCAAAATATCACGAACTCTCAAAAAACTGGGTTTTTAATACTTTACTCGGCTTCTAGTTTTAATAAAAACACATTTTTTTTTCAAAATCGATATCTATCATTCCAACATATTATATATGTATATTTTGTAAAGAAACAGTCAACAAAATCCCGAAACCGATACTCGAAAGAAACAAAGTATAATAGAGGGGTACAAAAGAATTTATTTACGATAAGTAAATAAATCAAACGTGGTTTGTTCAATCTTACTTCATAAGCGGTAGAATAACAAGTCAAAACGTCAATCAAATATCAGTTGAAGTATGTTTTATTCAACGTGATTGAGACCCCAGCACAATGTTCATAATGTGTGAAAATCGCGAAAGTTTTGAATGTACTGTTATTTAATCAGACATTTGTTTTAGTATTGTGAAACGAGTACGAGTTTTTTGTTCATAATTTGTTTAAGTGTCACCATCATCAAGCTGCAGTATCAGCGGAGTCAACTTTGCTGGCAACATGACCACAGTACCACACAGCCAGCTAGAGATGCTCGAAGCAACACACAGAGGCCTACATAAGTTCAACCCTAGGCACCATGATGAAATCGAGGTAGAAATAGGAGATCCAATTTATGTACAAAAAGAAGCAGATGACCTATGGTGTGAAGGTAAAGCTCATATTTGAACAGCTTAATGTTGTTGAGTTTACTGGATTTTCAAAATACATGCGCAAAATTTCAGGAGTCAATCTAAGGACAGGTCAACAAGGGATTTTTCCCTCAGCGTACGCTGTTGATATGGATTATAACGACTTTGATCCAGCTAATGCCAAAGTGAAGAGGGAGCGATATTTATTAGGGTAAGTGCTCATCTTTCGTTATCCATTCATAAAATCACAACAAGAATTTTATTTGTAGAATCATGATTTAAATTTGTGTGCCATAGATACATGGGATCAGTGGAGACGTTAGCTCACAAAGGTACAGGAGTGGTGTGCCAAGCTGTAAAGAAAATTGTAGGGGAGTGTAATGGGGAGCCTGGTGCACAGTCGTGCATCTTAGAAGTGTCAGATCAAGGACTTCGTATGGTTGACCGGTCTAAGCCTGAGGTAAGACATTACGTTAAGTAAGCAAGTAAACGCTTTCTAAGCTGCATCTCCTGTACGTACAAGTATTATTCGTTTATTACTCCCAAAGTACGTAACCAAATTTCAATATCTTTTTAAAAAAAGCTTAATAATAATATCACGCTCTTCTTGGCTTCAGTCGTCGTCGTTCCTATATTTGACTTTTTGGCAAAAGATATATCACATTAAGTCTAAACACGGGTAGCAGTATTATCGAGCGTGATACAATAGTGGGCCACCTGGTAGTGCCTGTTTAAAAGCTGTCCCCTTACTCTCCCCCGAATAACTGCCACATTCGAGGCTGGCACTAGCTCTACCACCTACTTCAAATTTTCAAATCCGCAACACGATTATGGTTTGAAATAATAATTTAAATACGTATCTACCTATGTTTTTATACACTGCCTTCTGTACGTTTGCAATTATCTATATACATACAACGCCTGGCTGAAGTATAGTAGAAGAAAGATATATTTTGTACATGGTACAAACACTTGAAGCATTGTACATATATAATACCAAGGCATTGTCCATACACCACTATATACATGTTGATAAAATATAAACTTTTACTGTTTCACTTATATAAGCTTTGGTTATAGCTCCACGGTTTCACCTTACGGCATTATAAAGGAATAATTCGTATGTAGTAGATGTTTTATTTAAAATCGAATTTAAATTTAATAAATTATCAATCTGTAATGTAAACTATCATAGTATACTATCCATAGAAATAAGTTTTATTATTCCTTGATAATGGCGTATATCTCCACTATAATTATAGCTTTTAAAAGTGGAACAGTACAAGTGTATTGGGATGTTTATGTTGTTTTACCAAGTGCTGACAACCCCAATTAATACGATTAATAAAGTACATACTCGTACATTGCCAGTAACATAAATGACCTTTTTTCAGCGAGTACGCTACGGTACGGCCAATATATATTTAATTCTACTACTACCGCAATTAATAATAAAGTAAATACATTACTGGTAACATATATATATAACCTTTTTTCAGAGAGTACGCTACGCTACAGCCAATATATATAATTCTTCTACTACTACCGCAGTTAATAATAAAGTACAAACCTTTCTGGTAACATATATAACCTGTTTTCAGAGAGTACGCAACGGCCCCTGTATAGATTACTTCTACTCATTGAAAAACGTGTCATTCTGCGCATTCCATCCGCGCGACCATCGGTACCTGGGCTTCATCACCAAACACCCTACGTTGCAACGATTTGCCTGCCACGTCTTCCGTGGACAGGAGTCAACAAGGCCTGTGGCTGAGGCTGTAGGGTAAGCATTTCTTTCTGCAACGTAAACTTTTCCAACAAAGTTTATAAATCTCAGCGTAATGTATCAAAATTATAAAAAAGGAATCATTATGGTGAGACTTCGTTGTCATTCCGAGTGAACATGTCCCAGATCAATTTGAGAAAACCTTTAAGGGAAATTTATTAAATATGCATTATTTTCATTATAGATTTTGGTATAAAATTATAAAGGTTTGCTTTATTTACCCACAGAGATTTTGAAAATGCATGTTCTCTTATCTCCAAAGCCAAAGACAATATAGGAAATTTATATTAGTTGTGAAATTTTGGATTTTTTTCAAAATATGAAGAAAAGGATATGGAAACATTTTAAAGCAGCTAGAATTTAGATGGCGCAATCCTATGAAAAATAGCAATATATATTTTTAAATATAATACAGATCTCCCGGCGCGCGAGTTATTCGAATGACCTTGATCTGATTTAATAAGCTAATGATTTCTTTTTCAGACGAGCGTTCCAGAGATTTTACCAAAAGTTCATAGAAACAGCATACCCAATTGAAGATATCTACATAGAATAAAGGTCAACAATTTTAATACACAAAGTCGGATGTGGAACAAGATACTTCTTTAAACTGGTTGCCGATTATGTCGCGAGCACTATCTAAATTGACAGCGACTCTTACTTTACGAGAACGCATCGCTATACTATTGTTGACCGTTTTTAATGTTCTTACTTGATAAACAGGCTGACATTAAATTAATTTGCCAAACTCGGAGCTTAGGTTGAGTCCGCTGTCCATTTTAAGAATATGGATAGTATATATGGACAATATGGACATATAACTAGTCAGAATTATAATTACTATTTGGTTACTATTATACATCGCCTTCCAACCGATAGGTGACCCCCCGAACCGACACTCACACATGCATTGTAAAGTAAACACGTGCTCATAGAAGTATGGAACGGTGTTGTACATTAATTACTTGGGGAAAAATATAGCAAAAATATTTTGGCAGATCCATCGGTTACCTTATAATTCAGATCTCTACCAGATGTAAAACTGACCTTGAAGTTTGGCTCATTAATTTAATATTAATTCTTATGTGTATTTTCCCATAGACTTTGTTAATTTATGTTGACTTTTCTGGATAAGATTGCAAAGTGATGTGGTAATGAAGATGCATAGGTAATGTCTCGAATAGTGAAATTGTTTCTAGTGATGGATAAGCGCCATTTCCGCAAGTTTCCTATGTAATAGGCATGGTTATTGTTATTAGAAGGCACACCCTCTTTGTTTTATAACAATTTAAAACAATAATATGTATTCAAAAACACAGTTTATAACTGACAAACCTGCAAGTTGTTTGCTGTAAAATATTGATTAGTAATAAATTCATTTTCAATGTTCAAAAATTAAACGGTAAGCTTTCTTTCTAACTTTATTTAAAAAATATAGTATTTATCTGTTTTTCTTAGGGCTATAGAAATATATATTTTTATAAAATTAAAACGGAAATGTCGCCTGTCACTACTTAAAGCGTGGATTTAAATACAATGAATCTCAAGCACTGTGATATGGAAACAGTTTCTGGTATTAATATAAATTCCTATTTCTTATTTTAAAATGCGTACTATAACAAAGGATGGTTGACATGATGAAAATAAGCTTACTTGTACCTAGCTTCCTCGCTTATTGTAAGATTTTGGTAAGTTTAGCGCGGGACCTTAAAACACCATATCTACTATACGATTTTTTGTGTTTCCATGCTAGAGCTTACCAAAGTTTATATTAAAATTCGTTGTAATTTATTATATTCCTGTTAGGTTATAAGGAAATTGTGTAAAAAGACTAATTTTTAACTATTTCATGGAGAAGCTTATGTAATGGCGGAGTTGAAAATTATCAAAGATATATACAACTCTAGGAGTAGGCAAAGACTACATATTTCCATATGCTATGATCCTGACACATTTCTTCAGCCTCTTCCATATCCACCATTTATTTAACTATTGCTTTACGAAAACCGTTTAACCGGGTGTATTTTAAAATCACAATCATGAATCATAATGTAATTATTGGTGCAATACGCAAAATAACTATGTACTTGAAAAATATTATTCTTTTTGTCATATTATATATTTCAGTGCTGTTGTTGCTAAATTTAAAAAGCCTACGCATAAAGTATTAAATAGTATGAAAAATGTATTATTTGTTTTTAAACAATATGCCAAACACAACTACACAAACACCAAAATTAAAGTTTGATAATTTCCGAGCAAATTGTTCCATGTCATCCATCCCTAAATTAAAAATAAATCACCTATCACCTATCAGCTTAACACTATCATTAGAATGAGTATGTTAAGATAAGTACGTGTAACATGATAAAATATATCTTTTATCGCTTAAACTGTGTTTGTATAATTAACCATCAGAAACGATTACTCAGCTTTTTTTAAAGAAATCTCACTAAATAGCTGTACCGCCCAAAAATAAGTTTTTTCTAATATAATTGAACGAAAAATCGATTATGTGTGAACGCTGATTTTTCAATGACTTTGTAGTAATTGGATTTGACGTAGTTGTAAATTTTACTGTAAATAACGGGTAAATACCTAAAAAACTGAATTCACGGCAATGCAAAGTCCAATTGCTTAGAGCTTCTATAAAATCATAAAAATCTTTATTATTATGAAATATATGTCTAAAGTTAATATTCCTTAAACCTAATCTTAAAATAATATAACATTATAATGTGCAAATATTGTTTTAGGCTGACTAAGATAAATCTTTCTTTGGGCGTGATAGTTAAATATTGTGATTTCGTCCGAAATCCGAATAATCGATTTTTAAAAGTTGGAAACAGCAATGCGTACTGATAGTATCGATCTACAAACACAAAAATCATTTTTTTTGAAAGCTATTAATTAATTGAGGGGAAGTAAAACATTAGTTTAACTACATAAAATTATCAGAATAGCAGAAAAATAATGTAAATTAAATGTAGATATAATTACATATTATGTAACATTAATATCTTACAAATGCACTCGTCGTAAAAAGCCTTTGTTTTAATCAGATATGTAAAAAATAAGTTTGCTAGAAAGAAATATAGGAATTTTATATACGTAATTCATTCATTATTGGGTATGATTTAAGCTATTGCCAATTTAATCGGTTTTGAATTGTTAAATTTTAATAGAGTTCTTCTCAAAATAGTAGACTTGTTACCAAACAACGAAAAAACAAAAATAAATAAATATGAATATATCGTCAAGACATGAATCCCCGAGGGAGTGTCAGAGGTGTTCCGGGTGTCAACTATGAAATGCAAGTCAAATGAAAAAACAATTCCTTAATAATTCGTCTTTTATTTTGGAAAGTATTATCAAGAATCAAATTGATACGTCTTCTGAAGCTTTTTGTGATTTTTCCAGAGCAATCTACCTATTTTTGTACTTATGTATTATCGGAGAAAGTTCTATAGGTCCACTTTTTGCTCGATGGTCTTCGCAGTTTTTTCTAATAGTTGATACACGTACTAATTGTTATTACTCCAATACAATCAAATTTACAGACAAAATATCTTCGTTTTTGGACGGACCCTAAGACAGAAAGTGGTATGTAGTGTGTAAAGTTCTTTAGATGGAGTTACCTATATTTATAAAGAATAAAAATGTTAAGTAATTTTTCATCGATCCAACAAGTTAAACTTGCTAGAATATACGATTACTGTCACAATGAACTGGGTGGCGCAAAAGTAATGTCATAATTTAAATTGGCTGCCATTTTGTAAGAAGTGAAAAAAGAGCTCTGCTTTCATAAAACAATTATTTGAAAGTGTAAAATTGATGACACTAATTTTCAAAGAATGACGTCTTCTGAAGCTTTATGTGATTTCTCCAGAACAACTTACCTGTTTTTGTGCTTATGTATTATCGGAGAAAGTTCTGTAGGTCCACTTTTAGCTCTTTATAAGGGTGAAGAGATGGTCTTCACAGTTTTTTGTAATAGTTGATACACGTGCTAATTTTTATTCAAACTCATACGCCAATACAATCAAATGTGCAGACATAATATCTTCGTTTTTGGACGGACCCTAAAATAGACAGTGGTGTGTAAAGTTCTTTGGTTGGAGTTATATAAATGTTACGTATTCTACCACAGATCCAACAAGTTAAATTTGCTAGAATATACGATTATTGTCACCATGTATGTATATTGTATTTAACAGTATCATAAAACGAAGAAAATTACCTATCACCATTTCGTTTGCTCTTTTATATAGAATTTCTTTTATGTGATTATTTTATTTCGGAACTCTCTATTAGCTAATTGTGATAATAAAAAATAATTTACAATGTTTATGAAGTGAATTGCTATTTGAGAAAATGAAAATAATTTCCAGTTATTTTTTTTTCAAGTTCTACTAATTAGAAACCATATTATTATTTTGGTTATCTATGTAGTAATTATTTGTTATGTGTTATGCTTAATATATGTATATTTGATATTTTTAATATGTTATATATGCTATATAAAATGTTTGCTACCTAGGGCTAAACGATAATTTTAAAAGGTTTTGTTTGATTTATTTTGTGTTTTTGGTATATAAAATTAATAGAAGCGAGTTTTGGGCCCATGCCTTGATTTATATTATCAGTTGCCTACAAAATTATACCAACAGTGACTCAATCACTGACCCAAAAATATAATATACTTATACATACACATTACACGCAGTATACGTATACCCAAATGTATCCCACATTTTTCGAACTATTTCGTTTTAAAAGCATACCCTCTCAATTTATTCCTAAAACGATTTGTTAAAAAAGTTTGAAGACATTTGTTTGGCTTTCTTTACACCGTGCCAACTTACGTGGAAATATACGAGGAATTTTGTTTTCTCATCTAGTATACAAAATTATAAATTATCTAAGTATTTTGTATTATTTACTTTTAACCGCGACTTTTTATGATTTTTTCTTTGTACATTTATATTAGAAACCCGCAAAATACATAATCTAGGAGAACAAAAATTTCCTCACACGTTTTCATGCCAATCGGCAAGACTTACGAAAATCCAAAAGTCTTTAAGCTTATTTTACAAATGCCAAGTGCAAGACCTAAGGAATACAATGAGAGGTACGCGTTTAAAAACTAAATACTTAAATATGGCACACATATAAACGAAAATATGTTTAAAGCTTCTTTAGAACGCTTTTAATAAGCAATGCATGTGTTAAAAGATACAATCGTGCCTTACGATACGTTACATTTTAAACATTAACAGTGTAGTAGTATATAATATTTTAATAAATACTCCACTTTTATCCTCTATACTTATTGAAACTATTCTATAGTCTACAAATTTCAAATATATATTTTTTAATACACCTGCTCAAAATATGATGGATTAGGTACCTGTTTAGCGAGCGTAAAATTACATATTTTGCACTCGTGCTTTTTGTTTTTACTACTGACGCCATCTAGGAGAAACCGGCCACATCACTTAGTAAGCATGTAAGCCTCTGTTTTACCGGATACACTAAAATTGTTTAAGATGAGTATTTTCAAACTTTTATATTTTATTATTAAACATAAATTATTAAATATTATTGCAAATGTTAAATTGTAAAAGATGTTTTAAAAATTCAAAACGATTATAGACGTCATAATTTATATTCTATTTTAACTATCTTCGAAATTATTATTAAAAAGATTTTAGAAAGAGACATTGCATTGGTCTTTGTAGTAAAAATTGGCGCCAATAAGACTGCGTTTTCTTCTGTCAACTTGTTTCTGTTTTGATTTGCAACAAAGTTGCTTTTATTTTATTATTTCATGTAATTTTTCGCAGGTGTATTAAAAAACGCCGTTTGGTACACGTGCGAAAGTGTTGATATTTCTCGTCCCGACTGTTTTTTGCCTCGACTGCGTCTCAAAAAAGTCGATCGTGACTCTAAATATCAACCTTTTCGCACTTGCATCAAAATGTACCTACTATTTATTTCCATTGTTTTCTTTGTTTTATAGCTATTACTGAATGCATAATGTGTATAAATTATAAAAGCATATGTATTCCTATTTTTGATGTTAAGAACCTTCTTATATTATGTTTACTTGTGATAAATATGTCTACTCATTGACAAAGCTTAGTACTTTCAGTCTAATATTGTCTATAGGCACTTACTGTTATATTGAGGGAGACTCTTATATACATACCATGTCATCCCAATATTTTACAGAAGTGTTAAGACTTTGGCGCCCGCGTTTGCCTTAGTAATAAGATTTATATGTAGATTGTACAATAAAATCATAAAAACAACCAACGAAACCTCAAACTTTTCGTTCAAAACGGACGCATGCTAAGTTATAAAAAGTAATGAATTTTTTCTCGAGAGACTGATTCATTAATTGGGATATGTTTCTTTACTTATATTTTTAATTTTAGGCTAACAAGAAAGTTTAAAACGAGCGAGTTAAGCGAGCGAAGTTCTTCGAGTCCACTTGAACAATTTAGCGTATGTATGTACGTATGAATGTTTGCTCGACGATAACTCGAGTATCGTTGTACGGAATGTCATGAAATTTGGCAGGCAAGTAAATAAGGCAAAAAGAAAATCAATTTTGAACATGAGCCAAATCGGTCTAGCGCGAATCGGGCAAACGCGAGTTCATAGTTCGAGGCGAACTACTAGTATTTAGGTACAAGTATCTTAATTATTAATTATTAATAACCTAAAAATACCGGTCAAAAAAAATTGCTGTAGTTATTGCGATAATTGTATTGTTGTCATTAGTTATTGCTGGCGTAAAAATAACAGGTTAGCTCAGTGAGGTGAAGCAGGGTAGGGAAAATCTACATTCAAAGACTTTAGAAAACAGACATATCTTGGCCGGGAATCGAATCTGCATCGAAAAATATTGAACGAGCGAGCAAAGCCAGCGAGTTCTCCGAGTCTACTAAAACGATTCGGCGTTTGTATGTATGTATATATGTACAAATGTTTGTTTGACGATACCCCGAGTATCGTTGTTCGGAATGTCATGAAATTTGGCAGGCAATTAAATAAGGCAAAAAGATGGATTCCTTCGATTGATGGTTCTTGGTGGAATAAGATCTTAAATAAATGATGCACAAATTCTTGTACTTTTTATTCCACATATATATTCATTTTTATTCTTACTTAGGCTACCGGTTTCGCATTACACATGGCCATAATCACTACATAATTTGTTGGCCCGATAATGCGTAATTGTGTAAAACCGCTAGCCTAAGTAAGGATAAAAATAAATACATGTGGAATAAAAAGTACAAAAATTTGTATATCATTTATAGAAGACAAGTTTTTTTTTTAAATTAGAACATGTGTCAAATCAGTCAAGCGCAAATCGGGCGAGCGCGAGTTCACAGTTCGGGGCGAACTACTAGTTATTATTTGTATAGCAATTATTTTTAGGGTTTGATTATCGGCTAAGAAAAGTCGTTTCTCAAAAAGCTTTGAATGCAATGTTTATTCTCTCTAAAATCAATGAGGAGTGTCCTACTTTAAAATTTCTCTATCTCTTATATTTTCGATTTTTCCTATAATGGCCAGTCGATAAACTAAAAGATATAATAGTTTATAGTTTTTTTAATAAGACCTCAGAACAAAATTATTATTAATCATTACTATATATTAGTTAAGCTACGATAATTTTTTAGCTATAATGCTTTTTTATGTATTCACGAATGACATTGTATTGCTGAATTTAATTTTTTGCACTAAAGTCTATCATACTTGAACTACGTATGTAAATAATAATTTGCGAAAGTTATAGGTACTTTAGAAGTAATGTAAATTTGCAGCAGCAGCTGCACTATAGTACTATATTTGTATTATGATAATAGTGGACACAACTGTGCCTTTTAAAAGAACACATCATTATGATACATGTATTGTTTATTTCCTTTACTACCAATTTGGTCATGAAATATCGAGTGAATGCTGAAAACAATAGGTAACTTTTATTACATAAATTAATCGTGGCTATCGTTTTCTTAAGATACCAATATATCTAAATATTTGTCCACGGGTAGTTTTCGGGCTCTGTCTAAAATTTCTTAAAGAAGACTCAGTGTCATGTCTGTACATAGTATAATTCAAAAATTACTGAGTAAAATAATAAAAGATTAACGTAACCATTAGCTTTTATTAATTTTAATGAAAGATGTAACAATATTAATTAAAATAAACATATTTGTACAAACACATACAAAAGATATATTTTGAGCCCTCATTCAACTTATACCGACCGCAAGAAGCCGAAATATATCAATATGTTTATTAAAATTGTTACATCTTTCAATAAAATGAAAAATAGCTAAGATAATTGAACAATTTTACTTAGCAATCCCCTGTCATGAAGTCATAAACACTTATTTTGTACCATTTATTTAGTTAACTCGTTATGTTTTACTATAATATTGTAGACTTGCGTATAGATAACGTATCTATAGTATGTTCGAGATAACATGATATGGGTGACAGTTCGTAATTTTCCGTTTCACCTAAACTACTCACACCATACTACATACACCCAGGTACAAAAGAAAATATTAAGTTTTAGAAAGAATGTGTATCATTATTACAAAAATACAATAAGTTATTTACTTATAAATATAAATCGAAACAATAATCACAGTGTATTCGTTAAATTTAACAAAAAAAGATTCAGAAAAGAATAATGTCTTTTTGCTACTTGATGCGTGGATCGGAACGTTAACCTATAGGTATTGACACTACATAATCGAAAATACATCGATGAATCGGTGCGGCCATCTTATAGGATCGCGTCAGTATGAGTTCTTCTTGTATGCGGTTGCTTTAAGTGCTATTTGTCTTGACGTTTGTTACATTTTTTGTTGATTTTTGTTTTATTATTGTTGTTTGTTTTTGGTGAAATGCCGAAAAAAAACAAAACATAAATCTTTGAACTCTCAAGCTTGTGAGTTATTGGTTCGTTTAATTTAATTAATTTAGAAATTAACACAAAGTAGTTTGGATAATCATAGATCAATTGAATAAAAAATCGATTTCATAGCCCTTGTTAACGTTTTCGAGTATTCTCGATACTTAAAAAGATCGATTCTATTTCGTTAGGTCACATATCTATAACTGCCAACTTTGAAGTGCCACCCATATCATGATAACTCGAACATACTATAGTTAGACGAGTGCATAATATAGAAGAGTAGTATTGACAACGTAACTAGACCGAGTTCACAATGTAGACTTGTTGGACTGACAACGTCACTAGAACGAGTGTGCATAGTAGACTTCGTGTAGTGACAATATTTATTTTATTAAAGTTAATAATATGAATTCACAAAGTCTTTGATGTTTTGACAATATAAATAATACGGTCATAAAACATTTTCATAATTGACTACTTATCTGATCAATGTAAGACTTGGACACGTGTTTTTTCAGACGTATATCTTTCCGTTGTCAAGTTGGTTACCCAATTGGACACATCTCGACAGATTTTATTTTTGAAAATGATGCCATTTTAAGTTAATAATTCGTTTTATGTCTAAACGGCTTCAGTTTTATGACTGAAATTACTGCTATAACAAGCAAACTTGGTTTATTTTCTGATGTCAGGTGAAAAAACTCCTACATCGAATACGATTTGGTTAAATTCAGAAAAACCTCGAAAATTCACTCATTTATGCGTGCTGGCAGCGCGCGAAGCGAGCGTTCTAATGTAAACTTTCTGATTAAATACGGAAGTTCAAAATCACTCGGTACGATTATCGTGTACTATGGTCTAAGCCTTAAAACAAAGAAACACTGTTAGCTTGTCCCCGCCCACACTGTCAATAAACTTCTTTCAGTGTATTAATGATATAATAAAACTAAAGGTTAGCTGTTACCAGTTAAGGGAAATCTGTATTCACTAAATAAGTTAATTTGTATAATGGGTGATGTAGTCTTAATCTAAAGAAACCCTTATTTTATTTTATATTATTCCTCATGCCTGTCTGAGACAACTATATTTCTCAGAATTCAATTTATGTACATTGCTGAAAGCTAGCTCACACATTTTTAGATACAAGCGTCATTTTAGAGTTTGTTTCAAAAAATGTGTTTTTTTCTTTTTGTAACTTATTTCTTTTTAGAGTACTTATAATTAAGTGTAACGGTTAAACATAAAAATAGTATAATATATTTCAGTACGAGTAGATCAGGTAATTTAAAATCTTCGGATACAATATATGATGTCTGGGCACAGATAACATAAAAAGCGGCGCGGCTCGCATCGAGCGCGCGGGTGTCATTCAAATTTCGTACAAAACGCATGGAAATAAAGTCGCTATTTGAACACACCGAATGGTATGTTTCGGGCGGTGTCGGGCGTGGAACGGGCGTCCGTACCATACCTCAAATTGCGACTTTATTTCCAAGCGTTTAGTACGAAATTTGAATGACGCCCGCACGCTCGACGCGCGCCGCGCCGTTTCTGTGCGGCTTGCACCTTGGATAGATGCAAAGTGGGTCTGCGTAAATATCCCGGATAGTATGAAAATGTTACCAAATTAATCTTAACCAAATAAACATCAAGTTTAAAACTACTTCGTAGGTTATCTATACTATTGGGCTATTTTACGTTAATGCTTCAGGGGGTCACTGCGCCATTCTTTTTTTGTAGTTCACTCCCAAAAAAATGTTTTCAACCTAACATCGATTTATGACTTAATAATAAAGGACGAATCAAGGAAAAAAAAACTAAGTAATCCTGAGAAAAATCTTGCAAAAAAGGGTATTTATTGAAATCATAGTTATGAAGAAATTATCGCCACATTTTTTTTTAGAAAAATATTATTTAGCGGCAGGCTGGTCTATTTTCGAAATAGATTCATTTTGAATAAATGCAAAGGCATACATTTTTTTTTCAGCAATTATTATTACTACTAAGGACAAGGTTAGCATGACGAGTGCATTTATTTCACGTAAAAATTCAGGTGATAATGTCAGTTTAAGCTGTAATGTAACACAATAATTAAAAAACCACACTCTATTTATTTTTTCAGTACTTTCATGGCATGGCGTAAGCAATTAATAAAATATATCATTAACCCGAATGGGACTGGCTCTATGTTTTAGTTGTTTTATTTACAAACTCCCACTACTTTGTAATGTCTAGACTTTTTGTCCAAGCTGATTATAGTCTCTGTGTCCTCTAGCTAGTAATAAAATTTCCATCAAGATCCATACGAGGAGAACACTAGTTATAACCGAAAATATTATATTATATACTTACGTACAAACAATTGTATGATTTGCAGCTGGTTAAATAGAGATCAATAACAGCGCAGGACGCACCTTAACTCCCATACTAGCGCTGTTCTTTGATAATATCCTTAATGATAGGTACTTGCATATTATTTTTTCTTTTTCAAAATATCCCATACAATTTCCATGACTTGAACCTAAAACATTTACTTATCAAAATCAAATACATACAAAAGTTACAAGTGTATAAAGTCCTGGATTTTACACATATTTTCATGAATGTTTATGTACAGTAATGTCCTAGAAGCGATACAACAAATCAAATAATTTTAAGTTCACAGCATAGTATATTTTGTACTATTTAAAATATTTTTGTTTTATTTCGATTTTTGGGATATTTCTCCTGAAATCATGGGAAGACCCAAAACCTTTCTCGAGTATTTTGAAGACATGAATTTTGTCTCGCGTTAGCTTAGTGTTCGGTTAGTTCCGTACGAGCTCGGGAAATGAACGTTCGGGCCAACCAATAACAGTCAGTCAGTGCTCTATAATCCGAAGTTGAATGTAGAATGAAATAGCAAGCGTAGGGACCCCGTGTGCGACTAATTTCAAGCCGCCGGCTACAGGCCTCTTAAGGCGCATAGGCACGCCACCATTTTAGTACAAAATTTGATAAGCCTTTTGTCAGTTGTTTTTCGATATAGACCAAAGCATAAGACTTCTATCATCTGGTACTGATATTTTAAACGGCACCATTTTGGCAAAATTTTTAATATTGTTTTTTTTTAAGATTTCAAGCTGGACAGATTTACATACAAAGCTGTTTTCTTGTCCTAATTTGTAGGGCAAATACACCACCAATATTTAATTTACACCAAAACAGGTGTATAACTTTATTACATTTTAGTAGCCCAACCTTAATATTTTTTTGTATGTATTTCCCGTTTTTATTTATGAACTCATTTTTTCATTGCATTATGTATATATAATATTTTTATTCCTAGATTCCTCTATTTTATGCAGGTGTATATTTTATTTCCCGTATTATTATATATTGTTTTTATATTCTAAAGATATATTATATTGTTAAAATTAACCTTGACTTGTAGAAAGTATACTTTAGGTATCTATTTTGCAAAAATAATTATTTTGATTTTGATTTCTGATTTTGATTTTACATTTCAGCCAGTTAGTTAGTGACTTTGTGAATGCCTGTATTAAACTATAGAAGTCTCGAACTTTAGTCTACGAGTATAACGAAAAACAACAGAGAAACGGGTTATCAAATTTTGTACTAAAACGGTGACATCCTTATGTGCATACAACGTACTAAATTGCTACGCACACGATTGTCTCGCAGTTTCGATCGTGACTGCACTGTTTGTTGTAAATTAGGTGCAAGCAGTAATTACCTAGATAAATATTGTGTATAAATAGCAAAAAACAGAAATGAGGATGGTAAAAATATTAGGACTGGGTACGGTATAATTCATAATGTTGTAAGTAAAAATCAAGAATTATCTGGGGTATTTGGGAATTAGGAGTATCGTAGTTATCGGTGGACGAACTGGATAAGAGATGTGGGTTCGACCCTCGTCATACATTTATTATTCTCAAACACACATACGTATACTTACGCCTGCTTCCCAGAGGAATAGGTAGAGACAACAGATTTCTATCTGCTGTGATTCTGAAACACCTGTTTCACTTCTTCTACATCCATCAATATAACTACAAGCTCTTCTATTCTGGGTACTTTCAACTTCACCTTTCTTCAGTTATTCAGTATGTCTTCAAAGAGGTCGACCTTTAGGGTGTCTGGATTTTCCTACCTTGGAATGCAGTCTAAAATACCTATTTAGACTTTCCAAAGCAATGGATTTCACAATTAATCATATAATCATAAGCAGTGACATATTTAAAATTAAATTTAGCGATGTTTCTCTTCTCAATAAATCATAGTTTTTAATAGAAAATGTTTACGTAGAAAAATATACTTACGTATGAGGTTAAATACAAGCTGTTTGCAGGAAACATGACACAATATCGACAATAGATGGCAGCGCAGTTGTAGCATCACCAGGTGGCGTTCCAATACTGATTGCAGAATAGGAGGAAGGACATTAGTAGAAATTTTTTATGCGTGCAATAGAAATAGCATTAGGCCCTTTCTCGCTACACCTTGGTGTTTGAAAAAGCAATTTTAAATAAGAACCAATCATCTTGGCAGACCTACGTTTGCCTATTGTGATGCATCGACAGTATGTTTATCAGATTAGGGTAAGATGAGGCATCCCATATTAAAGACACGAAACATTTCCTCCAGATCATTCAGTAGCTCCAACTTCCAAATCACACAAACATACAAATAAATAAAAAAATAGTTTTGGTTTCAGTACAATACCAGTTACCCAAATCAAATAATATTTTTTTTTATATTACTTGTTCAGACACGACCTTTTTACTACTTTTTTCTTATTATTATACCAATACCTATATAGACTGCAAGACTAACATCACGGAAGAAGAGATTCGCTTTTCTCTCTTTTCGGGATCTCTTTTGTGTGCGTCGCTTAACTCGGAAAAGATCAGATGCCATCTTGCAAGAGGGATGAAATGGGAGAGAGGAGCCTTCAGGATATAATGAAGGTGCTGAAAGGAAAGGATCCCGATGATGTGCTGACTTTTGTGACGAAGGACCTACGCAAGCTTCCGCCGGTTACCTTCGACCACATTGACGTCACCCGGCTCTTGAGGGACATAACATCCCTTAGATCTAGCCTGACTGAATTGGAGCTGAGTTTGAAGCCTCACAAACCACCATCGATGAGCTGCGTGTTGAGGTCGATGCATTGCGGTATGTAGGTCACCTGAGACTTCGAACGTCAACACACGACGTGGAGCGCATTGCGCGAGCGATAGTTTGGAGTCAGCAAATTCACCGGCCGCCGACCCAGTCGCCCCGCGCCCCACGCTCTCTGCTCGACCCGTGCCAACCCCCGGACCTCACTCCGTAGGACGACACCGTTGTCTACCTCCACCCCATGTGGATACGCTGCTGCTGCCACCAGCAAATCTCCCGACAAGCGCCAGCCCACAAGACTCACCGAGAGGGCGCCGGACAAGAGTCGCCGTGAGCCTCTTCGTAGTGCGGTACCCCAGGACCCTCATAATGGTCACGGCGATCAAAAGGGCTTCATCCTGGTAGAGAAGAAGAAAAGGAGGACGCTCCATCGCCGTAACCAGTGCGGAACCGCACTGACTGGACCGAACAACTTGTTGCGTCCCGCGCTACCTTCGATGCTCTTGTACGTGTCCCGACTGCACTTCCCACTGCATTGCACGACCCAGCCGGCTGATTTAGTAGATAACCTACATCAAAAAGAAAACAAGCATCGTTTTTAGAATTGAGAAACTGCATTCGTGCAACAACGTGAGTTTGTTTTTTTGTGCGAGTACCTACTACAGTTCTCGCTCTCTTTACGAAAGAAGAATTCTGGCCGAAGGGTGTCGTATTTCGGCGATTTCGTGGAAGGTTACCAGACACCCCCCACATCCACGAGCGCGCAGCACTTCAAGTATTAGGAAGTGTTAATTTATAAGTAATGTAATATGTATCCCTGGTTTTAAGATATTTATGATATGGGCCCTCAGTGGCCTGAAATAAAAAAATATATATTTTTATGATTATTATTAATATATGACTGAAAGAACCTAAATCAGCCTCGGCACCCATTTTAATCTCAATTTTATTTTGGCGAAGCCTGTTCTCTGCACTGCCTTTGTACTGAACTCGGCCCTTTTTTCGCAATTATGCTTTTGGGGGATTTATCTATCGAAATTAATCCCCAGGGCAGCGATTCTCACAAAAATTTTCACACCCTTTGCTTTTCATACGCCTCTGTTTATCGCGTCATAAATGCTGTGTGATGATAATTTTAACCATAACTCCACAAAATCAAATCAAATCAAATTTCTTTATTGAACAATTGGTTTACAAAAAACATAGTTAAAACTCTGAACCCCAAACTAATATAATTGTCCTTTGGGGAACAGTGTTTCCAATTCGAGGGTACTTAAATATTTTACACGGACATAGGTACACACAAAGAAAATTGATTTAATCTACAGACAAAATAAACAAAACACATTTAAAGCATGTTATGAATACGAACAACAGGTTTATATTTTAAAAGTTTGTTGCGTTGTTTCATAAAGAGCCTGTAAAAATCACCCGCTTCCGGCCTCAGGAAATAGTCGTATGTGCAAGAATCGCCGTTCAGGTAATGTTTTATTTGTGTCATTATTCAACCTTAATTCGTTAGTTGATAGATCACAATTTGCGTAGTAGTTATTACGGAGTTTTAATATATTTTCTTTTAAAACAAAAACGGTTTGACAGGACAATAAGCTTTGCTAATTTTTGTAATAAAAATCAAATGCTTTGGTTTGTTATGGGAAAGAGTTACACATAGAAGAAAACACCATTACAGATCATATACTTTATTGGATCACAGAACTAAACGTTCGTACAATGTTTCTACTTGTTTAAAAGTTATTCAGTTTGAGCAACATTATTAAACCACATCAATATACAGTTTGCACCAAGGAAGAATAGGACAGTCCCAAGTTTAACTAAGTTAACATTTTCAACTAATCTAAACAAATTTTGTACAACTCACTCAATCATTTTTAACGCTCGTAAAATACATTTAACAAACAAATATTTAATTTACATACTTTTATTTTATACCTGAAATTAAATATAGTGTACTTAGGTACCAACATTTTTAGAATTCCTTATTGCCATGGAAATAAAAGATATGCTTTTGTTTTATCAAAAAGGATAGTGCCATTATTATGCTCTTTTATGATGTTTTTGTAATATTTAGGGTTTGAAAACTAAGTTCAATACTTACAACAACAAAAAATTCAACTTGAGTTTTTGGATGCACGTTTATCCTTTTTTACGTCATTACATTACGTTACTGAGTAACGCATAACTGTTCAATAAATGAATCGACTTACAAAGAAACAATGTATCAATTTATAAAATAAATCGGGTAAAAATATGTAAATCCTTAATCTTAGTGTTGAGATAACAAGTTACCTTAATAAAGGTACAATACTTATTAATTATACGAGTATAATTCAATTTGAGGTTCTTAAGTCAAATAAGTTGAATTTCCAAGTTCTACAATTAAAAATGCTTATGTTGAAATTTTAATAAAAAGTAATGATATTTTGCTAATGTAACGCTGTATATTTTTATTAAGTTGATTTATTTAATCATATTTAAAAAGGAATTAAAACAGAAGCGTCAAACAGTTATTGTATTTATCCAAATGATTGTTTCAAATTTTTTTTGCTTGTCTAATTAAAATATTCAAATTTGTATTTATGTGTTGGCCACATCGTAGAATTGATCATTTCATGATCTAATCGAGGCGACTCCTTGAATTTTTACAGATTTTACGATACTTGAGCAGATCATGAAATGATCGATTCTACGATGTGGCTACGACATGTACAACAAAAAGTACTTAATTGTATAAATACTAAGTAACATAATTGAATATAGGAGTAGTTCATGTTTTCATTAAAATCATAAATACAATTTTAATTAAGTGGTTAAATTTTTATTCATTTAACATTTGTTATTCTGGCAAGTAGACACAATAAAAATGAAATCATGGAAAAGGTTGTTTGTTTAAATCATTGTGAAAAGACTTCCAGTTGGCTATCATCCAACAACGAGCCTAAGGAAGCAAATTAAAAATATGTACAGATAAAAAACAAAGGAGTAATAAATCTGAAATATTGGTCGGTTACATCATAGAAATGTTAATTTATATTTATAACAAATTTCTCGGCTGGCTAAAACTGTCTCATTTTTCATGCTCAAACATAGATGGATGATAAATCCAAGTCATGCGTTATACCTTATCAATGATATTTTTGTAATTCAGGGTACATTATGCTCGCTGTACACTTGATACACCTTTATCAAACGGGTAGCTACTGTAACTGCCCAGACTAATTAGATAAACGCTGTACAACGTTCTTATCTGATTACTTAGCTATTTATTGCCCAAAAAAAAGTCCGTACCTGGAAGCCTCCACCAAATTTTCATGTCTCCGTCTGCAAGTGCTTGAAGACAAGATATACTTTAAGGTAGAGTACATATTATCCTGTTTAAGAAATACTTATACCTTTGCTTGTAATAAGAATGAAATTGAGAATTGAAGTTTTTTTTTTAATTAGAGTGCGTGGGTCCATTTTTGAAACCTATCTATGAAATAATAATAAAAAAAACTTAAATGTTATTAAGTTATATTGGTCTTGATTCAAGAAACCATTTTAAGTAGTTATTATGTGCTTTCCGATCTGATGATAGAATCAGATGTGCAATTGTATAAGCCAATCGTATTCAAATTTATTGTCATATGGCTATTCGGCTAAGCAAATAAGCTCGTTTGACAATTGAAATCATACGTTTTTGGTTCTTAACGACAAAACAAGACAAACGTATTCACTTGACAGCCAAAATGTACGATTTCAATTCTCAAACGGGCTAATTTGCTTAGCCGAATAGCCATATGACAATCAATTTGAATGCGATTGGCTTACACAATTGCACTTCTGATATAATAAATACGAATAATACATTGAACATGGAAATGTTTTGATGATTTTATTTTCCTTATTAACGTTTAATATTGGCCATAAAAGCTAATAAATAGTAGTGCACAATTTGATCATATTTTCTCCGATCCTCACAGTAAAGCCAAAAGAAGGGTTATAAAATTAGTAGTTACGTAAATAAATAAAATAAAATATAAAATTTTGAAATTTATTTCTTATATTATGTATTAAGAAAATCAATCGTTTTACTTTTTTGTTACCCGCCGACTGACCGATTTTGAAGAAATGAAATGCTATACGACTTTGCCTGCTTTTTCACACTTGTGGCGGAACGACACTAAGAGCCAGTTTAAGGTGGTAACGGAAGATCTCGGTGCAAAATGCACATCATAATATTGTTTTCCTTACTTTTGGATAAAAAGTTTGCAATAAATGCGTTTTATAGCAATTCACGCAAACGGCTTATTAATAGTTAGGTGACCACATGAAAATTATTCAATTTTATGCGTTAAATTTTAGGTGCGTTACATTACAACTGTAAACGAGCTTTTAAGTTTGTTAATGTAATGCAAACAAAATGTAACACAATAAAGTACGTATTTTTTGTGAAGTCATTATTATTATTAAACTATTTCCGCAAGTTGCTTTAAAACACATTTATTGCATACTTTTTATTCAAAAGTAAGGAAAACAATATTATGATGATTTTTTCGGTACTTGCTCTTTTGTACCGAGGTAAAAAGTTACCCTGGATGAGTGCTTTTTTGGAACTTCCAACTTGGGAGTCATTTTAAAAATTGAAATAATATAGTTTGAGATGTATATTATTATAGATATTTCCGGGGTTTTAGATAGTTTATCTTCGAAGCAATTTTTTCTGCTTTTCGTAATTGCTACTGTCATGTTCTTCTAACTTAGTTTGGTCGCTCTCGTGCTTTTCGTTGCATGATTTATTTTCCTTACAAGTACATATAATTTTTATCAACAAAAAGCATTTTTAACAGAGATACATGTTTACGTTGAAATAGTTTTTATTAATAACAAACTGTACATATGTATTTATGTATACATTTGACTCATAAATATTTATGTATATATAATACTAATTAAATACATTGTAACTTATTCAAAGAATGTTATACTTTAACTTAGGTACATAATGAAAATTATATAATAAATTGTATTCTTTTTTATGTACACGTCGTGATTTATCGTGATTTTGTTACAGGATATGTCTATGAATTATGAAAGACACGAAAAGAAACTAAACTTTAAATATTATTAAAATAAATCACGAAATTAAAAAATGAAAACATAGGTCAATTTCACGATCTGTATTTCCTTTTCATAATACTTCTTTTCTGGATGTTTTAATAATTACATAAAAAAGACACTAAAATACTTGGCACTTGGTGTCCTCGAATAAAAAATCAATTAAACAATTACAATTTTAAACAAACGTAACACAACTCGAGACATTTGTATTGTAAAATGAATTGAAAATAAAAATGAGAAGATTTTTTAATACCATGATCTTGGAAAAATTATATGTGCCTGTACTTTTATTGCATTTTATTAAAATGTTTCAAATTTATTAATTCATTCATTTTTATACAACTAGGACACAATTTTTATGATATATTATTGCTTAAAGATACAAAACCAAATTAATTTATTTGTTTATGTTTCCTTATAGTGGGTTTTAGCATGGTTCTAGCGCCAAAATAGGCACTGCGTGGAGGATGATATATCAATTGTATCACGAATGTATAATCAAAGCAACCGAATTGAGCAGTAGTACCAAAAAATACAAGTAATTAATTTTATATTATTAATTTTCTGAAAATAAAGTCCATTTGGTGGTTAAAAATTTTACTATGTGTAGTCGATACATGACGTCATTGGTAACTCTTAGATAGGATAAATGAAGTTTAGCTTAAAATTGGTTCAGCTCGAAACGGTTAATGGATCTGTATGCTTAGGTGTAAATTGTTACCCGTTATGGAATATTTTCATATCCTTTTGACATATCTTTTCCTCACTAAGGATAAAGGATAAAATTTTCATGGATCTTCTCTTTCATTTCCTTCTCAGTGCCAACAAATAGTAATATTTTAAATAAAAATTACCTAAGTTTTCCACTGACACAAATAAAAAAAAGTTTTTTGTCCCATATAATACTCATAGATACATACCTGTAGGTATATAAATAGATACTTAATACAAAGTAAAATAATTTTTAGTAGAAGTAGTTCTAGGCAGTTGATTGAGATCAAAAAGAAATTGTAGGAATGTATACGTCACGGCTAATGCTAGAAGAATTGGTAAAACTAGGTTTACTTGGTAAATTTAGAATTATTCAAGCTCTATGGGTAAATTCCAACAAAAAAAACTTTTGCCTTTAGACACCTAGATTTACCCAACGCTTGTTGGCGAATGTTTGATTAATATTGATATAAAAAACTAATAAATGAGTCAAAATAAAGTGCGACGACGTGGGAGAGCATGTTAGTTGCTAGGATAAAACAAATTAAAGCCGAGCGAAGCAGGGCGTACCAAGGCCACCCTTTGACACCTAAAATTAACGAACCAGTGTTGGGTAGACTAAACAACACCAAAGGAGCTTACGTTATTTTAAGTTAACTTGGGTAAATCTACTTTAACCCATTTTTCTAACATTACCCGGAACTACACAATAAATATGAAGGTGACTTATTAGTAATACCCAAATAAAACCGATTCTTTAATTGTGTCTATTATTCACATGAAATTACGACAGGACTCACAGAAACATTTTTTAATGTTATTAATAAATTATACTTATACATACGTGCACATACGTTCCTTATTATTTTTGAGGTAAAATTTTATTGACTATAAACATTTGCAAAAGCAGAGAATAGATATTTAATAAAAATCTAATTCTGACTTTAACTGGATGATATAATGGATAAATAAATAATTTATAGGTACATTAAAAATTGAGTTTAATTTGACATGTTCTTTTCGTAGTACCTACCTTTATATCATATTCAGAAAAATTTGCCAGGGTTTGTTCTGACTAGATTAAGGTAATTTGTATCCATTTGAAAAAACGGAAGGAACATAAAAAAATCAAATCATTTCCTCCAAAGTATTATTGAGTGGTTATATTATTTACGATTAAGGCTTCTATCTAAAACCTCGGTAAGTTTAGCTAAATATTTAAACATAGGTCTAAGTCTGTAGACATTTTTATTTTTAATGCAGCTGTAACAAAATGTACTTATAATTTTCTTAGTTTCACTTAGCACGTGATGAGCACGTTATATCTTCAAGAATAAATAAATATTTATTTCAATAAAATAAAATAAATACAAGTTATAAGGAACCTTGTTGATTTCAATTTTCGTTTTCCAGCTTTAAACTTTTCACTTACCCAACATTATTCTGATATCACGAAACAATATTATTGAAAACATTAATATTTTAAAATTTTCTCATTTCCGTAATCAAATGAAATTGTATTATTTAGAGAATTAATGATACATATACGTAACTTTTTTATAAACTTGTACCTTGTTTCAAACATAATAATACCATAATTCATTTGCAGCCCTTTTCACGATATACATAATTTTATAAAGGTCATATAATATAATTTTATTCCTTTATGTGCAGACATAAAATTATTTCTGATGTGTTCGTAATAAATTCTTTAAAGATCTAAATTTATCTACAAATCTTGTTAGATCTGTGTGTTTTTCATTACGTAATATTTTTAATATATTTACCGCTAAGTTTTATTTAAATGTGATTTAGAATTTGGTTTCACGCAAAAGATTTACGGGCAAGAAGAGCCAACGATTTTATTACGGGGAGGTTGGTTTGACATTAATCAAGGTTAGTTGGCCCGTAATTTTTTTTTGTCATCAATTTATTATTTTTAATTTTTGTTTTCTAGCTCACCTTGCCCGCGCTCCTATGCGCTAAATCTACGCTACTTCCTTAAAACTAGGTGCAGTACATGCTAATTCTCATCTTAAATAAATACCTATATTCTTTCTCTTAATCTACACTCATTTACCCGTATTTCTCTTGAAGTTACTCTATTTCAATTCAAATACCATACAATATACTCGTACTTATTTTTTATTTGGCGATTGATTACAAACCTACTTCTCTAATAAGTTTCTAATGGATCCTATTGGTGTACGACTGTATTTGTATTAGGTACATTTTTATTCTCAATAATAACAAAATGTTAATGTAATTATATACATGCTTAATTTCTTACTTAAAAAAATAGCATAATATTGATACAGGATTTTGTGTAGATGTTTAAGACATTAAGTTAACGCCTTAAGATTTAAAGGGAATCGCTCAATAATCTTCAATTGATGTTTAAAAACCAAAACCGGGATCTGCAGTGTCATATGAAGACAAAAGATTAATGAGCCAAATTTCAAGGGTATGTTAAATTTAAGATAAATGAGAAAACATCTACTGATGTAGGGGATGTACTGATATAAATCATTGAGAATAATATTCCATTTGATGAGCGAGTTACACAAATGTTTTGCAAGCTTATAAGTATCGAACAAAGTATTATGCATTATGAGATTGAAAGAAGGAACTAAAAGAAACCACAAATTTAAAAATATATTTTTTGGAATTGATTATACTTACATTGGTTTCCTTACTTTATAATACACCGATTAAAAGTTTGGCTCATTAATATTAAGTCATCTTGTTACAAAATGTTTAATTATTGGTTGTTTTTGCGAATGAACCCTTGGGGAATTCAAATTTACTGCCAATTAGTCAATAACTTCGATTATATTAATAATTACACGAGTGTTACGGCACGGGAAAACCTCCTGAAAAAGTTACGAGTTTAACTAAACTCTGTTACTAGTACGGTGGCCAATACTTCACAGTAGTGTGTACTTATTTTACGCAAGTAAATGTTATAATTTGAACAAAAAAGCATATCTTGTCACCGGAAGATGTCGACATGGAAAAATTACAATGCCAACAGGGAGATTGGAACAGAAACGATGATTTTGTAGGGCAGTTTATAAATAACCTCAAAAAAACGGAGACTTTTTTTCACTACTGGACTTTACAATCTTTCGGTGAATCGTGCTGTGCATACTACGCGCGACTATCAGATGCAAAATCTTACAAAAGTAAACATGCATTTTTCAGGCCCCATCCATACCAGTTTTTTTACATTGACTCATCTATACTGTACAGCAAGTCGTCGTTTATCATACATCTGGCATTGCATAATATTGTGTATTGTAACGAATGAGTGATTTTTTGGTCTTTATGAAAAAAATAACATAAATACGACTTAAAATTGAAAAAAAATTGAAATTGCACTACGATAAAATTAATTTATTGGTATTATTTCTTTGTACTAATCAATTACATTCCCTTATCTAGACACAAGCGGATTGTTGTGGGAAGAACAGAAAAATAATGAGTTATCATTTTCAGTCTTTAATGGTAAAGCAGAAAATTATGGGAATTCTTTTTAAGAATTAAGTTTCCGCAATACGTTCTTAATCTATATTTATGAGAAAGTATACTTCTTACTTTTTCGTAGTTGGGTAAAAAAATTCATACAATTCAACAGCTGCATTACGAGTATAGACAACACCCGCTACAAATGAAGTTAGTTTTCATACATACAATCATCAACTTCAAAATATTGAGCAATAGTTAAAAATAACTGAAAAATAATAGACACTATAATTATAACTGAAGATGGAAAACTTTAACAGTAGTTACGATATGTTTTTTTAATTTTAATGCAAACTAAATATGGAATGTTTCTCACTATAACTTCCAGGTTAACTAGTATTTTAATTAAAATTAGTCGTTTTTTTCGATATTAACCATGCGATTACTATCAAAAATTCATTTTTCCGTATTATTAGCATATTTTATACGGACATTAAAATTTACCTTAAGGTATTATCGTATATTGACCTATCAATGCACCTTTTTTTTCAAAATTCATAGATTATGTCTATTGTGCTAACATCTTTATAATGTATTATTAGGCAGGTCTAATCTCGAGAATTATGTTATTTTGAGTAATAATAGCTATGCGGAGTCATAAAATAATCTTACCAGCAATTATTTAAAAATATCCATAGACCTTTAAGTCGGTAGATGTTTTATAGAGATGCTACTTTGACATAATGACTACGTTAATGATGATGGCTGTTAATGATAGAATTTATTTGATTAAATAATAATATGATATTTTAATGGGGTATAACTGGAAGAACGCACTTGGCAATGAATGAGAAATGAATGGTAGCAAAAACAACCTTTCATTTATGAATTAAAATAGTTCTGGCAAACCCTAGATACTCATATTTACTTTTTGAAACCTCGGCTTTAGATTTCAATTTGTTCCCACTAAAGCACAGCAAGCCAAACCAAACTGGTCATGGTAAGACCAATAATTATTTTAACAGTCATTACCAATCCTTTGATTCTAATCTTGCGGCTCATGCTTTCCGCGGGGATAGGAAAAGTACTGCGATCCCTTCAACCATGTATAGTATAATATAAGTGTAATCTATACCAAAAATAATAACGCTTTCTTTGTAGTTAGACACCTACTATCTACAAACGTTGTATTTGTTTAAAAAATTGTAACAAGTTGATTGTGTATTAATTATGTAAATAAGAGCTGCCAGAATCTTTACTTTTTTTGCAGGAATAACTGGAAGGAATATTACCTGCGTAATCAGTCACATTTTTCTAATAAGTAAGCTTTATTTAAAAAAATACTTTTACTATATTTTTGGTTGAATTTATTGCAGTTATTTAATATGTGGTTGAAAGGATCGAAGTATTTCCTAAGTCTCTGTTAAACACTAAATAAACGAAAGTCCGCAGCGAAGTAGTTTAAAACAAGATAAAGAGACTACCTTTTTTTTAATCTGCTCTATAACTCTGCGAGTTGAAGATTGCAAAATAAGAGATGCAAAGTGAGATTTTGCAACCCAACTATGTATCTTTATTTCAGCTTTTAACATTCGCACTGTGATCTCTAACTTAAAGGAATCCCAATGAAAAATTCAAGAACGCTGGCTTAGTAAACAAACCACTTGACCAACTAAATACCTGTTAACAATATTAAACATAACAAGTCTTATTGTATGTACATGAATATTTAAGCAAATTATTGTATTTTACACTCTAATAGATATCATACTCCATCTATTCCCAGTTCAAAACTCTATTGATGTGAACAAAACTATGATTTCTAAAGTTCGTCGTTCTTAATCGTATCTTTACAAGCAATATGTAAATTGCGACAGATCATATATCATTCTTCAAATATAGATAAATTAATCTTGAGCATTAGTAGTCTTAGCTCTCAAAGTATTCTATTTAGTCTTTTGTTTTATTAGACTACATAAAATTAAGGAGATTTAACTTGAAAAGCCATAACAAATGGGTTTGCAACGCAGTGAATTAGGAATGATGAGTAACTTTGTTTTCCTATAAGTAAGTGGATAATTTTACAAGTCTGGGACTTATTATATTAGTCTATTTTATTATGTTTTCGTGCAATCTATTTTAAAGTTTGTAGTACTGCTAATTCACGCATCCACCGTCAGTGTAAAAAACTTGAATAGAGTAAGTGCCTTATTGGTAAGACCTTGATTGACTTCGGTTTGAACAATACAGCAGAAAAGCATACTAAAGAATACTAAGCGAGATTGAGGAAAGGTCGCTTACAGATTTTAGTGCTTCTTATAATAAATATGCTATTAAAACTGTGACAGTAATCTTGAATCTTAAAAAAGATGTTAATGGTAGAATTTTATCATAAGACATTATAAGTATCGATTTATCGGAGGGTTCGATGGTCATTGCCCTAGTTTTATATATCAGATATCTACTCCGAAATACAATATTTATATATATCAGTGTTCAATTGATTTCGCCGAGTAATACCAGGTCGTCAGCCACGACGTCCGAAACGTGCAGGTAAATGATCCAGTACATGAGGTTGAAACACACGAAGCACACGGGGAACACTATGCGGGAGTACTTGTCAATATCCGATGGCGTTGTGCCCAGCAGTTTGTTGATGCCCTGAGGATTTGAGGTTTAAGCTTCTATGAACTAAAAGGTGGTAGAGCTGATGCCCGGCGCGACTGTGGAGATACCACCATCTTACTCTCAAATCCTCCCGAAGTTATTCGGGGGAGAGTAAGAAGACAGCTCTCAAGCAAAACCAGGCGGCCCACCATTGCCTGGGACCGATGGATGGCGGTATATCCATCCCCAATTGCCGGGCCTTATATAAAACAGACTGGTGACGGGCAGCGGCGTTACTGGTGCAAAGGTTTCGGCACCGCGCTAACCAACCTGCCTGCCCAGCGTGTGTGAGTATGGGCATTTTTGTCAAGAAGATCGCCAAGAGTGGCGAAATCCTAGAAAGGCCTATGTCCAGCAGTGGATGAAACAGGCTGATGGATGAATGGAATTCAATTATTACTCAATTGTGTAAATCTTTCGAGTTCTAGCTTTGTGTGTGATAGTAAAACTAAGATATTATATCGACGGTACATACATAAACGAAGATATCTAAAAAATTACCTTGGCTGATGAAGTGACTGAAGTTATGACTACTTATGATGTAAACCACTTTATCAGCTAAGGTAGCGCTCAGCGAGCAAGCATGTATGTACATTTTTACATAAACAGTGAAGAGTGGAGCTGCTTTTTTATCTATGTGGCTTATCAGGAAATTGCGTCTCTAATATTTAAATTAATTTATCCACAATTGACACAAAACTAGGACTCGGAAATATGACTTATTTTGCAAAAAACAATCGCTTTGAGGCAACCTGAATATTAAAAATTCAACCGCAATGCGAGGCCTCATTCGCAAAGCACACAAAACATTGAAATACCTTTGACGCATGGATGAGATTTGGGGGAGCTGCAGCTTCTTCATCGGGGGGCGCCGGCGCCGGAACGGGGAGGGGAGGAGCCGCGCGAGAACCATTGATAGTATTTTCCAGAGTTCCGCCCTTTGAATAAGCCTTTGGGTCGTGTACCTTGTATCGAACTTCCTGCATTGGTACAAAACGAAAGATAATGTAAAAATGGTAAGAGTGCTTGCTCGAAAAACAACAATCTATTTTTAGGTTAATTTATCAAATCGTATTTTTATATAAAGGACTGTTCGTTTATTTTATTACGTACGACAGTTTAAGCCCTTTTGTAACACCCTCCCTCCCTTAGGAAAGAAATAACAAGATTTGTTTTTACCCCCTTACCCCCCAATCAATTTTACGTTAGATTAAATTTTCAAGTGAGTATTAATAAAAACCCAAATTTATTGATTAATTTATGAGTAGGCGTGCAAGAGAAGATTAAAATTGAGGAGAAAAAATACCATCCATGAATTTGGACTATCCCAAAGACTCTACAACTAATTAGATAAAGAATCAGCCACTGGAAAATATGTCACATAATCTAATCTTACGTAAGAAATATCCAATCCCTCCCCCACCCATGTAAGAAAAAATTTGATTTGACCTGACTCCCTCTCCCTCTTAAACGTCTTACGTAATAAATGAACAGCGCCTAATTCCCCTGAAATGCTTGTGCGTTTTTTTGTCTTTTATAATTTTACTTTAAATCAGACTTGACCACATCTCAGAAGGATGCTATGTCACTTTGGAATAAAGACCGAGAGTATACCACATTGTATTTCTACCATTTAGTTTACTTAGGAAGTAATAAAAACCTCTTACCGATGATCTACTTGGTAATTGAGGATGCGGAGGTCCAAGAGGATGAAGAGGAAGAGGATGTTGAGGGTGTGAAAGATGTTGATGTTGGGGATGTGGAGGGTGAGAAGGGTGCTGATGTGATCTTGAAAGAGTTCCCCCTCTTGGTGGAGGCAAAGGTTCTGATCCTCCTGGAGCGGGCCCATCAGTGGCCATTTTCTTCTCTTGAGCCATTTTTTGAACAGCAGTAAACCGTTGTTTGCGCATTTGAATCCTTTTCGCCATGTAGCCAACCGTTGCATACTCTGAAATGTAAACATATTTCCACATTTTAAAATCACTCTCGCTCGGTAAGTTTGTTTCGAAGCAGTATATGGTTTATTACCTATATACCTAAAAACAGAAGGAATACCTAAAGGAAATATTATATATTATATATATTCACGACATGAATCCCCGAGGGGGTGTCAGAGGTGTTCCGGGTGAAAACTATGAAATGCAATTCACAATCCACACTCGGTACACCCGTGTTTCACCGACGATTACTACGGCCCAATCTGATTGGTGGTGAACCCTGTCGCCGTTCTGCGCGCACAAATACGGGTTTTTTAGGGAATGCAGGTTTCCTCATGATGTTTTCCTTCACCGCTCAGCAAGTGGTAAGTATTAAATAGTAAATGTAAATCCACTTTTTATTGAATAATTTAAACTTTATCCCAAGGTAAATTACTTTGTTAAAAAACGATAAGGTTCCTTGTTCCAGATAAGACACTGGATTCATTATAGATAATGCTAAATTTTATAATTTTTTATATTTATTTATATAAATTTGATATTTTTGTAGCGAATTTGGTAATTTATTCAAAAGCATTGGACAGGGCTAGTTAGTTTTATCTAGGTAGTGTTAGTTTTATCCATCCACCGTACACCAACCGTAGCCTATTATCAAACTTCAACTTCGAAAAAAATAAACAAAGGTTAATCACAAAACCTTGTGACCGAACACTAATAGCTAAGTATTATAAAATCAAGATTCAAAGTTACCTAGTAAGCTAGCGAAGACCATAACGAAGCAGGTTCCCAGGTAGACATCAATAGATTTGACATAAGAAATCTTAGGAAGAGCAGCATTTGTAGAAGACATGAGCGTAGTCATTGTGAGCACGGTGGTTACACCAAGTGACACTCGAGCTGGTGTTGCATTCCGATTCAGCCAGAAAGAAACCCAGGAAATTATGACGATCAGTCCAGAAGGAATGTAGATTTGGATTAGGTAGTAGCCCATAGAACGTACGAACTGAATTTCGCAGGCCAATCGTGAGTAGTTTCCTAAAAAAGAGAAGAGTCGTTTAATAACAACTAGCATCTTAATAAAAAAACTGCTTTTAAACTAAGACTTTCATCAAATCAAATCAAAATTAAACATTATGTTTTTTTATAACAAATCAGCATTAATTAATTTAACCCCTATCAAAAATATAAATTCGTACTCAGTATTTTATTTTGTAACCAACTATCAGTGTTTAGGAGATCATAATGTTGCCCACAGCCTAAAGGCTACGCAAGATATTAGTCTGTGACGCTGACTACACCGTAGCAAGCATAAGACATATTTTGTATTATCAAGTCATATCACTATTATAATAATAATATGTTATGTGTCAAAGTAATACCTGTAGTAAGGGAGATCTCCATGGCTCGCTGGCGATGGCCAAGCACCTTAAACTGCGGCAGTGACACCTCGCTGGACACCCCCACAGAGTTAGGGCCCTCGTTCCACTTGTAACGGATGTCCCGCATCGTGTATCCAACTGAAAATGGGAGATATTATTTTCTCAAAAATGTGTTACTTGGAATTCGGAAATTCGAATACAACCTGGGTTTCAATTTGACTGCAATAACCGATCACAAACCGGTTAAAGGTGGTAGAGCTAATGCCGGGCTCGACTGTGGAGGTACCATCTTACTCGGAAACCCCCCCGAAGTTATTCGGGGGAGAGTAAGAGGACAGCTCTCAGGCAAAAAAACCAGGCGGCTCACCATTGCCTGGGACCGATGGATGGCGGTTTATTCATCCCCAATTGGTGATGGGCAGCGGCGTCACTGGTGCGAGGGTTCTGGCACCGCGCTCACCAACCCGCCTGCCCAGCGTGTGTGAGTATGGGCATTTCTTCTAGGAGGACCGCCAACTGGCGAAATCTTGGAAAGGCCTATGTCCAGCAGTGGACGAAACAGGCTGATGGATGGATGGAACCGATCACACAGTGCGTTATTACATTAATGCCAATCATATGACGTCATCAATCATCATTAGCCTTCAGCAGTCCATATAGTTTTTCTTGTGAGCAAAGCGCCACAGAACCGAAGGCCATTATGTAGGCGTGCAAGAGAGAATTTTCCCTTACCACCACGCTTGGTATGTAGGATACAGATCAGGGATGTTACGATGTTAATACAATACAATACAATACAATACAATATAACTTTATTTGCACACCACACAAAAGGCAACAAAAATAATATAAATTACAATAGCCAAATAACGTAGATACAATCATACGTATCATCCGTAGGCGGCCTTATCGCTTACAGCGATCTCTTCCAGACAACTTTTGGGTAATGTTAAGGCGAAGTTATCCAGAAAAATCTGTCCTGCTCCAACCAACGCTTTCATTTTTCATATGTTAATCCTGCTCAGTGGAAGCAGGCCGCGTTTAGAAAACTCGCGGTTTGGGAGTGTTTTATTTATTATATTGGAATTAGAGGGATGGGTTTTTAATATGTTGGCCGTTTTATATCACATTTTTTACGACGTTTATTGTAGTATAAGTTTTATTGTCCAAAATTTAATATAGCTCAAATGATATTTAGATCATAGTTTAGACCTATCTTTGCGATATGATCCGATCGAGGAAAATGTAAGCAATCGTGCATCGAATAGCCGAAATAGTAAGATCAAAGAGTGAAATATGACAAATATTTTTTGCTTAATTTAATCGTCGCTTTTGTTGGTTTAAAGTTAATTTGAAAAGAGACAAAGTCGGTATAACCATCCCTTAAGTTAGCTTTCGCATCATTTTAAAATTTGAAATTTGATTATCAGAATTAGTGTGTTTTATTTTGTATAACATTGATTTATGTATTGTGTAATTATATAATTATACTACCTACTATTTTTCGTTATTTTATTTATGATTTTATGATAAAAAATGATGATTATTACATTATGCATTTTTCATGCCTTTTAGAATATTCGCATTCATCGCTGGTACAGACAGATTGTTCAAAGTACACTATGAGCAAATGACTAGGTGCACAGTTGCCTTCTAATTTTGAAAAGTGTTTTTTTTTCTTTAGCTCATACGATAATGTGGCATTAGGCATATAACAAACTGAATCAGCACAAAAATGTCCTGATGAAAAATGTACTATCTTTTCTATTATAATTTGTCTCTGTTCGTTTGATCAATTTAATAAAAACAAAGGGTTTTACTGTATCGATATTATCAAGGGTCTCCCAAAGATAAAACGGTAGCTCTTTATAAAATTTGTTTCATTGCCAAAAATAGAATATAAGACTTGTAAAAGTTTTCGGTCTCTCTTTGCAAAGCCTGCTGGTTTAACCCATATAATAGCAATTGGAGCAGGGCCAAATAGTGGTACCGTAAAAAAAATGTCACCTTTTTAAGAACAAAGTATTTTTGCTTTCTACCTATATGTTATTGATATTTAGATATATACATATAAATATTTTGAAAGGTGATATATGATCGAAATTACTCAATATGTATACTTACAACTTTCGATCTCAATGTTGCAGAGTTGTCGGTCCATAGGGAAGTATTGCAAATCCATCGGACAGGAAGCAGTGATTGTCAGTCTGAAAATGTAATTATTGTGATGATTTCAACATCACAACTCCAAGTATAATAAATACGTTCACAGTTGAAGGGCAAAATAGTTTATAATTCAGATTTTTGTACAAAAATAATTGTGAGAGAGGACCTGCTGTTTGTCTGTCCACCCATTAGCATTTCAAAGCATTCTTTTTTCACTCATGTTTGTATAAAGAAATTTATAAGTTTAATCACTAACTACTAAATGTACAATACAAACTTGTGAAAAGTATTTTTGGCTCTGCCACACCAGAATTTCAGGACGTTTCGTGGCACCTCATTTTATTCTGGATTATTAGTAGGGAATATAACAAAATATGCCGCAACTATGTCTTATCAAGATTTTTGAGATAATTGGAGTCATCCATTCATCCATCAGCCTGTTTCGTCTACTGCTGGACATAGGCCTTTCCAGGATTTCGCCATTCTTGGCAGTCTTCCTGGAAGAAATGCCTATACTTACACACGCTGGGCAGGCGGGTTGGTGAGCACGATGCCGAAACCCTTGCACCAGTGACGGCCCGCTGCCCGTTACCAGTCTGTTTTATATAAGGCCCAGCAATTGGGGATGGATATACCGCCATCCATCGGTCCCAGGCGATGATGGGCCGCCTGGTTTAGCCTGGGAGCTGTCCTCTTACTCTCCTTCGAATAACTTCGGAAGGAGTTGAGAGTAAGATGGTGGTACCTCCACAGTCGAGCCCGGCAACAGCTCTACCACCTTATAATTGGAGTATTGCGATACATTACAAGACAAGAAACAACTTACAAGAAACCACTTACAAGAAACCACTTGATGAGATCCTATAAAAACTAGCTCTTCCCATTTAAGTATCGTTTACGCAACAATAGCTGCTATCCTTATTAGCACCAGGTAAAATTTAATTGAAAAAAAAACTGAAAAGCACTTCAAAAGCAATAAATATTGTAGCAATGAAGCGTCTATTGAATTTGCAGCTAAAGTTTATTGGCTTGTAATAACACGAGCGAAACTTTTTCACCATAACCGGAATGCCAGCTCGACTGCCACCATATTCATTGAATTTATAAACTTCATCCGGACGGACACAATGCTATGACAATTGTGTCTATAACAATGATGTTCCAATTTATGTAGCTAATGTTCATATTTTTCTTTTTCTTTCTCGATTGAGAGTCGTTCTTCTGTCTTATTTTTGTACCATCATCATGAATTACTCCATATAAACAAATACTTTGCAAAAGCTTTCTATATTATGATATATAACATAAAATTCAAGGAAGAAAAGCAACATCTCTTATCTACTTTTCTGTAGTCTACATTATTCAATATTTGCTTGCAGATCTTACATCTGCACGACGAGATGCCATTAATTTGTAAAATGTCATACATAAGACTAATAAGCAAATCCTTACAAGGTGGTCGTAATGTTTAATGTAATGTGTAATATGTTCCAGTGCACTCCGCTTCGGCAAAAAACAGACGAAGAAAGTAATAAATAAGGGGTAGGATACTGACAAGACTAATTTGTCGAGCAATCAAAGTTATGAGATATTATCTCAAGGTTATACCCCCGAAACTTATTTAGAAGATGTCACTGTAATCTCTGTCAGCTCTACATTTAACTATAATTAAGCCAAAATACTGACCACAATCCGCGCCAATTAAACCAGATAATATTAATGAAAACGGCAAAATGTTTAAATAAACTAAGAATGTGTAGTTCACATTTTTTTTGACATAAGTTTTTGCCGTCTAGTATGTAATTGTTATATAGATAATAATAATTGCAATTCCTACATTAAAACACAACTGAGGAGTAGGTCAACATTTTAGTTGAGCAGGTAGGAGAATAATTTACATGAGGCTATTTACTATTAATTAATTATTACATGAGGTTATTTTATAATTGAATATTACCTATACTTCCGCGAGGTCATATGTAAAAAATACTAAAAAGGGTGATGGTGAATGGGGGTGGTAGTGGTAGTGACGACGACAACGATGATGATGATTACGATGATGATGATGCTGATGATGGTAGTGGTGACGGCAATGGTGATGGTGTATATAGGTTTGATTATGATGTAGTCCAACTGATATCGGCAATAGCGACTACTGCTTTTTCATTCCGCTCGTGTGCTTTAGTGGCTAGTTAAGTAGCCTATTTTTGCCTTGAGGATTCAGTTGCAGAAAGCACACAATCAATCTAGTCTGCATTTATTCGCATTAAGTCGTACGGAAAATTTTGAAGTTTTGTCCTTGATTCATTTTTAATATATATATTATTATTAATATATTCATGAATTTCACTAACCTTATGCTTCTAGTGATGGATCCAGAATGATGAATACGTATGAATTCGTTGCTCGTGGTCGCTATGTGGAAGTAAGATTGCTTTTCATTGACGAAAAAAGTGTCTGGTACCCAAATGTTGCGAATAAATTCTGATCCCACTGATAGGGTTTCTACTCCTGGCCTTTTCTTATAAGCCAATCTTGGATCCGTCCAAAACTGTCTGAAGTAAAAATCCAAAGTGAAGTCCTGAAACATTTTATTTTATATTTAGAAAACAGCATTATTTATGAAGAATAATAACAACTAAATATCACAAAGCCGAGGATAAATTATGTAATAGTTTGTATTTACTCGTATGTATATGTCGTAGGATATTTAAATTCTAGGACTTTTGCAGAGGTCCGGATAATTGTAAACTTTCTGTTAAGAACTTTAAGGTGTTACCTCGTTTCGCTCGGGTCCCAAAATGTATTATATCGAATATGCTATTCCTTGCTCCGCTTCGCTTAGCTCGTCGTAACACTTACTTAATTTGTTTTAATTTTTTTGAAAATTACCGAGCACGCCAGGATTGTTACGAATTTCTTTCTTATTTTCCATTTATCCGGGCTTTTGCAACCATCCTAGGATTCTGCGTCATTTGTAACATATTTCAGTTAGTGTATGACTTTTATCTCCTTACGTTCTTGATAGTGTTAAAATCGTGTAAGATATGAACTGGTTTCTCTAATGTAATAATTTCTATAGCACACCGTGCGTAAAATGACCGCCTTACGCACGCTGCGCTTGCGTAAAGTCGGCATATTCCGCACTTGTGCTATAAAATATTATACGAAACTCGTGCGAGAAACTTTTTCTCGACTCGTGTGATTGCAGCACTCACCTTCGGCTCGTGTCGCAAACTCACACTCGTCAGAAAACGTTTCATCGCTCTCGTATCGTAATTTACTATTCTCCGTGCTGTGTGCATTTCTCGTATTTTACATTATGATGGTATGTTTATAATCTACCTACATATTATAGGTATATAAAAGGGGAATCCCCATAGAAATTTGAAAAACTAGGCACTAGAAGTCGCAATGACGTGGCGACCTAGTCACCCTGCAGGTGACTCCTAGGTCACCAGGGCTGAACCGGCGCGGGAGTTGTGATTTAGTACCACTCGAATCGTTGGACGTGAAATTTTCGCTTTCACGAGCTGTTATTACGCTTAAAAGGGGTTATATTTCATCAGTAAGTAATTCTATAGTGTAGTTTTTCTAAAAATAAACCAACATAAAATATTATTACAACAGTCTAGTTAACCAATATCATACTTAACTTAGTTCTCATCGTTGCTACATCTATTGCTGCTTATGTTCTCAAATTTGTAATGAACTGCAGCAATAGTAATGTAAAGTATCAATTTTGTCTAGTAAGCGACTTGTTCATGGTACAGCCGCTGATGGTGGGTGACCACCGTTGTGTGAGTTGTACGTCGTCGTGAGACTTAGCAAACGACCAAATGTTTTTGTAGGTGTGAGCACGATTTTCGGTGCATGTTGAGTGAATGCTACGTACGTGTTCAGTGTAAGGTTCATAATCAATTGTACTGAACGCATGTCTTTCCGTAGTGATGTTACAAGTAATTGTGTACGAGTCTATATGTATCTGTTTGCTCCCAGTCATCCCACACATGTACAGAAGCGGTGACTCTGTTTACGGAAGAAAGCGCGATAGATACCATTTCTAGAGCCTCGTTATTCAGATTTCAATATAAGTAGAACTCATTAACTCATCACGAAGTCACCGGAACTAAAAAGCCTTAAAACTTGGATATAGGTAGAGATCTGTTAAAGATAAAAATCATTAATCAAACTTAATAAATAGTACTGGGAAAATCATGCCGTGTCCCTTGATTATCTGACTCAAAACTAATGAAATGAGTGAAAGCCACAAATTGGCTGTCTTCTGATCTGTTGGTTTATTTGGAGAAAATATGAATGGAAGAACAATAACGCGTGTGTTGGGGTCGAAGCTACGCCAAGCCAGCAGGAAATAATCTTATTAATGTACATACAAACATTGAAAAGCAAAATTCCTAGACTTTTTAATTTCTCAGAACTACATACTTAATATTATGTACAAATAAATTAAATATTTTTTAAGTGTTAGTTTATATAAACTCAATTTGAACTTGCGGTCAGCTTTTGCTTTTAATTTTTTTTTTCCACAGATGCATATCAGAAGCATATTTTAATCCTCGAATTTGTAAAGATTACATTAAATTTTCACTGAAAACATGGTACATTACAATTTATTCATCAGCGGATATTTGAATGTGAATGTCAGAGATTCAATATTGCAAAGTTCAATGTCACTCTTACATTTCTCGATCGTTATTCGCAGAATTACTCGTATTTTATATTCTCTATGTGCTGTTATTTTATAAGCCTTTCAATTGAAAATTGGTAATATAAGATCAACTGGCGAATAACTTTCACCAGTTTTTAGTTCACTTTATCAAATATTTGCTGGTTTATAAATCTTTTATTACACGCATAAGTAACATAGTGTATATTTCTGGAAAAAAAAGAAACATTCTTCTACGCAAAGGGTACAGTTCGAGTAAAAATTTACAAAAAAAAATTGCGATAATTCCGAAAAGCCTGCAAGTTTGCAATGCAGGTTAAGTTACATGTGCGTGCACGTTTTTGTCAGCATATTGTGACTATAATTTTATAAACTATGTCTAAAGGTAGGTACATTTTCTATAATCCGGACAATGGTCACGTCCTAAAGTGACTTTAGAGGTCCCCTTGATTTGGTTTCCACAAGGGGTCATACACCCTGGTCTTAGACTAACGTTTGATCCTTAGAACCGTTATCAAGGGTTTCAAACGTCTTTAAGGTATGTACACGCTCCGATTTTGTATATTTAGTTATTCAGAAATGTATCAATGATGAATGGAATAGCAATAAATCTTGTGCTTGATGTGTCCATGTTCAACCAAAACTCTTTGGACAGTAGTACGAACATTTAATACATTAACAGCAATGCTACGTACAATAATCAGAATTTTCAGACGAATGGCGCGTCTGAGGAGTAGGTTTCACACCATTTGGAATGCAAGTAAAAAACTCACAGTTACAGCTACACCTTATGAAAAACATAAAAAAGCTTAAAAAAAACAAAAATATAACAACAAAGTAGCAAGTACGACAGTATCTTGCTTGGAGGGATGCTTAGTAGCAAAGAATTCGGTACGTATTAGATTTGTATCGACGCATCCGGACAAGCACACCACGCAAACCAATTAAGTAAATTAATAAAAAAGGAAATCGGGACGATTGAAATGGTAAGACAAAAAGTGGTGCGTCGTCGGAATGGTCTGCTCCATTACGCCGGCATGCTCGCAGCCTCGTGTCTGGGGCTGCTCGGTCGTGTCGGTATACGCAACGACCGAGACAAGCGGGAGCTGACAGGGACGAGTACCATGAGCACTTCGGAGACGGAGCTGATAGAGAGCACATACATGGTGACGCCCACCTCCACCGGCGGACCTGCAATCAAGCCCAATTGTGAGTCGCGCGCGCTTCGCGTCGTGAAATCCAAACCAGAGGACGGTGACGTGTCCCATCGTCCGGAAAATCGCTACCCCTAGTCGAAATTGAACTACAATATATTAATATTAATGCAAGAGTATACGTTCATATACCGACCAAGAGTTGCGATCAGAAACGCTTGCGTATCGTCATTTCTCGGACTCCAAAAAATGACGATTCTGTTCGTCTAAATGTAACCCTCTCTACGTTAAAGAAGTTTTACAGTATTAATACCATTTTCACTTCAGAAAGGGAGCTGATGGAGAGCACGTACATGGTGACTCCCACATCCACTGGCGGTCCTGAAATGTATTGTTACATTTACATCACCCAAGACAGCTATTGCTAATTTATCGCGCTGGAATTGAGCTAGTTATGCATACTAATAAAAGTGGTTTCCAAAGCCTGTGGAGCAATTATGTTCAGAGATGATAGTGTTCAATGAATTTATTTTAATAGCTACATGGATGATACAATGAAAAATATATTGCAGCTTTCCTAAATCTTGTCTGACGGACAAGAGGTAGGTATACTGGTGGTCAGGCGTGAGGCGGCAGAAAACACGAAATCACACGGAATCAAGTGAGCAGATATTTTTGTTTTAACATCGTGGGCCAAAACTGTATAAATCTAGACATTGAATGGCTACATAGTGTACAGCATAGAAGATTTACGGGAAATCGACGGGCTACCCAACATAATCCAATACCTACGGTACTGGGCATTGTATGTATATGAGGACATTATCTCGAGATATAGTACGTAAGTAGTTATATGCATAGTAATAATATATGTTCCCTAAATAGACCAAAACACTTTGTTGATAATCTTACATGAAGGAGTAACAATATAAAACCAATTTTATTCAACAGTTCTTATTTTAAAGGAAGCAGGTTGGTAGACTAGATTTTTGAATAGAAAGGCAAATTTATTTTTTTATTACTAAAACAAGCTCAAACCACAGAGATCCAATATCTGTAGCTCAAACCTATAAATTCGGTTTTGAAAACTATTGAAAAAAAAATGTTTTGTATTTCATTGGGCCGCTTACGAAAAATCTTTGAATATTAAAGGATTTTAATAATAACTTTTAATGAAATATAATTTATTCTTAAAACGTTTGATTAGTGGCCAAGCTGCACTTATAATGTCAGGGTCGTTCAAACCGCAATACAGTGGCAATACAGGTCTCTGATATTATTGTATAACCATTTTAATTTAATCACAGCTGGAATCAGCAGCTTTAGGTGGTTTTCTAGGAAAGGAGAGACCATAAATTATTGCGAATGCAAAAATCGGTCACCCATCCAAGGACTGATCAAATCAACTGATGCTCAACCACGGTCTCATCGTATTACTTAACCACAAAGCGTCATCACTAAAGCGCTCTCAGTTACAAGTCTCGTTTGAGTTTATAAAGTACTCAGGAAACTTCCCAAGTAAAAATGCACAGTTATTTATCGCGAAATTTATAAGGTGACTTTTATTTATGCAGCCAAATTCATACTCTAGGCTTGGTAAGTGATCAGTATGACCGATCGATAATACTTTTTTCTAATTTCGCAAAATAAAATATTGATCTCCCATCGTAGTTGACTCGGGGCTGGACTTGCGTTTCTAGGTAAAGGGAAAATAATGATTTTCGAATTTCCCAAAAAGGGTCATCGAACCTTGATACCGACTACTTACCGCGTCTTCATTATGAAAACGGCTGCAGAAATAAAATTCACCAAATATATGACATTAGGTTAGGCTGAATATTGGTGCAAAAGCCCATAAATTGTTTTTCTTACTTTTAAATAAGAAGAATGCTATATACGGTTTAGAGCAATTTGCAGTTATTTTTCATAAAAAAATAGGTCTTCACAAGAAAATTTCCCCAAATTACTTAAGAAAACAACATTATGATTTACCAAGATTCCCACTAAATAGAATATTTCTTTCCCGTAAAAGATTGGTTATTATTGCCAACACTATGAAATGTACTTTGCTGCTTTATGCCACGAATTTACAAAATTAGCATACTACCTTTTATTTCGTATGGAGGTGATAATTATCTCATGTCCCCCTCTTGTCACGCTAGTTCTCTCTGGCCAAGATATAAATGATATTAAGAATCCGTAGGTTCTTTATAAGGCTAGTAAAATAATGTTAAGGTAATCTGTTTTATCCCCTGAAGATGGATTAATTTTCGAAACCGGTTGGGAAGTGCATTAAATATAAATGAAAGGTCCTTTAAAAAGTTGCTCAATTTGATCGCACGATATTCATAAAATTTTTGATAAATAAATTTGTAAGGAATTAAAAATTTATGTATGAGTATGAGTACACGTAACGAAGACCTTACATTGTTTCTCAATAATCTGTAAAGGAATAATGTTAGTTTAAATTAGTAATTTTATAACTACTAAGTCAAAAAGCTTTCAATCAGTAGTCAGGACCATTTTGTAAATATTGATGGAAGATATTATCACTTGCTTAGCGTACAATAAAATTGGCGAGAAAACTTTTTTGCGAAAAAGCATACTCACAGACGCAAAAGCTAAGCAACAAAGGAATTTAAAAGTAAGTAGAGTACGAGAGACTGAACTAACCTCCATAGTTGGGTCTAACTCTCTTGTCGTAACTCACGCTGAGTGAGTCTAGGATCGCTGAGATGTTTACGTCACCGAACATGCCACCTCCACCCGCACCCCTGAAAAAAATCATTCTTTGTTTAGGTTGTTTGTAGATAGCACAAAAGGGTTTCCTTATAGCGAAGGCTCTATGTTCATGTTCGTCTTCTCTGTCGTTCAAAGTAACTCTTTATTCTTTGGTTTACCTGTATTTACTTATTTAAATTTTATACGTAAGATTAGGACCTTGGCAACTCTTGATTTTCGCTCTCGCTCTAACTAGGTTAAACTTAATATGGCACAATTTATTTAAATGAAAAAAAACAAATCCCCAAACACAAAAAGTAATCCAGTATTGGGCTTTATAACATATTATATAAATTTAATTTGAAAAACAAAAATGGTAGTTGTCGATCTAAATATTAGAGCCAGAAACAAAATTTAAAAAAGGGTACATATTATCATTTGCATTATTTTATTTTATTTTATTGTACAATCCTTTTTTACACTTTTTTAAATTATCCATGTATCAAGGTATTTGCGTGTAAAATAAAAACTATGGTCGATAGTTTTCGGCTTGGTAGTTATTTCATTAGCATTCCTTACAGTTTATTTTATTATGTTGACCAGCTACTGTGATAATAAAGGGAACTGCATCCAAACCCATTGTTTCTCGAGTTGACGGAACACACAGACAGATAAGAAAACCGACAAAAACTTTAAAAAAAATGTTTTGGCCTCAATACAACATTTTGTCGGTTAAAGAAGTATTTTATTTTTCAGCACACTTGCTTATAAAGTGGCTCTTATTGCAGCGTTCTTAGGGTCATAATGCAGCATGTTAAACTCGCGTTCTTTTTTATTATCGCACTAGTGTTTTTTACATTACAGTTTTTTTTTCTAACCTTAGCACAGAGTTTTGATGTCTTGGGAAATAGTAATGTTTTTGCGGATAAATAGACTGTCTCAGTTAAAATATAATAAATAATCATTCAGTTTAATTATATTATTGTTTTTATCAACAAATTAACTCCATTTTTTGTTGTAAATACAAAAAGGATATGACTAAAGAGCCGTTAGTGGTCCTTTAATTTTATAAATTATTGAACCGTAAGTCATCGGAAAGTGCTAAGAAAATTTTTTTTTCTGCATGTCATGAATTCTTTTAAAACTACGGGGGTCGCCTCGCTCCTCTCCGCTTCGCTCAGCTCCCTAATATGTACTTACATGTCAACTTGACTACTCCTCCTTGCTTCGCTCGTCGTTGCAACCTATCCCTAGGGGTCGAATAAAATTAAAACTAAGGTAGCCGCTAACGGCTATTTAGTCACTTTCATACAAAAATATTCAGTTCGTTGATATTTAATATTTAGCTATTTGGCTTTTTGCGTCAGTGCCTCTATTACCATCTGCGCAAAAATCAAAATCTCCGCCGCCATTTTTCAAAGAAAATATTTCATAGCTGTGGTTTCAATTATGTGGAAAAAAAAGACAGTGAAATTGTATTATTTTTCCTCGCAAGTGTGTTGAAAAACGTCGTATGAAACGCGTGAGCATTCGAAATTACACTCTCGGCTCCATTACGGATTATTATTACTTAAAGGAAAACGTTATTGTTTAAAGGAAAATCGTTTCAGAGCTCTATATATATATTATTACATCTTATAATATTATGTGATGAACATAGACATTAGCATTCGTTTTTATTCGAAAATGCGAAGATTACCGAAAGACATTAAGAAAATAGAAGCATCTTTTTATGATATATTAGATATGTCACAACTAGTCACAAGATTGTAAATTCCGATTGCTTATAATTATGTGGGTCCGATGAATAAAGGTTAAACTCGAATATAACGAATATAGATGTAACTGTTAAATATATGTATAGTTTTTAACGTTTCTTTGTTTTTTTTACACATTTACTAAACTTGGGAAAGGCACAAATTCAACAATTATGTGTAATTTTTGGCGGCCAAATGGTTTAATCCAGTTTCTGAACGATATACCGGGTGTAATCGTTAAGTGTGACCAGCCAATTATTCTGTAACTATTACAGATATCAAAATAATTTAAACTGATATTAAAAGTACGTTACCAAATCAGTAAAATGACATCAATAACTTTTTGAAAATCAAACTAGAAAAATTTAAAATTTTGACTTTAAGCACTCCAATATATTTAGTATGAGATTAGTAGAAAGGTATATCTAAGATGGTAAGTTTTCTAGAGACTGAACTGATACATAGTAATAAAACTTAATGTCATGCACAAAATGTTGACTGCCTTAAGATAAATAATTATTTGGAAGAAAAAAATTTTTTTTCGTCTGCCTTGTAATGTTGGATTTGCCGAGTTAAACCGTTATTCAACGCAGGCACAAAATTTTACTGGTAAGTTTATAATTAGGTTTTCGTGAACTTGTCCAACGTAATCTCATGAAATTATAAACTATCTGATTTTGTAATCTAATAAAAGACATATTTTATCGTGAGTTAATTCATGATATCTTGGGGCGACACAATACGTCTGTGTACGTATAATGTGTAAAAAAATATTTGGTTTACTTAAATGTAATATAAAAATTTGTCAAATAAATAAATATTTTTCCTAAATCTGCCTATTCGATTAGTCTTGTCGGCGAGAGACTTAGCAAGATCATATTTTTTAAATATATTTTAACTTTACAAAGATAGGAACAAATACTCAAATTAGATAAAAGAATAAAAATTACAAGAATTAAACTACATTCATTACAATCATTCAGTGTTCTTCCAATGAATTTGTGTCAGCACAGCGGAGCAGCGGGCGTCCGTTGCGACGGGGGGAGGGTTAGCCGCCCGAGTAAGAAGCTTCGCACCGTACTGACCACTCATCAAGAGAATTTTAGGAAAACAAAACAGGGCTTAAGTTTATTCTTCAATTCTTGCTGCTGTTTCTTGCAACAATTATCATACTGTATATTAATCATGCGACGCAAGTTTTTGATTATAGATAATCTTTATCTGAGTTTCTGACCAACCCACAGATCACCGGTAATCTGTGGACCAACCTATAATGTGCCATAGATTTTTATTATTAGAAATGACATCATTGACAGCATTTTTATGGAAACATTTTTGTAGATCTTGTCTTTCTTTAGAAACTTTATTAGAAAAATATATGTCTACTATCTGTTTCAAATGCCATTAGGACAGGACCTTGTGCCTGTGTGCGTTAGCACACTATATGCACCTCACTCACTCACGCACTTCCATCAAAGTTGCTAACGCACACAGACATCAGGTATGTATGATAAGGCTATATCCTAATAGTATCTCAAACGGATAGTAGGTATTCCTTTTCTCCTATCTATTCCTCCCGAACTTAGTAAGAGGACAGCTTTCAAACATACATAAACATATATCTGTCACCGACACGTAGTGCCGTGACCGCCATTCATAACCTTCGTGGTTATTTTTTTATGACCACCCAGAAGTTTCGTGAGAGTAAAGTCTCAATGACCATGAGGGCTATTCCGGAACCACGATCGAAACGAGATTTCTAAAACTCGACCGAAAAATGTATGGAGTTTGACAGATAAAACGGGATTTTACGGTCGAGAAGGCTATCTCGACAGACTGAGAATAGGCCTCCTGGTCCTTAGATTTACAATATTAGAATGTTTTAATATTTTTATGTAATTTTTCTGTTTGTAGTTACTTTTCTGTCTTATTTCTGCATCATTGTAATTTTCTTTGTGTCTGTACGGTGATTTGAATTTTATCTGTTATGTTGTGCAGATATATAATACAAAAAATTAAACCAAAAGACTAGCCATTTAGTTAAGTGACTGATTTAAGCAAATGCCGCCGGCATATCCATCCCCAATTGCTAGGCCCTATATATAACAGACTGGTGACGGGCAGCGGCGTCACTGGTGCAAGGGTTTCGGCATCACGCCCACCAATCCGCCTGCCAAGAATGTGTGATATGATGTGATGGGCATTTCTTCCAGGAGGACGGTAATATGGTGAAACCTTGGAAAGGTCTATGTCCAATAAAGGACGAACCAGGCTGATGGATGGATGGATTCCATTTTTTACAAGTGTTAGTATTCCGTAAAATGTAAAATTAAAAGGTCGCACAATTTAATTACTTTTATCGCCTTGATGTGCATCTACGTGATGTTTTATTTACTACCTTTTTATAGTCTTATTGAAACTAAAATTAAATATACAAAGCCTTATAAAACATTTTCAATAGGTAATCCCTTTTAAGAGGAAAACGGCACGCTTCCAGTAATAAAGCTAGGATACTCTGTAGTGCTGCGTGACTTTTCAAAAGAATCGCTTGTAACGATTCACTTTAAAAACAAAGTTACTTGGAAGCCTATTTAAACAAGATAGGGGCTATGTATTCTTTATTTTTATCACTCTCACTCCAAGCGAAAAAACGCGCAGTGCGAGAGCGGGCGGATTCAGCGCAAAAGAGAAAAGAGTATGTTTTTTAATTTTATAAAAAAAACTAAAATACTTAGCAACATTTCCAAAATCAAATATCTAGATATCGTTAAAACCCATGTAATAAAATATTTTTTACATGTTCACTATTCGTCGAACGAGGAGAAAAAGTGCGTTTGAAGACCTCATTTCAATAATTATTTCTATCAAGGAAAATTTATCCAAACGTGTTTTCCAAAAATAAAACCCTAGATGATATAGTTACAATGCATATACTAAAAATTTATTACAATTCTCCGTGTACTTCATGAAATGTATATTTCTGCCGGTCGACTGTCTATCAGACCACCTATCAGCAGCGTGTCTGAAAATCTGGTAAATACTTGCCCTTGGAAGTAGAAAAAGTCGGAATTTAAAAAAAAAAATTAAAGTTTTGTTCATTTACATAAATTATGTATCCTAGAGCAGTATTGTAATATTTTTTTTATAAGTTACACGTGACAGAATTTTTAAACAGTACTTATTGCATGTGAAAGACAAATATGTTTTCATGAATATTCGTTTACGATTCAAAATGTTAATTGGTATTTGTTTTCAGAAAAATTCGCCACATCAACATGAAACATTTTTCCGATGAGTTTTATCGATTTAATCAAAACTTCCCTCACAGCCAGGTAAACTGAGCAGAAAAACCAAACGAAAGTTTTTGAGTACATAACTTTATCAATCTGGTCAGAACCGGGACGGCGCGGCGTGGTTATTATTACATTTACGAGTTTGAATAAATATTGGGCGACAAAAAGTAGTTTCCACGTTCGTGGTTAGCAAGCGTATCTTGGTTTCCTAGAAATAAACTCGTGTGTAACACGAATCGAATGTTTCATTTGGTCACGATAATGCCCAGCATCGTTGGAGAATGCAGTGCGATTTATCTATGAGTATGTGAATGCCCGCTACACGCTCATTGTCATGTCTGCGTTTGAGCCGTTGATATATTTGCGTCTTTAGAAACGTGACCGGCGCAAGCAAAAGTGCGTATGATTCGCAGAAACTCATATTTTCTATGCTATTGTCTGTGTTACATTCGCGAGACTTCTATCATCTTTCAGTTCCCAGTATGACACAACTAGTAGCTTGCATAGAACTTTTTGCTGGAAAGGCAACGAGAAGGTCAAGTCTGGCGATAAAAATAAAATAAAAAGATTGTACATTTTTTGTATTAAATCATGTACTCATTGAATCATGTACTTGTTGTCCTGGGGGTATGCAGTGCCTGTGCCTACCCTGGCGTCATACAAATTATGATTTTTCAAAGTGACATGTAAATTTTTTCATATTTTTTTTTGTTGTCATAATTGATCTTCCCACTACTTTTCCAGTAAAAAGTTCAATGCACGCCACTGCAATGACACAACACCTACTATTTCACTTAGTTACTATATGAAGGGTGCAGGGAGAGAACAGGGAATGTCCATCTGAGTACATTTCGAGAAAAACGCATGTAAACCTTTGAAGGTGCATCATATTTTTAATGATACTAGAAATACGATTGAAAGTTACTGAAATACTTAAATAAATCTGTATTCAATATGAAATATATTTTCTTATATTTTCACTAATTGATTACTTTGAAAATATAAAAAAAGAATAGAATTTGTGATTGTTTCACTTTCAATTGTCTTCCCGTTTGTTTCACATTCAGGCCAATCGAAAAACTTACTTTTGATTGCCATCCCTTATTGTATTTCAGTTTTTTGTGATTGAAAACGATAGTTTAATGGAAAAACAATGTTTTGACAATAAATAACACAAGGTTTAAAAAATGTGACATTCCCTGTTCTTTCCCTGTACCCTTTATCTTCTTTATGGGGCTTCCTCGCCTCCTTCTCCCTTATTTGTTTCCAATTATTTAATGTCTGTGATGAAGTCCAACCATATTTCTTCTCCTATTCTCTGTAGTTTTAATAATCTTTATATTTTCTCTTTCTGTTTCTAAGACTTCATAATTTACAATTTTAATTTATGCCTAATCTAGAAGTAGTCGATGATAACAAATGCACAAAAATAAAAAGATTATCTACAAAAAGTTTTTGGCTCGATGCCAGTAACAATTAAGGATTTAAAACGCGGTTAGAGAAGAAAAAATTGAATTTACTGAAATAAATTTACTAGTTATTTATTACATTATGTAATACATATTACAAGCAAAATTATTTGTTCATAATTGTCTGTGGGAGTGGAGCACGTCGAGGCCTCAGGCCTCAGGCCTCAGGTATACAGTGAAATTAAATATAGGAAACTTTGGAGAGACTAATAAACATTCCTTCGCTCTTGATGTCTTTGATGACATTATCAGGGTTTTTAATTGTGATCTCAGCAAACAACGCAAAGTTTAAAATTTATTCAAAATAATAATACGGGAGTAAATGTTACTTACATACGTACAATGTTTTGAAAACCGTCTATCAGTTTGATGTAAGTCCTATTTAAAAAAACAACTGAGGCTGACGTCGTCTATAACATTACAGATCTCAGCCATGTCTCTGTTAATATGCGAGTAAGTGAGCTACCGAAGGTCCTCCTGGATCTTTCTACTTTGTATCGTTTCGGAGAAACTTCATAGCTTGCGGAAAAGTTTCGAGGTAGCGGCAAAATTGTGCAATCACTATTGATTTTTCTGTGACCTAGTAGCCTTTAATTAAAAACAAGATAGAAAAAAACTGTTGGCTAAGAAAAAAAAAGAATATTGCCATTAGATTTTTATTGTTTTGCTATGAAATTCGGTTTGTTCAAAAATAAAAGAATTTACAAAAATTATATGAAACAATTGCATATACGGGTATATATAAACAGACAATCGTAATCTCGTTTTTAGCGAGACCCTGTTACTAAGCCTCCGCTGTCTGTCTATCTATCCGTCTGTCACAGGAGTCTACAGCTTCAACCTTAATAGAAGAAAGTTGAAATGTTCAATTGATACGTGTTACTATGTCCTCTATCAGGGAAAAAAATGCATTTACAAATACATTTGAAAAAAATTAAGGGTATATAAGAGCCCATACAAGAAACCTGGAAAAAGTTGCATTATTAAAACGGTATTGGTTTTGGCACTTACTCAAAGACGGTAATACATACAAGTTTTAAATTTAGTCATACTCTAAAGTAAAATATAAAATAATAAGAAGTAGAGAGTTCCTTACGCAAACGGTTCCATTTTTTTTGTATAATTTAAATAGCTTATTTTTTGTAGCCTTGATGTTGCTTTGGCATGTATATTGTTGTAATTTACCATAATGTTTTTAGGGTCCTGCACCCGTGTTGTGGGGTGGTACGGAATCCTTTGTGCGAGATTCCGACTCACACTTGTTTACCACTTAGTTTTAGCTTTCAATTTTTTCGACGCTAGAACACCTATTTAATAAATAAACCATCTTGTCGTGACACATGTCCAAAAACGCTGAAAATCAAATCCAAGTTAGAACTTTGCTAGGTACGAGTGGATAAGGTTTTATATAGGTAATTGAAAGCCCGAGTGTAATCCATAGACATAGACACTGAACTATACAACAGTTTTGTCACCGTTTTATAAGTTCACCATCCAAACCATAGAACGGTCCTACGGAAAGACAAAAACATGTGAGGAAACTGTAGGTAACTCATTACATCTGCAAGGAGATCCGTGACATACAGATGGACAAACGGCGTCGCGGAATCCTTAAAACGTTACATAGTAATAATGTAATAACACAAATATTTTATGATTATGATAACAGACACAACTCGAAATACCTATTTAATTTTAGTCACTAATATGGCTTGACGGCTAAGGCAAATCTATATTTCAGTTTAGGCAAATCTATATTTCAGTTTCCGTGTTGAACTCAAAGTCAAATAAGACACTACTTATTATTTTTATATTTAAATTTATAATTGATTGCATTAAATTATATCGCTGTTATAGTTACTTTAGACAAAAAAAATACAGTCATGTCATATTTAGTAACTTGGCTACTCAATGCCATCTAGCGGATTGCATGTGCATTTCATTAATCGCTGATTCAATTCAATGTACTCTGCGTTCGTTTTTAAATGTCAGGGTGTATAGTGCACTGCGCATCAGATGGCTCTTCTAACATACAATTTTTTGTTTATGACTTTTGTTGTATACGTTTAGTAAAACGAAGTTTTACTAATTAGTCGTAATATAAGAATAATTATATATATTTTAACTAAATTAAAATCATTGATTCCACTGATGCCAGCCCCAAAGTGGGCCGAAATATGTCTTGAAAATATTTAATTTATGAACTTCTTATTGTGTATTTAACTCAGTGAAAAGCTTACAAAAGCACAATATTTATATTTATTTGATATTATTACAATGGAAAACCTACTAAAATCATAATGTAACAATCATTTTTAACAATTCATTTTTCACTGTTTTTAAGCGCCAGGGTACTTGTATTGTGTAAAAGGATAAATATAATGTCAGCTTAATTGTTTTTTCAAAAGAAATTATTCTGAGCCTAAAATAAAAAGCAAAAAATGTTTTTACCAGCGTGGGGGATTGAACCCACGACGACGATCGAATACGCTACGGTGGCGAACCTTTCACACGTTTCACTAAAATTGCATCAAAATCAATTGAGTGGTTCCCAAGATATAAGCGAACGAACGGACAGACAGACAGACGTTGCATTTTATATGTATAGAAAAGATGTATCGGTTGTGTGTGGTTGCCACTCTAGTAAGATAGTGTGTGGACCATATTGACGTCATAAATGGTATTTGACAATTGTTTTTTTTCTATGTGTGAGAAAGGCGAAAATCATTCCGTTTTGGTTGTTTTACAATGGTTTAACACATATGGCAAGTGTGGTTTTTGGTTATTTTTATCTTTAGTTTAATCTCAATTGTATGTACATCCCAACTGTTGATGTGTATGTAAAAAAAAATGCAATATCTGTAAGTTATATGTTAAAAGTGATAAAAAACATCGGAACGAAAACGACAAACAAAGAAGTAAAAAAAAAATGGAGGTTGGTGAATTATTGTTGCCATGTGCCTTGTTTGGTGAAAATAAACATTACATAACAAAAAAAAAAGCATAAAAACCAAAATAAATGCTTAAATTCTATACTTTTAGCTTATTATTTGTTTATATTTGCCATTCCACACCAACGCGGCAAAAAAATTCGATACTATTTTTTGCTACCTTTTTGGTATAATGGTATGTTTTTCTAACAAATTCAAAACGGATTTTTGATTTCATGGTTGGAATCCAAAGCTAAGGAATCACTCTTGCATGCTATTAGAAAATAATACGAAACCCTCTTTGAAAATATTGTACATTGTACCATACGTCTCTCGATTCTAAGTATACTTACTTATTAAATAAAATAAATAAACACAGGGGTCATATTTCCAAGTTAATATAAATGTATATATATTTATATATATATATATATATATATATATATATATATATGTATTATGAGGACAGGTAACTCTAAAATTCCTCACTTTTGTTGAGAAGAACAAGTCAGTGTTTTCTTCATGAAAACTAGTTAGGTTTTTAAATAATTTAGATGCTTATTTTCAATAACATGATAACATTGAAAGCAGAGCGCACGGCGGAATTAGGTATTTGGCCCCTCTCTCCGCGTTTTCCCTGCCCGCGCGGGCTTATTCTGGTCACGCGACCGTATTCTGATTTTCTAAACGCCTGTTAGTATACGGGAAACCGGTCGCAAAATGAACGTAATGACTGACTTTTTAAGATGGGACTTAAATTCAAAGTCTTGCCATGGCAGCATACACAATACATAAGTAATAAGGTTTTGTTAAATGACTATGGAGTAAATTTTGAATATAAGTGTCAAGCACATATCTATTAAGGTATGTTGTTAGTTATCGCGAGTAAGACCCCAATACAAAGTTAATAATGTGTGAAAATCGCGAAAGTTTAAAGTTTACTATGAGTGTTCTGTTTCTATTATTTAGAAAAAGGCGGGTTTTTCGGCTGCTGTGACCCTCTTAATTGCAAAAAGGCAGGTTTTCAACAATCCGCCTGCTAACCAACTATTATCGAATTAGGATGCGGTTTGCTTAATATCATTGATTGAAACACACTTCCACGTGAGTGAAACCACGAACTAAAGCTAGAATGTAATGTGACTGTTTCGCATTTAATTAGGAGCAAATAAAAGGGTCAGATGGAAACTCATTCTTTTATTTATTTTCACATGTATATTTGTACACACTCTGTACGACAAAATCCTATATCAACTGCAAGTTGAATCAGTAATTGTAAAAAACCCGCCTTTTTGGAAATACACAAAACCGAATACATCAATTGGAAATGTGCTAAATTATTATTCAATAAAACCTAAATACCTAGGTATTAAACAAATAAAAATTTGAATTTCAAATCTAATTTAAAAAATCCAATGGAAAGTTAGCGAAGGCAGCATACAGTTGAATAATAATTTAGTAAATTTTCAATTTATGTATTCAGTTTTTTTTTTTACAAAATGACAATCCGCCTGCTGAATCAGTCCATAAGTGTATTCTTCTCTGGCGCGTGCTAACTACGCAGCACTTGGTCAGGTCACAATTTATTGTTTTGTACCATCAGATATGACTATGAACTAAGTTCCTTTGGCCTTCTCACTTAATGAGTATACTCGTAGTTTAGTATAGTAATTTAAGGCATTTTATAAAAATACATATAAGTGACTGTGACGTTTGAAATAAAAATGTCATTCATTATTCACTATTTTTTAGTACATAATCAGAATTTTACGATATAAGTGTTGATAAAAGTACATAAATCCATGTTATTTTCAGGTGTCGTCCAGCTAAGCCACTAATAAGCAAGCCACTCACTGTACAATTAAAAAATATAAATCCGTCGATCTCGGAGAAATAAATACACAAAATTGACGAAGCACTGGTTTTAGACAGGTATTGCATTTTTAGGGTTCCGTAGTACCTGAAAGGTAAAAGGAACCTTTATGGTGAGACTCTGTTGTCCGTCCGTCCGTCCGTATGTCACAGCCTCATAACTTTAGCACCGTTAAAGATAAAGATTTAAAGATTTGAAATTTGCTACAAAAATAGCATTCACTTGCCTACAAAATAAGATGTAAAAGAAAATTGAAAATGTTGAAAATTTTCCCCATACAAAAGTGAGGAAACAAAAACCTACAAAAATAATTTTGGTATCAAATTGTAAATATTAAAGATTTGATTATAAAAAAAATACTTTCCATAATTTACTGTCACCGATTTCGAGAAATCTTTGAGAAACCACAAAAAAATGCATGCCCCCCCCCCCCCTTATTTCTGACACTGATGCACTGAAAAAAAAGAAAAATATCACGATTATAGGCCATAGCTGGCCAATTACAGGAAAACTATAGCAATTAATAAAAAGTTGAACACATATGAGAAATATAAAAATAAATGTAAAAAAAATATTTTATAAAATTACAATATGGGTTTCAAATTGAAGATATTAAATTATATGCTTTTACTAAATTTACTGGCACCGATTTCAAGAAATCTTTGAAAAACCACAAAAAAATGCATGTCACCCCGTATAAGTGGTAACGAAAAAAATTTAAAAATTCCGATTATAGGTCATAACTGGCCAATTAAAGGAAAGTTATAGCGATTGAACACAAATGAGAAATATATAAAAAAATAAAAAAATTCAAAAATACAATATGGAAACCAAATTTTAGATATTAAATAGCTGATTATAAAAATATATACTTTTGCTATATTTACTGGCACCCCCCCCCTCCCCGCTTATTTCCGTAACTAGTGGACCTAAAAAAATCATGGTGATTTGGGATTATGAAAAGATTACAGGAAAAATAAAGCGGTTAGAAATTCACGATGGTAAAATGACAAAATAAAATTTTTCATCCTCGAGTTTTATTTCGAGTACGGTATAAAAATATTTGTGCCTCTCTTTTGTGGTACACAATTCTTTTTTTAGTTATCATAAACAGTGATGGGCAAGATTATAAATACTTTTTCTGCCTGTTCCTAAAAGCGTTGAATTACGGAACCCTAGGTATGCGAGTCTGACTCGCACCGGTTTTTCTTCTTGAGGTACCCTAAAAATGAATTCCTTAAGAGTTTACATTATTTTCCGTCATTCTTCTTTGAGGAGAAAAGAGGTTTTACTGATACTCAAGAAGTTTAATTGCCTTTTATTAATTCTTGAAGAACCCACGACAAGGGCAGCAAAATTAACCCGATGATCTTCTCAAGAACAATTTCAGAGGCACGCGAGGGGTCTACGGCTGAGCTGTGAAGTGTCATTCGGTGTTTGAGGGCTCTCCTTTTTGAGGGATCTCTCATGTTGCCTCCTTTAACGCTCCCGTTGCTCGTTTTTTAATTGATTTTCTTTGAACCTGTAGAACGTAATTTCTCACCCTTTTTAGGGTTTCGCTAAGAAACTGTTGTAAAACTCATCAGTATTGATGATGGAGGTATACTCAAGCGTGGTAAAACCGTATGGACAACTATTCGAAAAAAAAACCCGCGCAAATCTTCAGAGAAAAAGATATTCAACTGTAACTCAAAGACTTTATCTCGTAGGAGGAAGATCTATTTTAGAACGCTGTACCGGAAAAGCTGTTCGAAGGACGACGCTCTCTCGATACTCGCCCGTATGTCGGTGCGTTAGGGTTCACGCATTTTTGTTTGCATATCAAAATTTTATTTCCCAAACTAAGGGTGGCCGCGGGTATGATTCTTGGGAAAAGTGGTTCAGTAGGGTCAGTAGAATATGGGGTTTCATTTAATGGTAGCAGTCTATTTACACCCGGTATAGTTATAAAGTATAATTTTTTTCAAATTTCACCATAATTATCTTGAAGAAATAATAATTAGCTGGTGGCTATACTTCATCTATTAGATGTATTTTTTGTTGTATGTTCAGGTCTATAAAATTCGGTGATACTACAGTCTCCATGATCGCGGGTAAACCATTCTACCAAGTACTATTTGAAAGGTCATTCAGTTTAAACAAAATGTTGGTTATAGTTTGGCCTACTCTCTAAGTTACCCCAATCGATGGTTTTTATCATAAAAACTAGCTTGTGTCCGCAGCGTCGCTTGACGCTTGATCAGGGTAAATACGACGATAAAAAACCGGTCAAGTGCGAGTTAGACTCACATACCAAGGGTTTCGTAATTCGACAGTTTTGGGAACAGTCAGGAAAAAAGTATTTACAATCTTGCCCATAACTGTTTATGATAACTAAAAAAAGAATTACGTACCACAAAAGAGAGACACAAATATTTTTACACCGTACTCGAAATAAAACTCGAGGATAAAAAAAATAATTTTGTCATTTTATTATCGTGAATTTCTCAACCGCTATATTTTTCCTGTAATCTTTACATAATCCAAAAGATTTTTTTAATTTTTTTCGGCCCCCCTTTTTGGAAATAATGGGGGGGACATGCATTTTTTGTGGTTTATCAAAGATTTCTCAAAATCAGTGCCAGTAAATATAGCAAAAGTATATATTTTTATAATAAGCTCTTTAATATCTACAATTTGATACCCATAGGTATTGTATTTTTATAAAATATATTTTCTATTTATTTTACATTTATTTTATATTTCTCATATGTAGTCCAATTTTTTTAAATTGCTTTAGTTTTCCTGTAATTGGCCAGTTATGGCCTATAATCGTGATTTTTTTTTTTTTTTTCGGTACACCGGCTTCTGAAATAAGGAGGGACATGCATTTTTTGTGGTTTTTCAAAGATTTCTCGAAATCGATAATAGTAAATATGGTAAAAATATATAGTATATAAATATATATATCATTAGCCCATCACTTAGTGATTTTGAAGTCATGTACTTGGCCGAGGCTAGAACCACTCGGTCAGATGCCTATCCTGATCAAAAATTTCCTGTGATTCCAAAAGCACAAAGGCTTTGGGATGAGCCGTTTTGCCTCAAAACTCAGAAGAACCTTTTAGAAAGTGGCCAAAATTCTGCAGAGCGTGCTCGTCTCTTAGCTACAAGTGAAAAGGAGTCGGGATATTGGCTAAATGCCATCCCATACATACTCCAACATTGGGACGCTGCTGGATAAGAGAACTTTCACTTTAGCTGTAGGCCTGCGGATAGGAGCAAAAATTAATAAACCACATTGGTGCCGCTGTGGAGAAAGGGTTGACCAGTTGGGCCACCACGGCTTGTCATGCCTCCGCAGCGCTGGACGTCTGTCACGTCACGCTGCCATCAACGACGTCCTCCGTCACGCCCTTACCAGCGCCAGCGTTCCCGCAGTTTTAGAGCCAAATGGACTCGCACGCAACGATGGCAAGAGGCCCGACGGGATGACGCTCGTTCCGTGGTAGAATGGCCGGTCGTTGCTATGGGATGCGACCTGCGTCGATACCTTGGCCCCATCCCATGTCTAAGCGACCGCAGCCAAGGCTGGCGCTGCGGCGCTGATGGCAGAGACTAACAAGCGGCGCAAATATGCAAACCTCGGGGTAGGATGCATATTTGTGCCGTTTGGCGTCGAAACCCTCAGGCCGTGGGGAACAGGCGCGTGACGTATATTCAAAGAGATAAGGTCGCGCCTGGTTGACGCCTCGGGTGACAGGAGGGCGGGGGCATACTTCAGCCAAAGACTTAGTCTCGCCATCCAACGAGGTAATGCCGCCAGCCTTCTTCGCACTCTGCCCGGCGGCATTGGACAACATTTTTTGCCTTTTTTAGAACAAGTTTAGTTTTAGATTCCATCCATCCATCCATCAGCCCGTGTTCGTCCACTGCTGGACATAGGCCTTTCCCAAATTTTGCCACTCATGTCGGTCCTCATGTCGGTCCGGTCGGTCAGGACCGACATGAGTTTTAGATTAAATAGTTTTTATAATCAACTGTTTAATATCTACAATTTCTTACCCATATTGTAATTCTAGGACATTGTTTTTATTTTTATCACTTTTGAATTGGAAATATTTTGAACAATTAAAAATTTTTCAAATGTTTTTACACCGTTTTGTGTAGGCAAGTTTTAAGTTATATTTTTGTAGCAAATTTCAAGTCTTTATCTTTAACGGTGCTAAAGTTATGAGGCTGTGACATACGGACGGACGGACGGACAACGGAGTCTCACCATAAAGGTTCCTTTTACCTTTCAGGTACTACGGAACCCTAAAAAGAAAAGTTGAGTGCTTCCTGAGTTGAAGTGGAACAGCCAGATAGACACACGAAAATTCTAAAATTGTGTTTTAAATCTCAGTTCAACACTTATAAACCATTTCATTTACATAAATTTGGTAAAAATATTCAATGTTCAGATACTATATAACTATAAAGTATAGACAGAGGATTTATATCATATAAACAAAAAAAACCAGAAAATATAATATTTTGAATGAGCGCCCTGATTTTACCAAAATCTCGCAATAAGTAAAATTTCACTTTTCGAAACAGAGTCACGAACCTTTATGTTCATAAATGTAGAGGTAGTTTAGTCGAAAGATATCAAGCTGCCTGTAATCTGAGTGAAACGCTGCAAAAAATTTAAGAGTATAGTCCCCCCAAAACCAAAGCTTGGTATGTTTTGAAAATGTAGTTTTTATTTTTTAGACCACAGGTGGCTGAAATGTAAAAATGAAATGTATTTTTTTATTCAGCTCATGGAGTTCTTTTATTTGATACCCCACACGGCAAGTGTCAGTAAAATTTACGATCATACAAAGGATTAGTCAAAATTAATCCTAAGGGCTTTTGTTTTCTAAAACTGCAAACCAAAATGATCGTTAGGATCTCAAGTACAAACAGCTTGCATGTATAACATGTATAACAAATAAATATTTTATGTCCCGTATTATTATATATTTTTTTATTTTGTAAAGATATATATTGTTAAAATTAACTTTGACTTGTAGAAAGTATACTTTATGTATCTATTTTGCAAAATAAATATTTTTATTTGATTTGATTTGATCACATTTTCTGTTTTTTTTATTCGAACCCCATTCTCTAAAAGTATTTATACAGGTTTTAATCCATAACAGTCACAGCCTCATAACTTTAGCACCGTTAAAGATAAAGACTTGAAATTTGCCACAAAAATAGAATTCAATAGTTTACATGATATATCAAAAAAAAACGAATTTTTGAAATTGTTCAAAATATTTTCAATACAAAAGTGAAAAAAATAAAAAATAAATTCTTAAAAATACAATATAGGTATCAAATTGTGTATATTAAAGAGTAGATTGTAAAAATATATACTTTTACTATATTTACTGGCACTGATTTCGAGAAATCTTTGAAAAACCACGAAAAAATGCATGTTCCCCCTTTATTTCCGAAACTGGTGGATCGAAAAATGTGCAAAAAAATAAAGAGTATATGTCATAATTGGAAAATTACAGAAAATCTATAGCGATTAAAAAAAAGTAAATAACAAACGAGAAATATATAAAATGTAAAATAAATAAACAAATATTTTATAAAAATACAATTTGGCTATCAAGTTGTAGATATAAAAGAGCTGATCATAAAAATATATACTTTTACTATATTAACTGGCACCAACTTCGAGAAATCTTTGAAAAATCACAAAAAATTCATGTCTACCCTTATTTCCGAAACTAATGAGCCGAAAAATATGAAAAAAATCATGGCAATTTAAAATATAGCACGTGAGAAATTCACGATATCAAAATGACAAAATTAAATTTTTCATCGACGAATTTTGTTTCGGGTACGGTATAAAAATATTTGAGTCTCTCTTTTGTGGTACAATCAATACTTTTTTAGTTATCATAAACAGTTATGGGCAAGATTTTAAATACCTTCTTCCTGACTGTTCCCACAACTGTCAAATTACGGAATCCTATGTATGCGAGTCTGACTCGCACTTGACCGGGTTTTTAATAATAAAATTTGTCAAGGAAGATTACATTTTGCTATTTTTTCGGAATCTGTCCCTCACGTAATGCGGTTTTTTCCTCACGGGGTAGCAGTGATTGATGCGAGCGTGACCTATCCTCTTAAACGCGGCTCTACACTTATTCACATCGTTGCACTTTCTTGATTAGTTGTTCTGGGCGTCATGGCAGCTCTCTTCTTTATTCTATGGAATGGTAGAGAAAAACACGATGAATTTATTACTAATGTTGACTCAGACCCACATGGATCAAACAACTTGTCACAAGTAAATTGACTTTTATGCTTTTTCTTCGTATTGAATTTGCGTGTTCAAATTATACATTTATTTAAAGGGTTTTTTACTATCCATTAATATAATATATTTTCTCAAAAATGGATTGTAATATTACTATTACATTCTGTAAAGACCGACCAGAAAATACTTCATCCTGGCGAGCTATTTAAAAGTGTCCAGAAAATCTAAATAACTGTCCAGGAAATTCGTATGAAAATCCATTAAATAACATATGTTCACAGGGTACATTTCATATGTTTTCTTTTTAAAACTATCCGTGTCTATGTTTTTAAGAGACAAGGAGTTTGGCGATTATAAGGTTTTAAGCGGCCAATTTACAAACAAAAATTAAATTAATTACAATTTCATGTTTAGAATGGAGAAATGTTTGCTATATTTTATAACTGCAATAACAATAACAAACATATATAATTTTTATTGATTTTATAGGTATATTTAAAACCATTGAATACTCTAAATTTAACCTCAATGAGCGTTTTTCTCGTTGTTTTTTTTTTTCTCAGTTCATAGCGTTCCTGTAGATGCCGTTGTCCTTGAAGAAGGCTGCATGGCGGTAAATACCTTTGCCCAGCTGGCAATAATAAAAAAAAGTTGCGTAAAAGCGGGAATTTATGTTGCTTTATATTTTAGTTGAAAGTGTTTTGGGAAAATTAATTACAAAATGAGTTTAGCAGCGGGCTCTGATATAGATTGTTCTCCACTAATGCTTTGCTGAAGATATCAATAACAATAAACATGACTAATCGCCCAAATATGAGCAAGTAAGTAACTTTTAATAATTTCTAGTCAGTTTATTTTATTTTATATAACCCATCATCATGAAAAACATAAAAATGTCTGATTTTATGTTTGAGAAAAACACCATACTTGCTTCGACCATTGATTAGCAATCCTGGCCTCGTATATAAAAGTCCGTCTTAGCAGTAATGTACTAATTCATAAAACGTATTGATGACGTAATTTTTATGAAACCTAGTCGTTACTGGAATTAAATTAAATATATGTCAAAGGTGATGTTTTTGGTTCAATCAAATTTTTCATTTAGGAATATATAGAGATAGAGGTTTAAGTCCTTACTTAACACATTTTACTGAAAAATGTGTTAAGTAAGGACTTAAACTATTATAATATCGATCTTATAATATTTTTAACGCTTCATTGGGTAACTCTGATTATCTTGTATTGGAACCACACAGTAACTGTGTGATTAGAACTAAACTTTTATGAGCAAAAAATTGCTGGAAAAATGTAAACCGCCTTGACCTTACTTTTATTGAGAAGCGATAAAGACTATTTTGATAGCATTCATGCCCTAAATGTCGTGGTAAAAAGAAACGACAAAAAACTGATAAGACCATGACACTTGTATAGCCTCTATACATTAAGTACATAATAAATTAATAAATACTACATAAATTTAAATAAATTGGCCAAGTGTGAGTTGGACTCGCGTAAAAAAGGTTCCGTACCACCACACAAGACGGGTAAGAAACCCTAAAACATGATAAAAACAACTAGCAACATAAAGGCATCAAAAAAAGGCGATAAAATGATAGCATGTGTCAAATAATTCGACATCCTTTGAATACGGAACCCTAATGCTGAAAATTATTTTTTTAGTGTATGTTTATCAATCTGACCAAATGTGAGACAGGACAGTAAATTAGACCAAAAGGTCGTAGCGGACAGTAGTGGAACTTTTCAGATTACATACAAAATCTAATGTGAACCGTGATGTTTTCATGCTAAGGCTACAATATTTTTCGGGAGTACAGCTACAGATCCTGTAGCCTTAGCATGAAAACATCACGGTTACGTTAGATTTTGTATGTAATCTGAAAAATTCCCTACTGTCCGCCATTTTAACAACAAATACTGAATTTGCGATTTATAGTGTAGTTTGAGGGTTACCTATTCGAACTCTCGACCAACTTAATTTTGCAGTTTTGTTTCATACAAAGTTTACAACTTTTTCTCAAATTATTTAAGTCTAATCTATTTGGATGGAACGTGGATGGAACGGAAACCTCAAGGAGTAATTGTACTTATCCGGCGTTTTAGATTTTAAAAAATATTACCTTTAATTTCTCTCAATCATTTGACTGTTTAATGAATGTATCTATGTCGCAGGCATCTGGTTAAATTCAGTGCCTGCGACATCTATATTGGGACGTATACCGGGTGTAAATAGACTGCTGCCATTAAATGAAACCACATATTTTACCGACCCTACTAAACCACTTTTCCCAAAGATCATACCCACGGACAACCTTAGTTTAGGAAATAATTGAGTTCCAAACAAAAATGCATGAACCCTAACGCACCGACATACGGGCGAGTTTAGAGAGAGAGCGTCGTCCGTAGACAGCTTCAGGTTTCACAGACGATGCTCTCTCTTAACTCGCCCGTATGTCGGTGCGTTAGGGTTCACGTGGGTATGATCTTTGGGAAAAGTGGTTCAATAGGGTCGGTAGAATATGTGATTTCATTTAATGGTAGCAGTCTATCTACACCCGGTATAATCTTAGTTCGTAGTGTGTTTTTTTTATTCTACCGACCCTACTGAACCACTTTTCCCAAGAATCATACCCGCGGACACCCTAAGTTTAGGAAATAATTGATTTCCAAACAAAAATGCGTGAACCCTAACGCACCGACATACGGGCGAGTTTGGAGAGAGCGTCGTCTGTGAAACCTGAAGCTGTCTATGGACGTAAGGGTAATTTTAACATTACACCAATCAATTCAAAAACCAAATTTTATTCATATCTGTTTACCAATAATTAAAAAGTTAATTTTAATTCAATTTTACCTATTCCACAGGAACTGTGCATTTTTGCGGGATAAAAAGTAGCTCAATTCATGCTCCGGCCCATAATCTATGGGTATATACAATAAATCACGTCGATCCGTTGCCCCATGGCTGCACAAAAGACGGACAAACCAACAAACACATTTTCGCATTCATATTTGGATTTCATGTCATTTATTTTCTCCGAATAGTGAAAAAATCACAGACATACAGACTAAACCTAAGGAGTAAATAGCATTGGCAAGTTTCCATACAAAAACCAAGCGACATTTTAGCTACGTGGTATGAAGAAACGTATAAAAATGGATTGTTTTGGCTGGTTTATGCTTGAAACTTTAAACTAATCTCTCGTTTATATTTTATTCGGAAACAAACAATATTTATATCTAAAAGAGCTCGTAACTCACTGAGCTACAATTGCTTTAAGTCGACTCTATGCGTTTATTATTATTGTTTGGTCTGAAAAATATACATAAAATACAAAATATTATAAATAAGTAACATAATTTTAATCTTTAAATTGCACTTACGAGGGTGCATTTTTATATTCGCGGAATGGGTAGGTAATTAATAAATGAGGGTACTTTTCTTAGTCGTAACTGGTTAAGTAGTTCATTATTAGTATAAATAGAATGTTTTGTTTTAATCGGGCCATTACTATTTGAATTATCGTCGATCAAACAACTCAGTTGGGAAGAACATTGTGAAAAATGGAGAAAATCGAGCACCGCGCTGTCATAAAGTTCCTTACCAAGCAAGGTAAATCGGTTCAAACCATACTAGACCATACTAGAAGAGATGTCATCCGTTTACGGGGAGTCTTGCCCCGGTAAAACCATGGTTTATAAGTGGCATACCCTTTTTAAGAAAGGCAGGGCCTCACTTGAAGATGATCCTCGGCCAGGACGGTCGATCGAGGTGACCACTCCGGAAAATGTTGATAGATTATAAAGATAAAGATGTCTCCATAACCGGAGAATACTACGCTTCCATCTTAGAGCGATTAAAGGAAGCAATCAAGGCAAAAAGAAGGGGAAAATTAACCAAAGGTGTCCTCCTTCTGCACAACGCGACTGTGCACAAGAGCCGTGTTGCGTTGGCTTCCCTACATAAGGTGGGCTTCGATATTTTAGTTCATCCACCTTACAGTCCTGACCTGGCTGCCAGTGATTATTATCTTTTTCCAAAAATGAAAAAAGAACTTCGGGGGAAGAAGTTCTCAAGCGATGAAGAAGTGAAGGAAGCAGTTTCAGCTTATTTTTCAGACAAAGAAAAAACATTTTTTTTCGAGGGTATACATAAGCTAATTGAAAGATCTGAAAAATGTATTAGGGTTGCAGGTGAATATGTTGAAAAGGAAAAATAAACTTGTATTTTTATTTCCACGTCTTACCCCCGATTCCGCGAACTTAAAAACGCCCCCTCGTAGTTCTTAAATTGCACTTAATACTTAGCACGTGTGCAAAGTTTCACTCTAATCGTTTCATTACAAACATTCCCCATATCCATCCATCCATCCGTCCGTCCACATTTATAATATTAGAGAGAAGTGGGATATACATACTTATAGGTATACTAGGTGTATTAATAACGTGTTCAGAAAATTAAAACACGTACTCTACCATTAAAAAAAACCTGTCAAGTGCGATTAAGACTTGCGCCGTGAGGGCTCCGTACCATACAAATAAGTCAATAGACTTAAAAGTTTTCAATCAAATTTAGAAATTTATCATCACCTAGAATTTGTATGAAACAAAACTGCAAAATTAAATTAGTCGAGTTTTTGGGTACATATCCCTAAACCTACTTAAAAAAATCAGTGTTTTCAGTATTTGTTATTTAATACTAGTTTAGTTTTTCAGAAAGACACGCCAAAAAGCGGAGGTAAGAAAAAAAAATTTCGGCTTCTTTTTCATGTACGGTACGCCCATTAAAAATTTATTTAATTTTTTATTAAATTCAATATTTGGTTTTTGGTTAATTACATGTACATTTGTACATTTTACAAAACATATCCAAATTTTAGATCTGTACCTCATTCCTCTGAAAGCTAGATATGAATAGACAGTAGAGCGACATTAATAGGGCTCCGTTTTGCCCTTTGAGAGCGGAACCCTAAAAACAAGGCTTTTTACCAGTTGTCAAACAATTATCAATACCAATACAGCTTACAATTATCTACGGCTACCGCGAGTATTATACCACTTTATAGTGACAATTTTTCAGAAGAAATTTGAGTCTTAGTGCATGAAAAGTATTAGGCTGCATTGTATTTTAGTGAAATTGAAATACCTAGGTTGGCAGCCTCTAAAACTTAAATACAGTTGCCTTTGGAAAGCTCCAAGCGGGGAGCTGCTAACCCTATTTGTATCAAAGGCCTAAAAAGACATGCTCGTACAATCTTGTATTGTTACTCGATAACGTAGTGTTATCGACAGAGCGCTCCTATTCCGTTTATTCTTACAGCCCTTACAGGGTATGTATCGAGTACAATTTAAAAAACAAAACTTTTATCTTCATTCTCTATTAGTTTTAATGTTGAACTTATAAGTAATTTCCAACCGGCTGAAGTCGATTTCTAATTCGAAACCCCTCTAAACTCACAAGTTTACCTCTTATTGCTGGCCACTTAAAGCATGCAAGTATAATTCACTGGTGGACCAGTGGTGGGCAGCGTGTCTTTTAAACGATGAGTTTTGTTTGTATGATGGATCGATACCACTCCGTGAATTAAGCTACAGAACGCTAAGACTTCACGCGACATTCATATTATGCGGCAATATTAGGAATCGCCATAATATTAAAGATAATGATGGGTTTAGCTGGAAAATTATGTGAACGTTCTGAAGATATGAATTTGCTACAAGTTAAAAGGTACAATATTTTGCGTTTGGCGTAAATATTTCGAGCCCTATCCTGGGTCCGGTATCAGCCACGATTTTCTATTAAAACTTATGTTACTTATACGAGTACCTTACGCATCGTAGTCATCATTTGACGGACCTTATTCATTTGACTTCAAACTGCATTGTACGTGTATTTATAACGCAAACAATATAAGTAATACCAGAATAGGAATTTCAGATCGTGACCATGATGAACAATTCTCGAATAATATCCGAGAAGTGATAGGAAGATGGAGCGGTGGGTGACATCCGTTTCATCTTCATACGTTCAATTGGATAATCATTGTATGAATAAGAACGTAAAACCACTAAAAAAAACTTAGTCAAGAGTAAGTAGAACCTTGAGCGTCCCGGACATAACGTTTTAAAGCATAAACTTATTCCACTAGAAGTTATAAGTGACCAACTTAAATTGATACTTAAGATCTATTAAACCTGTGTATCCAAAAGTTTTAATTAATTCATTAATTTCTTCCTAAATAATTAAATACAGATAATTTTCAGATTTGCTGTAAGATCTAGTTGTAAACAGAATTTTAAGTTTCTAAGTTAACTGGTAGTTCACTAAAAGTTTTCATGGTGAACCGAATTGATTAGTATGACTAGATGAAAGGCTAAACCTTTTTTCGCGTTGAGTTAGAAGCCTGATTTTAAAAACACTATGGGACCGTAGATTTTGCTACCATATGAAATAGTTTAACTCAATTCACAGAATACTTAAAGTTAAATCCCTGTATCTACAAAATATACCGCTTGCACATTTCGAAAATGATAGCCGTGACAAGATAACACTCACTTGACGGGAACGTTTCCATCCAGCTGCTGAAACAAAATAGTGTTGCCAAAATCGATGTGAACGCCGAACGATACATAGCTCAGCGAAGTGAGACAAGAACGCGTGCCAGCAAAAAACCTCGGGGATTAAGGCATTTCGGTTCATATTCCAACGTATATAGGACTTGGGCGTGGGACTTCTTCAATTTTGCGATCTCTACAACGACTCTGTCGTAAGTAGCCTGGCCGCGTCCAGTTTTTAAAAAAGTTCCTCAATATTAACAACACGTTTTTGGCTTTCTTTAGCTCTAAGCGAGATGCACTGATCATGAATTATTTATTGAATATTTTTTAACTAACAACTTTCAAAACTACGCTTTGGCATACAAATTTATCAAGTATAAAAAATATTCTAAGGGTAGTTTCAAAATCTGTAGAGACGTTGTTAAGTAGAATCGGTAAAAAGAAGATTTGTGTCTGTATAAGTAAAGCGTAAAAAATCAAAAGTCTCTTTGTTGTTTTGCTTTATGTAAAACTGGATAAAGTTGTCTTTAGTCTGGTCGACACAGGTGTACGAGTGACAAGCTAAACAAGATAAACAAACTAAGACACTGTTCTACTGACCATATTTTGCACGCATGTTTTTATTTTTGTTCTTTATCATATAAAGCCTCTCTTTACCTTTTTAATATAAGAGTTATTTAAAGTAAACAGATTCTAAACAGATTGAATGACAAAAACATAAATTTAAATTAGTTGGACTCGTGCAGTAAATGATAGTTCTATGTACACGTAATGCTATTGTCACGCAAGTTGAATACATTTTCTTTTTAAAACTCTGCTACAAAATTGAGGTACTGTTAAGAGACGATTGTTTTTATTCTGACATAAGAGAACAACACGCAGTCAAGTTTAAAATTTATTTATTTTTATTTTTGGTGAATCCTTGTCTGCAAACACGTTTATACATAAAGATTTTGCATTTCATTCAATCAATTGCCGTTGACGACCAGTTTCAACTATTGCAAAGTTAATCTGGTCTTGTATTGTTTGATGGAAGGGGGAGGGGGATCTTGGCTGCTAAAAACAATCCCACAATTTGAATCTTTGACCTCCAATATACAATTATATAAAGTTTCAGCCCAGTCGGAACTAATTTACTTTTGTATCTGGATTTTTTTCTTGTTACAATCATGGAGAAAATTGTTAAATAAGTATAAGTTTGCACATTATTCTACTACAGCGTCAACTAGCGACTAGGAATGATAAAGTCTACCCGTGAACTCGCCATCATATATATCTATATTGCAAATAACCAAATTCAAATTGCTTAAATTTACTAACTACGGAGTGCACAAACATACGTACATAGAAACAAATAAACTACCTCTTAATCAAATCCACATTTGCATACATGCGCCATTCCATCGTGGGTATAAAAATATGATTCCGTAGTTTCAAATAAATGATCAGTATAATCAGATGATGTGGTTTTAGTTCAATAGCACGCCACAAACTAATAAACATAATATCTTTCTCATATCTCTACTGTGTTATTTTAGTGATCGTGCAACTTCAACGTGAGAGCCATTCTGTTAAATCTGAAATGTAATCTGCTCCTGAGTCCGTTGACTTAATTGTCTTTGCACTGATGGGTTGTACGTAATTTAGCATAGTTAGTTAGTTAGCATAGCTAGTTTAGCATAGCAAACCATATCGAGCTCGATAGCGCTTGATACAGTGCTCTGTCTTACTCTGTTGCTCTTTCTAAAAAGGGACGGACAGTGGTATATCGAGCTATCAAAGCTCGATACGGTCAACCATGCTAAATACCCAGAGGTCTCTAACCGCGATCACATTTTTCGTCACTTGTATTTGCATTTTTGTGTTCGGTCCTTGATATATTGTATAAATCGATTAGAAGATGGTATTATTAAAAAATATTGAATTGAAAAAAGGTTAAACGTCATCGCGATAGCCCTCTTAAGTATGTACAATAATGGAGATAGGTCGTGAATTACGCAGCACCACCCTTTACTTAACCGTTCTAAAAATAAACTACCAAATAAAAATAAAGCTAAATAAAGTTGCTGCAATCAGTTAAAAACAAATAGCCAAAGAAATATGAAGAGTTATAATGTTTGAGATTTGTCTTCAGCTCTTCATGGAGAATAAATATCTAAGTAATCACAAGATAAAGATCTGTACACTTGAGATTTTATCATAGGATTAGCTAACTGGTGTTTTGTAGGTGAGCCAAAGAAAATAATCAAAAACGTCATTTTAATATTATAAATATGTTGGGAGAAAATATTTACTGGTAACAGTATAGCTTACAATAAAGTTTTACAATGAGTATAGCATCTCGTAGCTTGTTTGTATTACTTGTACCTATACGTATATAGGTATTTCTAAACTCCACCATGGTACAGACTACAGTCCAGCTGTTCGTTATGGCAGACAAAGTTGAAAATGCCTTTTTTACTTTTTCAATCGTTGCGACAAGTGATTGTCTGTGATATGTAACAAACAAATCTGCACTCACTAAAAATAAAATTAAAGTGTCATGATTACAACCGGATTACGAGATTACGATTTTTTGATTAAGTAAAACGACTTATTCTAAACCAAATTGATAAAGAAAGTCACTTCATAACAAATAAAGATATAATATTATTATTATTTATGTATTAATATAAATAATTTCTATGATCTGAAACATTGTAACACGAGTTACCGTTGATCGACGACTGAACAGCCCATTTATATAGTCAATGGTAAGCATCAGTAAATTACACTGATAATGACGAAGCCGTAGAAACGAGAATCCTATTACCATAAATCTCACATGAAACCGTGATATTACTCGAATGAAACCGAGCTATGGCTTCGGAGATGCCTTCCCTGATGGGTGGGTGATAGCCGTTACGCAGGAAGGGCCGAGATCGCTTGATGTGTTGCAGTATGATCGATAGGGCAGAGGCTGATGAGGGAGTAGCTGGTACTCACGCGGCGTGGTCGGCGTGCGGCAGCGAGGCTATGGCTAGCGCTAGGATGATGGCAGCGCTGGGCACGCCGCGGGGACGGCCGCCGTGCATGGTTCGCGCGTACGCGGGCGCCCGTGCGGACGCCTTGCGCTTCGTCCACCACGCTTCAGCCCGTCGGCGAACTAACGCGCGATCTACGACCAGAGCGGACATCGCCAGCCCGCGCCTGCGCCCGGCACCTATCGACCGCCGCGGCCCGGCCGACTCCATCCGCTCGCTAAGGCTACGACAACGCTCAAATCCACACTCGGAACCTTATCGAGCGACAAACAGTCTAAACGCTCTATCTCGACGCCGGGACGCCTCGGCTTTCCGTCGGCGCTCATCTTTTATTTACACTTCGATATTTCCAATTTTGTTTTCTTAAGAGACTTATTAGCAATTTTAATCACATAATTATTATACAAACACCTAAATTGTTAGAATTACTCATGAGAAAATATCTTGAGGAGGTATTAAAATTCCAATTTAAGAAAATGCATTTTTAAATTACGACAGTTTTAGAAAATATACTTAATTAATGACATGTATGGTCTGATTTTATCATTTTACATATGACATGCTAAGATTTTATCAAATAAATTTGCTTTCAATGCTTGGATGTCGAGTTATTTTATGTGGAAATGTGTACGTCGTGTTTGATTTATTGATTTTCGTTGTATATGAAACTGTACTACTTTGTACCTAACTTATACTCGTTTGATATAAATACATAATGTAGGTAATTTTGCACATCTTTACCCATCAGTGCAGTTGACAATTTTTAAATTACCTATGCCAATTACCGAGGAATAAACTGCCACTAGCTACGTAAATACCGCAAAAAACCGCAAATTGGTATACAAGCTAGTCGTTTGGTACACATGTATGTACTTGACGTCGTAGCTATAATATGGGCTAACAAATGTGAAAAAAAAATGGCCCCGCTTCAGCTCTTTGATAAAAACTTATGTTTGACTTTATGAAAAGAGTTTTAAACCATTGACGTGATTTATTTTGCTTTCATGACTTTCAACGTCAGGATATTACGAGTAATTTAAGGCATTTTTTTCAAACATTTCTCTTGCCTTTGCGTACCTGTTGAAGCCCAAACTTAGTACGTTGAAAAACTTTTATTTTTATGTTTTAGGCCGTATGTAGCTAATTATAATTATAATAATTATTCACTACATGCATACTATATGTTTACAATCAACTCATAAAGCTTTTTCATTTGAAACAACAAACGACAAGTTTTAAAAAAAAAACATATACATTGTTTGTAGGTTCATAACATCCACAAGGGACTTTTTTAAGAACTGCAGGCCAAAATGTTTGCTAGGATCTCAAGTACATGTGTACCAAACAGTTTGCTTGTTTACCAATTTGCGGTTTTTTGACAAATAATTATTTGTGCACCGTCCACTAATGTGGACTCTTGAATATGAGGAGAACCTCTGTAACTCGAACCCGAGTTCGAGTAATCAATCACTCACCCACTTCATGGGAAAATGAACAGTGAAACAGATAAATAACTACCGAAACTTCACTTTAATATAAAGCCCCGGTCTGCAATATCCAGCTGGGGCTTCGACTCCGTCTCTTTGGCCACCTTCAACCAAATCAGGCGAAAGATTCACTTTCACCGAAACCAAAATTAACCAAATTATGGTAAATTCTTAGTTTCAAAACTCTTAGTTGTTCCTAACAAGTATTCTGGCTTGGCTAAATCCTAAAATTAGGATCTGACGAAAATATGCCCTTAGTTAGACACAATTTCGCTGTTTTTCCACTTTTGTTGAACTAGATGTCAGTCTCTGGTTATTAAACGGAGAAAATTTAATCATAACCGAAAATTTACAAAGTTATTTAACCATGCTGATAAATTTCAATTCAGTCTATCGCGTTGTTTTTGTTATTAAATTTGTAAATTCACATTTCACTTTTGATGAACTGACACTCCCCAATAAACACAGCAATCTGCCTCTTTTTTTATAGGGTGAGCTAATTGAATTTTGTATATGTTCAAGATGACAGTAACTTCTAAAATTTTAGATGACGTTGCGATATTTACCAAAGACTTGAAGAAACTACTTTTTTACTTTCTTTTATCCAACGACATCATGACGTAGCTGCCCAGAAGACTTCAAGAGATAAGTGGCACTTCGAAGTTTCCTAAAAGTTTTAACTTTTCCTAGAATTAAGAAAATCCATAAGCTATCTATGTCAAGCTCTTGCGGAGTGTTGAGAAGATCTCCTGGTAAAAGAACTCTCTCCTGCATTAGCAGACAATAAATTACTGATCCTCAAAGACCACTTATTGCTGTTAGGTCTATCAGCATCGATAGTCTGACTTTGATCGCTAACCACTGCATAAGCAGTCAAATGCTTGTAATAGTCTACTTGTTGTCGTTTGACCTTCCAAATTATGCCCCTAGCACGCGCCATTAATACAATTGAGGACTTGGGTCATTCCATGTCATACACTCCGGCTATACAAACATATTCCGTTTTTATACTGTTACCAATATTAAAGCATTTCCTTGTCATGATACCTTGAGGGATAATAAGACGCTTTATTGTTTTGTTTGTAACTTAGACGAGTACAATACTGATTAGTTATTGAGCGTAGTATTTGTCTTGCTCGTTCATTTATTACTTGTTAATTTATTAATTCAATATTATGTAAATAGTCATATTTTGATCTATGATATTATGTAGGTAAGGCATATTCATACCAGATGTATAAAAGGAGTGGTGTTACGAATCTTGAGGCATTCGAGGATTGCTTTCTGACTATGTTCTGATGCTGCCGTGTGTTAAGCAATAAAGTGATCCATTTGTGTAACAGTTCAAGTTATTTCAATAAATAATGCTTGGTAAACATATATTTAGAAGTATTTTAAATATTCGTGAATCCCTGTTGGCTGGAGAACCCGAGCGTATCAGTTCAGAAGTGGGATGAAATCGGTTCTTGAGTGTACTGATTGGACTTCGCCCAAAAGAAACGTAAGGTTTAGTTTTATTTTTATTTTCTCTAGTAACCGCCATGTTGTAATGAACACGTGTCTTAGTAGCAACGCTGGTTATAACTTTCACAAAATAAGTGGAATAGGACAAGTGATTTTCTGTTTATTATGTTCACAAAATACCATTTAGTTAATTGAAAGAAGACATGTCAGCTACTGCTGGAATTTGCAGAAATACACATAAATATATTTTTTATTCGTTACTTTTCCACATGACTCCATAAAATTTTCTTGTAATTTTTGAAAAGAGGAGTACATTTTACACATTAGTTATTGTTTACGTTTCATACTTTTCTAAGACCTCCATTCGATTTAATGTTTAAATGACACTAACTAATTACTACTTTTTATCTGGGCAAACTTAGTTACGCAATACGTACGTACCGAATGTTAAGTCGATGAGTGGAATTTTGTAAATCTTTTTCATTACAGTATTCGTAATTATTCTAATAATTCTTTATTAACACAACTGTTTTTTTGTCGAGGAAAATCAAAATGAAAAGACCCGCAGTCGCAATTCCGTATACGAGCCCAGTCGCAGGCGCAGTTCTGTGTACGAGCCAAGTCGCATCCATAGTCCTGTGTACGAGCCAAGTCGCCGCCGTCATGATAAGACCCACAGACACAGTTCCGTGCGCGAAGCAAGTCCTCAACACGCAGATCCAGCGGGCCTACTACGTGTCTTTGAATCGTTTGTCAGCTATGGTTGCTGTTCACCAAAAGCAGTTAAGAATTGAACTTCCAAAATAGCCTTTAATGGGTATTGAACTGTTTACGAATTGTGACGTCATTTCGGGTGTAGACGTATCCTTAGATAGGCGGATAAGTATGTTTTCCACGATAGGCACTCGGTTGGTTTAGCAACTGATTTTACGATACAAAATCAGGGGCAGGTGCAAGGTATTTAAAAGCTCAAGGGCAAACTAATTCATTAGAAAGTCTTTTTTTTTCAACAAATACAAAATACGAAAAAATTATTTACTGAGCCAAGAAAAAAAAAAGAATACACTAGCATGCTAACTCATAGAATAAAATAATGTGCTAATTTTATCTTACAAACAGTCCCTTTTACGTACAATGACCTAAAAGTCTGTCCTACGAGTGACAGTTACCATAAAGCGGGCAACAGCATTTGAGAATAATAATAAATTTATTAAATATTAATAAAAAAAAATATATTAAATTGAAATACTATGCAAAATATCATCAAACAAAATCAAACTTTCTTACATTTTCTGTTTTAATGTGAAGGTAAATAATATATACGAGAAAATAGTGTGTGTATAGACGTACTGTGTAAATTAGAAAGTGAGTGAAATTGAAGAGTGATATGTGTCATTGTATACTTTTGAATCATAGATACTAATACCATAACAATAAAAATGAAATAGTGAAACCATACAAAGGTTTCGAGTCAGAATTAACAGGAGTCTTCCTACTTTATCGTATTTGTTATTATTTAAGGGCTTGCCTTTGGTCTTCCAACAGTTTTTGTTTTAATATGCTGAGTAAACTACTTATCTGATCAATGCAAAACTTGTACACGTGTTTTTTCAAACCTTTGTCTTACCGATGTCAGGTGAAAAAAAAACTCCTACATCAAATACATTTTTGTAAAATCCAGAAAAACCTCGAAAATTTTGATTAGACTTTCTGACAACATACTGAAGTTTAAAATCACTCGGTAAGATTATTATGCACCATGGGCAAGGCCTTAACCAATTTTTTTTATAGCTGCGGTTTTTTTTAAGCTTCTCTGCTGTTTGAACATGATTTGCAATCAACATTGTGTTGAATAAAACTCACTAAATAATCTTAATAATTCGAACCAACGACGTGACAAATTTCCTATATTGAATAATGGGTCCCATAATTTGACCCCTTGTGCAAATAAGCCACTGTGCGTTAACTAAATTAACTGTTGTTGCAAAGACATTGTATGAAAGGCTACCCATGAGTACACTTTGTTTACGTGGCCTGGCTCTAAAAATGATTTCCCAGAACTTCTAAACGAGATCTTAAATAAAATAAAAAGCGTGCTATGGTGATTCACTTGAAATATACTATTATTATTTAATACTACTTGTATAAGGATTAACGGGGTATATACTGATTTGCTTAACATTTCTAGAAGACTTAAAGAAGGATATTTAGCATCACCATGTCTGTGCAATCTATTTATAGACAGATGTATAAAAAAAAATTGAAGACAGCGTGAATATGGACTAAGTTAGGGGATTTATTCATTAGACACCTCTTATACGCCAATGACCAAGCTCTTCTTGCATCACCGACGGATGAGCTGCAAGAGATGGCAACAATTATTGTAGATGTCTTTACAAATAAAATGATTGAAAATTAACGCAGGAAAAACAAAGTTTATTGTGCTAGAGAGGAATGAAGCGGTTACTGATTGTGGTTAAATTGGAAGATTATGAAAGTTAAGATCAAGATTGGGAAGGTTAAGATTAGAAATGAGGAAGTAGAACGAGTTAACGAGTTTGTGTATGTGGGTTATCTATTTACGCGTGTCAGAAAATGTGACGGTGACATTGAAAAAAGAGTGAATGTGGGAAATAAAATAATTAGTGCCCGTCACCACTTTATTGACAGCCAAAATTTAGCGAAAGTTCTTAATGCTCTGTAGGTTCTCATACTTAAATGTTGGGTATGGAAAAATAAACATTAGTGAAAACAGTGGAAATGCGTTCTTTACGAAATATGTGTGGATAGACATTGAATGAAAGTTATAGAGGATGAATGGAAGTAGAGTGAGGAAAGAATATTATGGAGCGCAAGCGGATGATAAAGATTGCAGGGGCTTCCCTATAAGAATGTATGCTGATGAAATTGGTGGAGTACTGATATAAATTAAAGTAAAATGTATTGCGAATAGAAGAGCAGG